>OX463839.1:53842212-54364356 GCA_949825065.1 Odontocerum albicorne | reverse complement strand
AATCCGTGTTGCGAATCTGGGATGATGTTACGTGAGTAAGTTTCTAACGAGAGACGTTCTAGGATTAATTTTTCGAGCACTTTACCTAGAGTCGGGAGCAGACTGATCGGTCTGTAATTTTCAGGGATAACGTGGCTTTTACCCGGTTTAGGGAACATGATGACGTCGGCGTTTTTGAATGGGGTTGGAAAGAATTTATGTCGAAGGCAGGCATTGTAAATGGCGGTAAGGGCGTAAATGGCTTTTTTCGGAAGTTTTTTCAAGGTGAGATTATTGATTTTATCGGGGCCGGGGGCTTTTTTGTTGATGAGATTTTTTATGATAGATTGAATTTCTAACGGTGAGAAGAAGTCTGTGGTGGGGGGGGTTTGCTCATTTAATATGTCGGCAACTGCGTTGTCGACCATTATTGAGTGAGAGGGGTTAGAGAGGTCTGCATTTGGCGAGAAGATATTAGCTAGAGAGTCAGCAAAGGTCTCTGCGCGGTCGCGAGCAGAGAAAACGGGGCCATTTGGTCCTTGAAGAGAGCTGGGTCGGGAGGGCGTTTTTCTAAGGCTACGCGTTAGTTTCCATTTGAGTCCATCATTGTATTCGAGAGACTCGACGAAGTCTGACCATTTGTCATTGCGGAGTTGCTGTAGGAGGTGTTTGATTTTTTTGACTAATCTGTTGTAGTCGGTTTTGTAAGAGGGGACAGCTGTGTTTTGCCACAACTTTCTGGTTTTGTTTTTTTCCATAATCAGTATTTTGATATGTGGAGGAAGGGGAAGTTCGGGTTTATCGGCTGGTCTCTCTTTTGAAGAGGATGTGAGAGCGGATTTGATGGTGGTTGTGAAGTCATTTAAAGCGGCGTCTATGGAGTTCGTGTCGGGGAAGGTTGTCGGTATTTTGATGCTGCTGTCGACGTTAATAGCGAAATCGCTCCACGAGGTGATGTGTCGCGGAGGGGCTGAGGGCGAGAAGGGTGGTAAGCCATCCGTCAATTGAAGTAATACCGGGTAGTGATCGGATTGAAGCTGGTGAACAGTCGTGAGATCTGTTTGATAGAGAATGTCGTTATGGACAATGATGTCGATGACATCAGGGCGATGATTGTCTATTAGTGGATAGAGGGTGGGAGACGTGGGTCCTTCCACGAAGTATCTTTTCCGGGAGGAGATTTCGTCAAGTTTATTACCGTGAGTGTTGGAAGTGCGGCTGTGCCAGAAGGGGTGTTTAGCATTTAGATCTCCCGCCATGATGGTGGGGATATTATCTGCGAGGAATGAGTCCAATTCAGACTCGACAAGTGGGGAGGTAGGTGGAAGATAAGTCGCGCAAAGTTTAAGAGGGCCGTGATTGGCGGTGTTCACCACTACGCATGTGGATTCTATGTTGACGGTGGAAGGGGAGGGGATGTGGCAGTGGTCTATTGTGCTTTTGATGAGAGTTGCGGTGCCGCCTTTTCTGCCGATGAGGCGGTCGTCTCTGTAGCAGTAGTTGTTACGGATGCTGTAACGGTAGCTCGGTTTACTATAATGCTATATGCCTACACAGAATTATAACGCTATATGCCTACACTATGCACCTCGTTGTATCTCTATCATCACCAGAAAAAGAACGGCAAGTACAGTAAAATAAGATACGAGTATTTTGAAAAAGAAAGACCACACGCATATACTCGTAAATGTTATTACAATTTAATGTATTATTAGTTATTGATGTCAGTCGCTTTCTCGTATGGTGTTTTTTGTGACAATCGGATATTCAAATTTCTCATCCATCATACAGTCTCAGGATAAGAAATTGTCAAAAAAATTAATGCTTAGGAACAGACGGAAAAGTATATTTTCGGGCTAATTAACATAATACTCATTTTCTACCACATACATTAACATTTCTCCCGTTGATGCCTGTAAGTAAGAGCATATACTCGTATGGACAGATACCTCCGCTCTGATATACTCGTATATGGACACAGCGTCTATGGACAGATACCTCCGACAGATATGTATGGACCGAGCGTGGAAGGACAAATACCTCCGACAGATAGGAGACAGAGCGTGTATGTATTATGGACAGATACCTCCGACAGATATGTTATGGACAGAGCGTGTAATGACAAATACCTCCGACAGATAGGAGACAGAGCGTGTATGTTTGAACAGATACCTCCGACAGATATGTATGGACAGGCGTGTAAGGACAAACACCTCCGACAGATAGGTATGGACAGATACCTCCGACAGGCGATGTTACATTTAAAATTTGACACCTCTACTCTCAATAATATGTCAACAAAAATCGATAGAAGTTGTGGTGTTTTCTTTTATTCTGAGATAATAAAAATTGAATATTACGCAGTTATCAAGTTTCTTTCAATAAAAGGTAAAAGTCCGACCGAAAATAAATGATGCTGAGATGCTGTCTACGGAGAATCTTCTTCTTCATATTTTTTTGGAAATTCTACAAAGTGACTTCAAAGAAAGGAGCACTACGGTTGCTGGCGAATATAAAGCGTAATCTATGTACAAATTAAAGGATATCATAAAAATAAAACACTGATAAAAAAATTGTCACGAGGCGTGAGATTACTACACGACAATGTACAGTACCCGGTGGTTAGTAATACACATCGGACTTAAGAAAGAGACTGTCGGCCATAATCGGCTAACTTTGGGTTTGTACAGCGTCGTCTCTGTCATTCATACACGTGTTCCGTCGCGAGACTGTAAGCGCACCGTGCGACAGAGCTGAAGTTAGCCGATTATGGCCGACTGTCTCTTTCTTAAGCTCGATGTGTCTTACTTACCACCGAATACTGTACCAGTGCATACTTCTGATGATGTCATTCAGCACGATGGTTTCTTAAAATTAAACACTCATATTCAATGGTATTGAAAAATTAATTCATCTTTCTAAAAAATCTATTCAACCAGTCATTTAAAAATAAAAAAAAATGTTTCTTTCCATCGCAATTTTAAAATCCAAAGACCGGATTTTTTACCCTCACTACTTACGGTGGGTTATAACAATATAAGATTCATTGTCGCAGTCAAAAATTACTCTTTGCCATCGAATAGTAATAATATTGGTCTGACTATACAACTTCAGTAGTACCTCGTTAGATCTTCTCCAGTTCTCCTGGGAATGAATATATTGATCCCTTCTCTACGATGTGACTGACAATCAAGATCAGGCATGGCCAAAGTAAGGCCTGTGGACAAGATCCGGCCCGTTAGGTCCATTGTTGTAGCCCCCGTAGGTATACAGTGTGATGTCACACAGCATAAACCTCATTAATATCTTTTTTATTGTTCAGACCGACGCAGTTTCTGGGGTGCGAAGAGTTCAAGATGTCAACGGATTATGGGATGATTACGTTCTAGGTGACCGTAGACTGTACTTTCACTAAATATCATCTAGTGTTACAACATAAAAAGTTATTTGAAAACTCGATGTATTAAAAGTAATTCAATTTGGACTAGTCGCGTTACAGATCGAATTTCCCGTATATCGATGTGGCCATACCATGAAATATGCAACCAAGCCATGGGCATACTCGCATAATCTTATTTAGGAATCTGCCCGTGTAAAGACATTAACGAAATGAAACATAATCAAATGAAACGAAGATTGCAATGTTTTCTAGATATTCAAAGCATTTTGTCAATCATTAGTAACCTAATTTCTTCAAATGTGGTTTCTGTTCCAGTAAATTTTCAGCAATTTTTTTTAATTATAAATGCAATAAAGTTCTGTGTGAAATATATAGTAAGGAAATTTTTTTTTATTTAAATCTTATCACAGAAAAATATAATAATTTGAAAGAATCAGTAATTAAAATGATTGCGATTTTTGGGTCACTTAATACATTATCATATATGAGAACAAACTTTCTCAATACTGAATATCCATAAAGCTCCAACAAGATCAAGATAAACTGGTACCCATTTAGATGCGATATTGTTTTACTTCCCATCCTGTGCTAAAAAAATCCGCGCATTCCGGTGCTGTGTATTCCAGTACACATGTAAAAATGAGCGATTTAAAATCGAAAAAAAAAATATTCATAGCCAATCGCTTAAATGAATTAAATTTGAAGTCAAAAGTGATAATTGAAATTTAATTGCTGAAAACATGATGAAAAAAACATCGGCCGACGTTCACAAAACGGGCGAAGCAACCACCTCGAATGAAAGCTCGCGAGCTACTGAGTAAGAGAAGCGAACGAACTGAGATTCTATTTCTTGCGTTCCCATATACTGAAGTAGAGTGAGAGTGAGACGTGAATAACGTCCCTTCCTCGCCCATAGTGTTTTTTTTAATGAATATACCTATGTCACACATTGGCACACGTTTGATTGTATTAGTGAATTTATTCCCGATTTTCACAAAATATCTCTGATGTGGCCGATAAGTGCTAATTATTATTAATATTATATTTTTCATTCAATGCGTAAATCTAAATGTCAGTAAAATAACGTGTTTCATTCCTCATTTTTTTTTCCTTTCCTCTCCACCATCCCTTCCTTTCCTTTTGATTGATGATATCTCACTTTATATGGAAAATAATGTTCGGGTGATTGTCCGTCTTTGTGGGGTTCATGGGCATGTGCTCACGTATATGTTTATGGATTTCGTGAAGATGGATAGTCATTTGAATGATTTATGCGACTACGTAACTTGCTTCATTTACTTTTGTCTGTTTGGTTGGAAGAGATTGCTGCCTGGCAATAAGCCCGCCAGATTGTATTTACAATAAAAGTGTTAAATAAATCTATTAAGGAGGAATACCGAAAATCTGAACCCAGTATTTATTATATTTATAGAGATATTAAAGTTTTTAGAAGCAATGTGTACTAGTTACACATCACAGGTCAGGAAGGGTTAAGGGTATCAATAACAAACATGCACCCCGACATGTAAACATTGATGGGTGATACAAAACTGCATCATTTTTTCTCGTTGATTATTTTTGAAGTAATTGTAATTTATTTACATAATTTCATTTGGAAGTGTAATTATTAATTTAAAATTAATATACCAATTTTCTCATTTGATTAAAGTGTATTTCTTCGTTTCTTCTTTACCCCACGACGACGTCTGTGAAACAGAATATGGCCCGCCTAGATAAAAATTTGGCTAGTACAACGGTGGATGAAGCTTCATCAATGCAAGGCGTGTTCACTACAATTGTATACACAAAAGCAATTTAGGGTACACCACAATATTCAACGCAGGTTCAAGCTTTTGGTGAAGCACGTCAGGATTACTCATAAGGTGGAGATTTCACTACTTCTTAAACTTTCTGTAGACTCTCAAGAGTCGGATACTGCAGGATTGTCCTGTGATGCTGAGCTCCAGCTATCTCTCCATCGCTTCGGGGGTCTCCCTGGCGGACGCCGTCCATCCGGCACCCCATGCAGAGCTATGTATGGAATTCTTATGGAATTCATTCTCTGTACATCTTGGTACTAGTATCGTCGGCGCTGTCGTCCCCATCTGACCAAATCTTGGAACTCACAGAACTCTCGGATTGTGGTGTTCCTTACACGATCAAGCAAAGTCTTCCCAGCAATAGTGCGCAGAGTTCTCATTTCCGTTGTCGATTGTAGATTTCACTACTGTATCCAGTTATCTGGTGAGTTCTCAGCATCTTTGCTAACAGTTATCCCTTGGATGACACCACAATAAAACCACGCCCATAAGTTAATCAACCAGAATATGCGTCTTTTTCTCACACTTCTACCCCAACTTTTCCTCTGCAATATCAGCTGAAGGATGTCATTGTTTTTCTCCTTACATTATATATCCAAAGAACTCAAATTTTCTCCTTTTGATGACGGATAATACTATCTGTCTCTTCATTAATCCGTTTCAAGATGTCATAATTACGGCCTTTGCCAACCCACGAGAGTCGAAGCATTCTTCGATAGATAAATATTTCAAAGCTTGTAGATTCCATTTCTTTTATATGTATAAAGCTTGTAGATTCCATTTCAACTTCATCATGGGTATAGATCATTCAGCCAGAAGGCATTTTGCAGTAGTGTCGGTAAAACAATGCGTTTGCAAAAACTGGTCCCTTTATTTTTTTTATGAAGTGAAAATGCAAAAAAATATAAAAATAATATTTTATATTCAAACATTGAAATGAACACACACGTTTTGTAAATTAAAAATGCTGTCAGCTTAAATTGTAAACTCATAAAAATATAATGAAAGTAAGTTTATTTCACATATTAATTGTTTAGGTATGGCAGATTATAGGAAACATTAAATAACAATAATGAAATTTTCAAGATTAAAAATAAATATAAGTATTATTAAGTAAAATGTTCGTCATCTTTAATTACGAGTAGATTGCACATAAAATAAAATGAATAAGATTATTTAACATATTAATGTATAATATCATAATTACAATGCCAAATAAGAAAGTTTTAAAATAATAGTGGATGGAGTTATACTAAATTCTAGGAAACTTTAAGTCATAACAAAGTACGAGTACATTCTCTAAGCTTTCGAAAAATTTTGAATTATACATTACATTAGACAAAAATCGCACTCCTAATTTCGATATGGTAGTGTTTTTCTAATCACCGAGTATTTTAACAACAATACAAACGTGCGCTCTGCACGAACCAATCGTGTGGCATTCTAAAACCAATACCACTTTACGTAAGCTGTGTAATACAGAGAGTTACTCACACTATTGCAAAATTACTATTCTGGCTGAATGATCTACATAGACACATGTACGAGCATAATGTAAAAAACAAAGTATATAGAATTCGGAACTATCCGCGATTTCAGGCATCCACTGTGATCCCCGCGGATTAGGGGGATCTACTGTATATTTATTACAATTTCATATTTTCAATGTTTCAAATCAATTTGCTGATTTTCCACAAAATGGTAATCATATAATTTGCCGCAAGCTTCGAATAATTTCCCACTGAAAATTGCAGACGACGTTATTTCACCGATTCAGAATAATTCGAGCTGATCGCAAATGCCTCGAATATTTTTTTTTGCATATTTTGTTCCATTTCACATTTGCTATTCTGATTGTTCAGTATTTCTCCAACAAAGATAATTTTTATACAGTTCAATAAATTTTTCTTTTTAGAGATTTTTTTCATTTTTTTGATTAAGAAATCCAATAGTAGTAATGGAAATAAAATGTTGTTCATTATAATCGTAGAAACGCTGTCGATGTTGAAACAATAGCTATTTTAACACTGTTTTCTTTTCTACTAATAAACACATATATTATCCTCATCATTGTCAACTAGGGTCGATCCACTGCTGGATGAAGATCTCCCCAAGTTGACTCCAAATAGTTCGGTTTTTTGTTCGTTGATGCCATGTGATATGCTGGCATGCTTCCTGATTTCATCTATCCAGCGTACCATTGGATTGTTTCAGATGTCCATCGGGAGTCTGACATTCTGGCTACGTGTCCTGCCCCATTGCCAATTCATTCTTTTGCACACCTTTGTTATATTGCGAATCCAGGTGTTTCGTTTACGATATCTTTTAGTATATCCCAACATGCATCTCTCCATGCCTTTTTGTGCGGTCTGGAACTTTTGTATGTTCTTTACTGTGAGCGTCCATGTGTCACAGCCATACGTAAGTACTGGGAGAATACACTGGTTGTAAAGCCTTCGCTTCAAGAATATTGGTAGATTACTTTTAAATATGTTGTTAGAGCGTCCAAATGAGCTCCACGCCAGTTTTGTCCTTCGTGCTATTTCCTCCGATATGCCACCTACAAAGGAAATAAGTTGCCCCAAATACACAAATTTCTGGACAAGCTCTAGCGGCTTTCCATCTACGTTTATTGGTTTTGGGGTAGTGTGGGAACCACGGTCGTCGCTGAATATTGTCAACACATACGGTCAACGACCGACGAAACGACCTTTGGATATGTCCAAAGGTCACATACCAAAACATTGACGCGGCCGGACATCTCGCCGTTTCCGTAAACAAATTGTTTAATCACAATACTATTAACGATACATTCCACAGTAGCAAGAGAACGCATCACGCTGTCTCGCCAATCCCGCAAACAAATTGTTTACCCACAATACTATTTGCGATGTCGGCAATACTGCAATCGACCATTTCGGCACGCACAGAAGTGAGATAAAAATATATCGCGGGCGCACTCCCGCGCCCATTCTGAAATGTATAAATACCCACTTACCGATAAATAAAACAATTCATTCACTGTCTCCTTCTGCATTGCTAATTGACGTATTTTATTTATTTACCAACAACTACTATTATCATCTCTTCAGACAAGAAGCATTCTGCTAAAGTAGCAAAGCTGTTCATCATATATTTTTTTATATATTCATATCAAAAATATATGATGGTTTTTGATATATTCATTTTTAAACCAACTTCTTTATTGACCTCAGCCAATTCTCGAAGCTGGTGCTGAAGATCATTCGGGTTTTGTGAGAATATAACAATATCGTCTGCAACAATAAATATATACCATCATGGAATTTCAATGTTGCGATAGGTATAGAAGATAACAGGAGAAACTTTCTACACATTTCCTTTAACAGTATTCAGTTTCTCGTACTCCTTGTCTGTTTTTTTGTATATAGAGCTTCAGTACTTGCAGCTTGTATGTATATTCTTTTTCCATTGAGTCCATAAACCCTTCCTTCCCTGTGATGTGTAACCAGTTGTGTAACACATTGCTTCTAAAAACTTTAATATCTCTATAAATATAATAATAAATACTGGGTTCAGATTTTAGGTATTCCTCCGTAATACATTTACGCATTGAATGAAAAAATAATATTAATAATAATTAGCACTTATTGGCCACATCTGAGATACTCGTATTTTGTGAAAATCGAGAATAAATTCACCAATACAATTAAACGTGTGCCAGTGTGTGAAGTAGGTATATTCATTCTAAAAACCGCTATGGGTGAGGAAGCGACGCTATTCACGTCTCACTCTCACTCTAATTCGGTATATGGGAACGCAAGAAATCGAATCTCAGTTCGCAGTTGTTTCTTCCTTCCAGGTATAACATACACAGTATTAGTGTTCCAAGTCCCATCTCAGTAGCTTGCGGGCATCCATACGAGGTGGTCTCTGCGCTCGTTTTGTGAACGTCGGCCGATGTTTTTTTCATGTTTTCAGCAATTAAATTTCAATTATTATCACTTTTGACTACAAATTTAATTTATTTAAGCGATTGGCTATGAATATTCTTATTTTTTCGATTTTAAATCGCTCATTTTTACATGTGTATTGATGTGTATTGAATACACAGCACCGGAACGCGTGATTTTATTAACAGCGGAAGGAAAAGGTTAACAACTTACAACAGTTTTCTTCAAATGCTAACGGAAAATCAATGCTCTCCGCAAATCGTCATTTTCAGGCACAAAAACAGACATGTTCAACGCTATGAAAACATATGTAGTTGTATTAAACTTGTATTGTAAAAGTCTTTGATAAATGTAAACACAAGAAAAAGGCGCCAATGACGCTATTTGACACTCACTACATTGACAATTAGAACCATCTATGAGCTAATTCCTGGTTAATGGGTACAGACCTGGCATAACCAAACTGTGGAAAAAATCGGACTTGATAGCTTATGTTCAAATAAACTGATGGCCAAAAAACTCCGCACAAGGTATATATAGTATGTTATTATAATATTTGAAATGTTATTATAATATTTGAAAAAAGTGTTTTATCAATACACTATGTTAAATAGAAATACCGGCCAAAGTTGATAATTGCGACAAGTAGAGTAATCTCCGTCACTTAGTCGTATAATTGAAATGGCGCTGAAAGCGAGCAGAAAAAGCCGGGATTACCCTGAAATTCGGTAAACCCAGTTTCGGAAGTTGGGCGCCTGAAATCCTTTACCGAGGATGGGCAGCGCACTAATCGGTCACGTTCTCGGCATTTTTCCTTCATCCTTATACAATATATAAAACTGTGATCCTAACTCTTACCAAACGTGAAGTTTGTATCATATCTAGCCCTTTCAGACCAACTTATTAGCCATTTTACTAAACTAAAAATAGATTTTTTTTTAATATTGGAATCCTTGAATTGTGTTATGTTTCAAAGATCCAAGAGAAACGACTGTTTGGTTTAAAGAATCTTTGTCTTAAAACGTTCACTGCCAATCTAATACAAAATAACATATAAATATAAATTAGTAGTAAAGGATGAACGATTCAACACAAAATGGTCGTTGGTGTATCAATTGAGAGTTTTCAGTGCCCCAATGCTGAATGGTTGACTTGCTTGGCACATGATTTAAACAAAAAAAAACACGCAATTTTCTTCATGTATTCACAATTGAACAATAATTTAAATAAAATGTTTTAATGACTTCAAGACGTTGTTGCGGAGTAAGATGCTTTCTAATAATAAATGAACTGACAAATGACGGACAGAGGCTACGAAGGATATCTGCGAGATTTACGGTTACATATTGAATGTTAGGAAATGCCAACGATGGTTCAAAAAATTTTAATCTGGTGATTTGTGTTTGGAAAACGAGCCTCGAAGTGGACGACCCGTCCAGGCGGATGAAGCAGCCCTGAAGTCTGCAATCGAAGACGATCCGATGCTGACCATTGAAAAATTATCGGAAAAGGTCGGTACGTCCTAGTCCAGTACTCAGAAGACCCTAAAGAAGCTGGGCAAGATTCAAAAAGAAGGTGTTTGGGTCCCACACGCATTGACCGACCGCAACATGGCTCAACGGCTCAGCATCAGCAGACTATTACAAGAAAAAGAACTTAGTGACTGGTGATGAGAAATGGGGTTTCTATTCAAATGTTACGAAAAAAAAACAATGGTTAAAACGCGGACAAAAGGCTGTTTCAATCCCTAAACAGTCATTGCATTCTAAATCGGACTGGAACATAAAACGAACCCTGTAGTAACGAAGTAACCCCAAAATATTTTTTTTACTTTTACTGCATTATTTATTCGTCGTCGTTACTGGGCCTTGTAGTCGAGGATCCCCTCGCTATTCCAATGTCAATTCAGTTAGTAAGCGAAGTTGTGCCGTGGTGGTTTTTTCAAGTGAGTGAACTGTTGTACACTAGCAAACTCGCCGACCACACCACTACACTGGATCAGATGGCACACCGAAGTGAGACGATCGCAGCACACCGGCATGTTTTTTTTTCTTTTTTGAAAGAATAGAGATGTCCGAAGTCATACGTATCTTTACACCCCCGAAAACTAAGCGAAAATAAATGCCTGTGTCATTCGAGAAGAGTAGCACAACGTGAGATTCGAACTGACGATCTTCCGTACGGAAGTCCAATGCGTTATCGCGCAGCGATGCACTTCTTATTTATTTGGTATAATACAGATAATATTTTTCCTTGTCTTCGTCACGTCTATTTGAGATCGATTGCTTGGACCTCCCATCATTCCGAAAAATACTCAGGGATATTCCGATTCTCATCGTGTCTTCCTCCACTTTCTTGTGTATGCTGTTCTTCGGTTTCTCTCTGCGTTCATTTAGGTGTTACCATTCATTTATGTGTTTAACGAAGACTATTCATTCCACCATTGCATCAACGTAGTCATGCTTCCCAGGCTTTATCTACTATTGGCGCCACTTTGATTGTTCCACGAATTTATAAATTTTTTATATCTTGTCCAATCTTAGTGACGCCGAGTCAATTTTAGTGACGCCGAGTGACCACCGTAACATGCGCATATCCGCAACATGAAGTGGTTGTCCCTCTTTTATCAGAGCCTGGCACTTGGCTCCATATTCTTTTTTTTTTTTCTTCTTTTTTTTCTATTTATTATTTAATCTAGATATGCGGGGGTGTGGGATGGAAGCCCCCCGATGCCCTTGCGGTCGGGCTCGCCCTACATTGGTGGGGTGTATCTCGGCCGGGGGAATGTTTGTGGTATGAGCCCGGACCTTTAAGTGTCTTCTCTCTTGAATGTATTTTTTTTTGTCATCTATTTATTTTCTGTGTTTATTTTTTTTATATATTCTTGTTCTACGTGTTCAAGGGTGTGGGCTGAAAAACATCTGGTGTCCCTGTGGCTGGGTTTCGCCCTATATTGGTGGGGTGTATCTTAGCCGAGGGGATGCTATTAGATGAGCCCAGACCTTTTGATAGCTTCTGTATTTAATGTATTATCTGCAATTTATGTGTTTTAGAAGTGTTATTTAAATATAATCTGTACATACTATGTTACTATCAATATAAACCTATTATTTATTTATTTATTATATTGTGTAACGAGCCTGATTATTGTCTTGTAGGTCTTTCTCTAATGCTTTATTATAGATAATGAATCTTAAAATGACTTATTTAATTAAAAAAAACGTTGTGGTCTCTCAAATTATTCAAGTCATTCAATTGTTAGTAGACTGTTTATCAAAATATAAGCTTAATTTGATTGTTTAACAATGCAAACTGGGGAAAAGTTATACTTTTGAGAATAAAGCACACAATTTAAATGCATGACAAGTAAGCTCGGTACAAAACGGATAAACAGAGTCAGGCGCATATCCCCGCATCCGACAGGACTGCCGCAACCAAGATGAGATCTCTCGTGTATCCGTGATATACTAGCATTATATAACATAGGTTTAAAAGATTCATGTTTTAAAGAGCGACTTTATTTTAATTTAAAAATAATTTTCAATTTATCCTCCTTAAAATTTATTTATTGATTGCTAACATTCGGCAGGAATCGGAACTAAGAAAAGAAGAAAATTATATTTCACCCTCAAAGAGGAAATTCTGCTCTCCAAGTGGGGCTATGAATGGAAGGTATTTAACCAATGCATCTTGCCAGTACTAAACATATGGATGCGAGACTTGGACTTTATCGGTACGAATGTTACAAAAGCTCCAAACAACACAACGCAGCATGGAAAGGTGCATGCTAGGTTATACCAGAAGAGACCGAAAACGTAATGAGTGGATACGAGCCCAAACAAAGGTTGAAGATGTTATAGATGTTGCAAAAAGACTCAAGTGGAAGTGGGCTGGACATATCGCCCGAGCAACAGACCATCGTTGGACGTATGAAGTAATCCAGTGGTACCCAATAGGTATAAAAAGGCCTGTAAGAAGACCTAAGGCGCGCTGGGTGGACGAAATACGTAAGCATGCAGGTATTATGTGGCAGCAATGTGCAAAGGACAGGATTTTGTGGAGACAACTTGGAGAGGCCTACATCCTGCAGTGGATGGATACAGGCTGATGGTGATGAAGTGGGGCTATATACTCGTATATGGTAAACTGTCGTTTTAATATTATTAGAAAAACCTTTAAAAAGAATATTTTCCTTCGAACAGGATTTTTATACTAAAATAACAATTTTAAACTCAGTGAGATACAGGCAAAAGCCTAGTTTACTGGGGATACGACAAATGAAAGGCGACAAACCCAGATCCATTAAAATAATATATATGTCCAAATTAAATTACCTGTTGTTTTTTCGCCAATTATGTATATTTCTTGTCACGTGTAATAATAAATAAAAAAAATAAAACATATGTTTGTAAATATACGAAAACACTCAGCTGCGAGATCAGTAATTGAATGTAATTGAGTCAGATGATGCAACATTACATTGTAATACGAGTATATCATTGAACATGACGTTATATCGGAAAGGTGTCTGTATGTAGACTTGTCGATAGAGTTTTTAACTTACACGTTTATTTCATATAAAACTAGTGGTCGATAAACATTTTTACTTCCATTGTGACTACCTTTAACCATTTTTACTTACATTGATGTGGTGGCACAGATTTTTTTTTTTTTTATCCACTTTGCACGGATTTCTCCTGTTACACAAAGAGGGTCTGCTTCTAGCGTTAGCTTATTCGTTAGGAATAATATCAGCCAGGATTCTTCTCATACTGCTAGACGGTACCGAAAATATACTATATCAACCGTGTCATTTAGTTGGTTCAATATATCTATACCACGCGTGACTGAGTGTTTAGCCATGATATTCGTCCTGTAAGTTGGTATGTAGAACAGAGGGTGATTCCTTGCACGGCTATATTTATTGGGTACATATAAACTTAGTGCTTCTAGAATCGCGGGACAGTTAAATGAACCTTGGACAACCTTTATTAGGAATATCGCAATGGATTCTTGTCTTCTTGTTTCAAGGCTTCTACAGTTACACACCGTGAGAAGTTCGGCATGGTGATCATATTTTGGGTAATCGCCCTTTGTTCTGTACCATAGATATCTGAGGATTTTTTTTTGTATTTGTTCTATATTGTTTTTATATTTGAGCTGATGAGGAGTCCAAACCGTAGATGTATATTCTAATTTGGTTCTAATTAGATAATTATATAAGTTTCGGAGGATATCGGTGCTGTTAAATTATCTTAATATTCTCATTATAAAACCGAGTAGTTTGTAACAGTCCGATATCAAACGATCGATGTAAAGGGTCTTTCAAATTGAGTGGTTTCTTTTCATTCTTGGATAAAACACAAATTACATCGCAAACTTGCCTGGGACTTCTGAAATTTCTGAGAAGTATAATGTATGATATTTATAAAAATGGAGTCGTATACAATACAACAACGCGTTCAAATTGAGAATTATTTAATGTATCGTAATCTTCGGAAACGGTGATGTTAATTAACCACCAAGATCATGTGATCTGACACCGTTAGACTATTTTTTTAGAGGTTACGTGAAAAGCCAGGTATATATAAGAATGACCTCTAATCAATTCCTGAGCTGATGGACGAAATTATTTGCGTTATTGGTGAGTTGGAACCGCAATTATGCCAAAAATCATCGAATTTTTTGACAAAAGAATGGACTGAAAGAAAGCTGCAAGTTATCGACATTTGGCGGATATTGTTTTTTTTGTGTTTAAATGTAATACAATACATACTTCAATTGTAATAAAAAGTTTTTTGAAATCAAAGAAAATTGTGTGTTTTATTCAAGAATTAAAAAAAAAATAATTAAAAAAACCGCTCAATTTGAAAGACCCTTTAGCTTAGATTAATTGCCTGTTACTTAAAAAATACGTTTTTTTTAATTCTGTGTTTAGAAACATGGAATGTATTGAAGTCATCGTTTACAAACTGTATGTTAAAAGACGTTTTTGTATAAATAACGTGTGTAAGGAGTTTGCAAACGACGAAACTTTTTGTGTATTCAGTTCTGGTGAAGGAATTTTGAAATATATTCACAAAGATAACTCTACTGTCCAATATGTTTATTTGTAATAAGAATTTATATGTTTAAAAAAATATACCAAAAATAAATGTGGTATAATTTTATCGATTAAATTATAATGAATAATTATTCTCCATTAACTATTTCTTTTAACTACTCTAATTTAGTTGGATATAAGTCAATATAGATACCTCAAATCCTTTACCAATACTTTCGTGGTTCTAATACTCTGTTATATTTCTGCCATTTTATTTTAAAATAAATAGAAATGAAAAAGTATCTTTTTAATCAAACACTTTGTTTTTAATGATAACATTCACTCTCGAAAAATTTATTCTACTTACCTAAATCTATAGAAACGAATATGACTTTTTCACAAATTCAAAACTGACAAAAGATAAAATCTTTTTCAAATCACATTTCTATTATAATTAAAAATCCTTTTAATTGAAGCAAAATACTATTTAGAGAAAAACAATGCATAAAAATGGTGTGTTTGTAATAATTTACAAAACAAACATCCGCGCTAAATGAAAACAAACAATTTGTAATATAAATTTTCTAGTTAGTAATACAAATGTTTATTTTACTCAATTTCAGCGATCATTAACAAAGATTATTTATCTGCTTGTATTGTAAAACTGGCTGTGTATTTCCGGAGGCAGTGGTACCAATTATATGATATATTAATTGAAATAATAATGCTCTTCCCAGTGTGTACAATTCAAGTTTACAACATCATATCATCACCATTTCCCATGTCCCTATTGGTATAGGCAGAGATAACAGGTCTCCACTTCATTCGATCCCGGCACAATATTTCATTTTGATTTTTCAATCATTTGCGTAAATATTTGGCGAATTCAATATATTTGACTTATTTTTACCAACAAAACGTATTTTGCGAATTGAATATATAACATTTTTGACTTGCTTTTTTAACAAGAAATATTTTTCGTACAAAAATGCTAGAATTATCAATGAATTAGTATATAAATAAATAAATACAATCACGACAGAACTATTATTTGTTCTACGTGTTTTCTTAATTTTTCAACCAAAACCATCTAATTTTGCGAAATTTCTATATTTTACGTCAATATAGACGGAAATTTCATACTTTTCACTCGAAAAACTGGCATTGACGTCCAAGTTTACGAATATATGTACAAAATCACTAAAAAAATATTATTTGTTCTACTTGTTTTCTTGTTTTTCATCCCAAACCTCTAATTTTGCAAAATTTCTATATTTTACGTCAATTTAGATGGAGAGTCCATACTTTTCTCTCGAAAAACTGGCATTGACGTCCAAGTTTGCGAACACATGTACAAAATCACTAGAAAAATATTATTTGTTCTACGTGTTTTCTTGTTTTTCATCCCAAACCTCTAATTTTGCGAAATTTCTTGATTATACGTCAATATAGAAGGCAACTTCATACTTTTCACTCGAAAAACTGGCATTGACGTCCAAGTTGAATATATAACATTTTTGACTTGCTTTTTTACCAAGAAATATTTTTCGTACAAAAATGCTAGAATTATCAATGAATTAGTATATTAATAAATAAATACAATCACGACAGAACTATTATTTGTTCTACGTGTTTTCTTAATTTTTCAACCAAAACCATCTAATTTTGCGAAATTTCTATATTTTACGTCAATATAGACGGAAATTTCATACTTTTCAGTCGAAAAACTGGCATTGACGTCCAAGTTTACGAATATATGTACAAAATCACTAAAAAAATATTATTTGTTCTACTTGTTTTCTTGTTTTTCATCCCAAACCTCTAATTTTGCGAAATTTCTATATTTTTCGTCAATTAAGATGGAAAATTCATACTTTTCACTCGAAAAACTGGCATTGATGTCTAAGTTTACGAACACGTGTTCAAAATTTACGAAACCATGTACAAAATCACTAGAAAAATATTATTTGTTCTACGTGTGTTCTTGTTTTTCGTCCCAAACTTCTAATTTTGCAAAATTTCTTGATTATACGTCAATATAGAAGGAAACTTCATACTTTTCACTCGAAAAACTTGCATTGACGTCCAAGTTTATGAACACATGTACAAAATCACTAGAGAAATAATATTTGTTTTACGTGTTTTCTTGTTTTTCGTCGCAAACCTCTAATTTTGCAAAATTTCTATATTTTACGTCAATATAGAAGGAAACTTCATACTTTTCACTCAAAAAACTGGCATTGATGTCCAAGTTTACAAACACATGTACAAAATCACTCGAAAAATATTATTTGTCATACGTGTTTTCTTGTTTTTCGTCCCAAACCTCTAATTTTGCGAAATTTCTGTATTTTACGACAATTTAGATGGAAAGTTCATACTTTTCACTCGAAAAACTGGCATTGACGTCCAAGTTTACGAACACATGTACAAAATTACTAGAGAAATATTATTTGTTCTACGTGTTTTCTTCTTTTTCGTCCCAAACCTCTAAATTTTGCGAAGTTTCTATATTTTACGCCAATATAGAAGGAAACTTTATACTTTTCTCTCGAAAAACTGGCATTGACGTCCAAGTTTACGAACACATGTACAAAATCACTAGAAAAATATTATTTGTTCTACTGGTTTTCTTGTTTTTCGTCCCAAACCTCTAATTTTGAAAAATTTCTATACTTTACGTCAATTTAGAAGGAAACTTCATACTTTTCACTCAAAAAACTGGCATTGACGTCCAAATTTACGAAAACACGTACAAAATCACTAGAAAAATATTATATGTTCGACATGTTTTCTTATTTTTCGTCCCACACCTCTAATTTATCGAAATTTCTATATTTTACGTCAATTTAGATGGAAAGTTCATACTTTTCACTAAAAAAACTGGCATTGACGTCCAAGTTTACGAAACCATGTACAAAATCAGTAGAAAAATATTATTTGTTCTATGTGTTTTCTTGTTTTTCGTCCCAAACCTCTAATTTTGCGAAATTTCTATATTTTACGCCAATATAGAAGGAAACTTTATACTTTTCTCTCGAAAAACTGGCATTGACGTCCAAGTTTACGAACACATGTACAAAATCACTAGAAAAATATTATTTGTTCTACGTGTTTTCTTGTTTTTCGTCCCAAACCTCTAATTTTGCGAAATTTCTATACTTTACGTCAATTTAGAAGGAAACTTCATACTTTTCACTCGAAAAACTGGCATTGACGTCCAAGTTTACGAACACATGTACAAAATTACTAGAGAAATATTATTTGTTCTACGTGTTTTCTTGTTTTTCATCCCAATCCTCTAATTTTGCGAAATTTCTATATTTTACGTCAGTTAAGATGGAAAGTTCATACTTTTCACTCAAAAAACTGGCATTGACGTCCAAATTTACGAAAACACGTACAAAATCACTAGAAAAATATTATTTGTTCTACATGTTTTCTTCTTTTTCGTCCCACACCTCTAATTTTGCGAAATTTCTATATTTTACGTCAATATAGAAGGAAACTTCATACTTTTCACTCGAAAAACTGGCATTGACGTCCAAGTTTACGAAACCATGTACA
The DNA here is from genome assembly GCA_949825065.1 of Odontocerum albicorne. NCBI lineage: Eukaryota > Metazoa > Arthropoda > Insecta > Trichoptera > Odontoceridae > Odontocerum > Odontocerum albicorne. Next base: position 54,345,615 of record OX463839.1, on the reverse strand, counting down.
AAATTACTAGAAAAATATTATTTGTTCTACGTGTGTTCTTGTTTTTCGTCCCAAACTTCTAATTTTGCAAAATTTCTTGATTATACGTCAATATAGAAGGAAACTTCATACTTTTCACTCGAAAAACTTGCATTGACGTCCAAGTTTATGAACACATGTACAAAATCACTAGAGAAATAATATTTCTTTTACGTGTTTTCTTGTTTTTCGTCGCAAACCTCTAATTTTGCAAAATTTCTATATTTTACGTCAATATAGAAGGAAACTTCATACTTTTCACTCAAAAAACTGGCATTGATGTCCAAGTTTACAAACGCATGTACAAAATCACTCGAAAAATATTATTTGTCATACGTGTTTTCTTGTTTTTCGTCCCAAACCTCTAATTTTGCGAAATTTCTGTATTTTACGACAATTTAGATGGAAAGTTCATACTTTTCACTCAAAAAACTGGCATTGACGTCCAAGTTTACGAACACATGTACAAAATTACTAGAAAAATATTATTTGTTCTACGTGTTTTCTTGTTTTTCATCCCAATCCTCTAATTTTGCGAAATTTCTATATTTTACGTCAATTTAGATGGAAAGTTCATACTTTTCACTAAAAAAACTGGCATTGACGTCCAAGTTTACGAAACCATGTACAAAATCACTAGAAAAATATTATTTGTTCTACATGTTTTCTTCTTTTTCGTCCCACAACCCTAATTTTGCGAAATTTCTATATTTTACGTCAATATAGAAGGAAACTTCATACTTTTCACTCGAAAAACTGGCATTGACGTCCAAGTTTACGAAACCATGTACAAAATCACTAGAAAAATATTATTTGTTCTACTGGTTTTCTTGTTTTTCGTCCCAAACCTCTAATTTTGCGAAATTTCTATACTTTACGTCAATTTAGAAGGAAACTTCATACTTTTCACTCGAAAAACTGGCATTGACGTCCAAATTTACGAAACCACGTACAAAATCACTAGAAAAATATTATTTGTTCTACATGTTTTCTTCTTTTTCGTCCCACACCTCTAATTTTGCGAAATTTCTATATTTTACGTCAATTTAGATTGAAAGTTTATACTTTTCACTCAAAAAACTGGCATTGACGTCCAAGTTTACGAAACCATGTACAAAATCAGTAGAAAAATATTATTTGTTCTACGTGTTTTCTTGTTTTTCGTCCCAAACCTCTAATTTTGCGAAATTTCTATATTTTTTACGTCAATGTAGATGGAAAGTTAATACTTTTCACTCGAAAAACTGGAATGGATGTCCGAGTTTACGAACATATGTACAAAATCACTAGAAAAATATTATTTGTTCTACGGGTTTTCTTTTTTTGGTCCCAAACCTCTAATTTTGCAAAATTTCTTTATTTTACGTCAATGTATTGTAGAAGGAAACTTCATACTTTTCACTCGAAAAACTGGCATTGACGTCCAAGTTTACGAACACATGTACAAAATCACTAGAAAAATATTATTTGTTCTACGGGTTTCTTGTTTTTGGTCCCAAACCTCTAATTTTGCAAAATTTCTTTATTTTACGCTAATTTAGATGAAAAGTTCATACTTTTCACTCGAAAAACTGGCATTGACGTCCAAGTTTACGAACACATGTACAAAATCACTAGAAAAATATTATTTGTTTTACTGGTTTTCTTGTTTTTCGTCCCAAACCTCTAATTTTGTGAAATTTCTATACTTTACGTCAATTTAGAAGGAAACTTCATACTTTTCACTCGAAAAACTGGCATTGACGTCCAAATTTACGAAAACACGTACAAAATCACTAGAAAAATATTATTTGTTTTACTGGTTTTCTTGTTTTTCGTCCCAAACCTCTAATTTTGCGAAATTTCTATATTTTACGTCAATTTAGATGGAAAGTTCATACTTTTCACTCAAAAAACTGGCATTGACGTCCAAGTTTACGGAACCATGTACAAAATCAGTAGAAAAATATTATTTGTTCTACATGTTTTCTTGTTTTTCATCCCAATCCTCTAATTTTGCGAAATTTCTATATTTTACGTCAGTTAAGATGAAAAGTTCATACTTTTCACTCAAAAAACTGGCATTGACGTCCAAATTTACGAAAACACGTACAAAATCACTAAAAAAATATTATTTGTTCTACTTGTTTTCTTCTTTTTCGTCCCACACCTCTAATTTTGCGAAATTTCTATATTTTACGTCAATATAGAAGGAAACTTCATACTTTTCACTCGAAAAACTGGCATTGACGTCCAAGTTTACGAAACCATGTACAAAATCACTAGAAAAATATTATTTGTTCTACGTGTGTTCTTGTTTTTCGTCCCAAACTTCTAATTTTGCAAAATTTCTTGATTATACGTCAATATAGAAGGAAACTTCATACTTTTCACTCGAAAAACTTGCATTGACGTCCACGTTTATGAACACATGTACAAAATCACTAGAGAAATAATATTTGTTTTACGTGTTTTCTTGTTTTTCGTCGCAAACCTCTAATTTTGCAAAATTTCTATATTTTACTTCAATATAGAAGGAAACTTCATACTTTTCACTCAAAAAACTGGCATTGATGTCCAAGTTTACAAACACATGTACAAAATCACTCGAAAAATATTATTTGTCATACGTGTTTTCTTGTTTTTCGTCCCAAACCTCTAATTTTGCGAAATTTCTGTATTTTACGACAATTTAGATGGAAAGTTCATACTTTTCACTCGAAAAACTGGCATTGACGTCCAAATTTACGAAAACACGTACAAAATTACTAAAAAAATATTATTTGTTCTACGTGTTTTCTTGTTTTTCATCCCAATCCTCTAATTTTGCGAAATTTCTATATTTTACGTCAATTTAGATGGAAAGTTCATACTTTTCACTAAAAAAACTGGCATTGACGTCCAAGTTTACGAAACCATGTACAAAATCAGTAGAAAAATATTATTTGTTCTACGTGTTTTCTTGTTTTTCGTCTCAAACCTCTAATTTTGCGAAATATCTATATTTTACGCCAATATAGAAGGAAACTTTATACTTTTCTCTCGAAAAAATGGAATTGACGTCCAAGTTTACGAACACATGTACAAAATTACTAGAAAAATATTATTTGTTCTACTAGTTTTCTTGTTTTTCGTCCCAAACTTCTAATTTTGCGAAATTTCTATACTTTACGTCAATTTAGAAGGAAACTTCATACTTTTCATTCGAAAAACTGGCATTGACGTCCAAATTTACGAAAACACGTACAAAATCACTAGAAAAATATTATTTGTTCTACATGTTTTCTTCTTTTTCGTCCCACACCTCTAATTTTGCGAAATTTCTATACTTTACGTCAATATAGAAGGAAACTTCATACTTTTCACTCGAAAAACTGGCATTGACGTCCAAGTTTACGAAACCATGTACAAAATCACTAGAAAAATATTATTTGTTCTACTGGTTTTCTTGTTTTTCGTCCCAAACCTCTAATTTTGCGAAATTTCTATACTTTACGTCAATTTAGAAGGAAACTTCATACTTTTCACTCGAAAAACTGGCATTGACGTCCAAATTTACGAAACCACGTACAAAATCACTAGAAAAATATTATTTGTTCTACATGTTTTCTTCTTTTTCGTCCCACACCTCTAATTTTGCGAAATTTCTATACTTTACGTCAATATAGAAGGAAACTTCATACTTTTCACTCGAAAAACTGGCATTGACGTCCAAGTTTACGAAACCATGTACAAAATCACTAGAAAAATATTATTTGTTCTACGTGTGTTCTTGGTTTTCGTCCTTAACTTCTAATTTTGCAAAATTTCTTGATTATACGTCAATATAGAAGGAAACTTCATACTTTTCACTCGAAAAACTTGCATTGACGTCCAAGTTTATGAACACATGTACAAAATCACTAGAGAAATAATATTTTTTTACGTGTTTTCTTTTTTTTCGTCGCAAACCTCTAATTTTGCAAAATTTCTATATTTTACGTCAATATAGAAGGAAACTTCATACTTTTCACTCAAAAAACTGGCATTGATGTCCAAGTTTACAAACACATGTACAAAATCACTCGAAAAATATTATTTGTCATACGTGTTTTCTTGTTTTTCGTCGCAAACCTCTAATTTTGCGAAATTTCTGTATTTTACGACAATTTAGATGGAAAGTTCATACTTTTCACTCGAAAAACTGGCATTGACGTCCAAGTTTACGAACACATGTACAAAATTACTAGAGAAATATTATTTGTACTACGTGTTTTCTTGTTTTTCATCCCAATCCTCTAATTTTGCGAAATTTCTATATTTTACGTCAGTTAAGATGGAAAGTTCATACTTTTCACTCAAAAAACTGGCATTGACGTCCAAGTTTAAGAAAACATGTACAAAATCACTAGAAAAATATTATTTGTTCTACGTGTTTTCTTCTTTTTCGTCCCAAACCTCTAATTTTGCGAAATTTCTATATTTTACGCCAATATAGAAGGAAACTTTATACTTTTCTCTCGAAAAACTGGCATTGACGTCCAAGTTTACGAACACATGTACAAAATCACTAGAAAAATATTATTTGTTCTACTGGTTTTCTTGTTTTTCGTCCCAAACCTCTAATTTTGCAATATTTCTATACTTTACGTCAATTTAGAAGGAAACTTCATACTTTTCACTCAAAAGACTGGCATTGACGTCCAAATTTACGAAAACACGTACAAAATCACTAGAAAAATATTATATGTTCGACATGTTTTCTTCTTTTTTGTCCCACACCTCTAATTTTGCGAAATTTCTATATTTTACGTCAATTTAGATGGAAAGTTCATACTTTTCACTAAAAAAACTGGCATTGACGTCCAAGTTTACGAAACCATGTACAAAATCAGTAGAAAAATATTATTTGTTGTACGTGTTTTCTTGTTTTTCGTCCCAAACCTCTAATTTTGCGAAATTTCTATATTTTACGCCAATATAGAAGGAAACTTTATACTTTTCTCTCGAAAAACTGGCATTGACGTCCAAGTTTACGAACACATGTACAAAATCACTAGAAAAATATTATTTTTTCTACTGGTTTTCTTGTTTTTCGTCCCAAACCTCTAATTTTGCGAAATTTCTATACTTTACGTCAATTTAAAAGGAAACTTCATACTTTTCACTCGAAAAACTGGCATTGACGTCCAAATTTACGAAAACACGTACAAAATCACTAGAAAAATATTATTTGTTCTACATGTTTTCTTCTTTTTCGTCCCACACCTCTAATTTTGCGAAATTTCTATATTTTACGTCAATTTAGATGGAAAGTTCATACTTTTCACTCAAAAAACTGGCATTGACGTCCAAGTTTACGAAACCATGTACAAAATCAGTAGAAAAATATTATTTGTTCTACGTGTTTTCTTGTTTTTCGTCCCAAACCCCTAATTTTGCGAAATTTCTATACTTTACGTCAATTTAGAAGGAAACTTCATACTTTTCACTCGAAAAACTGGCATTGACGTCCAAATTTACGAAAACACGTACAAAATCACTAGAAAAATATTATTTGTTCTACATGTTTTCTTCTTTTTCATCCCACACCTCTAATTTTGCGAAATTTCTATATTTTACGTCAATATAGAAGGAAACTTCATACTTTTCACTCGAAAAACTGGCATTGACGTCCAAGTTTACGAAACCATGTACAAAATCACTAGAAAAATATTATTTGTTCTACTGGTTTTCTTGTTTTTCGTCCCAAACCTCTAATTTTGCGAAATTTCTATACTTTACGTCAATTTAGAAGGAAACTTCATACTTTTCACTCGAAAAACTGGCATTGACGTCCAAATTTACGAAAACACGTACAAAATCACTAGAATAATATTATTTGTTCTACATGTTTTCTTCTTTTTCGTCCCACACCTCTAATTTTGCGAAATTTCTATATTTTACGTCAATTTAGATGGAAAGTTTATACTTTTCACTCAAAAAACTGGCATTGACGTCCAAGTTTACGAAACCATGTACAAAATCAGTAGAAAAATATTATTTGTTCTACGTGTTTTCTTGTTTTTCGTCCCAAACCTCTAATTTTGCGAAATTTCTATATTTTTTACGTCAATGTAGATGGAAAGTTAATACTTTTCACTCGAAAAACTGGAATGGATGTCCGAGTTTACGAACATATGTACAAAATCACTAGAAAAATATTATTTGTTCTACGGGTTTTCTTTTTTTGGTCCCAAACCTCTAATTTTGCAAAATTTCTTTATTTTACGTCAATATATTGTAGAAGGAAACTTCATACTTTTCACTCGAAAAACTGGCATTGACGTCCAAGTTTACGAACACATGTACAAAATCACTAGAAAAATATTATTTGTTCTACGGGTTTCTTGTTTTTGGTCCCAAACCTCTAATTTTGCAAAATTTCTTTATTTTACGCTAATTTAGATGAAAAGTTCATACTTTTCACTCGAAAAACTGGCATTGACGTCCAAGTTTACGAACACATGTTCAAAATCACTGAAAAATATTATTTTCATTACGGGTTTTCTTGTTTTTCGTCCCAAACCTCTAATTTTGCAAAATTTCTTTATTTTACGTCAATATAGAAGGAAACTTCACCTCATCATCAGGGGAGCACGAACAATTCTTGTTTGATAAAACAAATTATAATGTCTTTAAACTTGCACAATGTTAGTGCTTTAACTATAAATAATTAACTATGAATTAATGTGAAATATGGATGATGTGTTGAGTTAAATAAAGAAGAGCAACTTGAGATAGTTTGGGCATGTAGAACGAATGAATAAAAAAAAGACTAACAAAACAAATATATGTTACCTCTATTGCAAATGTGAATCGATATCATGGTAGAGGAAGATCAAGGAAAGTATGTTTAAGTTAATAATATTTTGAGAAAACGAAAAGAAAGAAGGAAGAGAAATCGAAGGAGCTGTATGATAAGTTGTATGAATATAGAAAAAGTGAAAGATGTGTGTCGAGATAAGAAAGTCTTGCACTATGTCCTATCTGCCTAACCCGATAGGGAACACCGTGATGTATCTGTGTTAATCAAAACAAAATATACAATCTTACCAAACGGTTTATTATTTTCTATGATTTTTTTTCTAATTATTAAGGACAAGTAACAGAGATGGTTTATTGGCCTTTCCAGTTCATCGCTCTTCTTTCTTTACGTCGTCCTTTACTCTCCATGCAGTGAGACTCTGGAATCAGTTACAAACCAATATAAGACTCGCTCCGTCCTTGGCATGCTTTAAGAAGCGTCTGAAAAAACTCTTAATTTCTAGTCAGTAAAATAACGTGTTTCATTCCTGATTTTTCTTTTCCTTTCCTCTCCACCATCCTTTCCTTTCCTTTTGATTGATGATATCTCACTTTATATGAAAAATAATGTTCGGGTGATTGTCCGTCTTTGTGGGGTTCGTGGGCATGTTCTCGCGTATATGTTTATGGATTTCGTGGGGATGGATAGTCATTTGAATGATTTATGCGACCACGTAACTTGCTTCATTTACTTTTGTCTGGTTGGTTAGAAGAGATTGCCACCTGGCAATAAGCCCGCCAGATTGTATTGCAATAAAAGTGTTAAATAAATAAATAAAATAAAAAATAAGGTCAGATAGTCATAATTTCATTCCATTTGAAAAATAAAACTAATCGAGTAAAAAAACATCGATTGCATGACAACACGTATCGCATTGGTCTTTAAATTTTGTGAGGAAAGATAAAAAATATTTGAATATTCATTATATAATATAACACTGACGGGATTTGTTTTTTTAATACATATTTAATTATCTTATGTGTCGAATTATCTTGTTACAGAGCACCTTTAGCATAATGAATCGCCAAAATCAAAAAAGAGTTCTTCCGCTTTCATTTATCTTTATCTATTTGACTTCAATGTTTTCCACAAAAGAAAATGTAAATATTAATACGAATTTCTTTAAATTAAAAAATAATCGACAGGGGACACCCGGGTTTGAACCGGGGACCTCTCGATCTGCAGTCGAATGCTCTACCACTGAGCTATATCCCCAGACGGGCAACAAGCTGAATAAACCTTACTTGAAACAAAGTATAAAAATGCATTATCTCTCTCGCTACATTGGTATCGAGACTGCGTCATCAGACTTTGTAACATAGTGTGGGTGAATCGCTTGTTAACACGGGGTCAACACACACTACTAAGCGCGATAAACTTAGATGCATTGCACTCGCAAATCTTCTTTCTAGTTGTATAATTTCCATTGAATTGTATTACATTTTCGTTGTACACAGTACAACCTGGCAGTACAATCTTACCATGTGTCAATATATTCCAACCAACCAGAAAGATTTTTAAAGAGGCCTTAACTGAACAACACCTGATAGATTTTTGTTTTAAGATATCTGGGTTACAGCGGGAATAAAACCCGCAACCTCCGGGATGGAAGATAGACGTCTTGCCAACGAGGCCACGGACGTTATCTATATAGATACAATTAATACATTAACCCTCATAGGGTAGGCAGAAAGGACAGACATCTTTTTAATTTTAAAAAAATCTACCTAAATGACATTATTGTTGAAATATATACATATATATTGTATATATACATGCATGCCATATCCCTGTCGGAGATGACAGAGAAGACGGACCGTTAGATCTTCTGATCTTGACACACATTCTTGGCTTTTGTACATCAATACACATTATCATACAATTTCTACGATTTCTCTATTTTTTAAGTTTCCTTGTTTAAAATATCACATACTTTCCTTGGACTTGCTCTACCACGTCTACCACTCACATTCGCACAAGATATTTGTTTTGTTAGTCTTTCTTCACTAATTCGTTCTACAAGTCCAAACCATCTGAGTGATCATTATCATTTTTTACTCAACAAATCGGCCTTAAGGTAACATTCATCCCTAATCACTCCATTCCATATTTTATCAAAGATTGCCATCTCGATTATTATTCTCAGTGCACCCATTTTTTCAGCTCTTTTCAGTATTTTTTTCACAAACACGTTTCACTCCCTTATCATCATAGCAAGTTATTACTACATTATTCTACATGTACAAGGGTATGGGCTGAAAAACATCTGGTGTACCCGTGGCTGGGCTCGCCCTTTATTGGTGGGGGATTATTATTAGATGAGCCCAGACATTTTGATAGCTTCTGTCTTTAATGTATTATCTGCAATTAATGTGTTCTTGAAGTTTATTTAAATGTATTATGTACACACTATGTTGCTATCAATAAACCTTTATAAATAGGCCAAAACCCATACGATGGTTGTCGTCAAAGAAAGAATACGAGAATTGAATTTTGAATACAAGAGAGCGAGAGAGGAATACTTGGATTCTCTCCGAAAGTAATTCGAAATTTGAATCTCGGTGGGTCCGTGATACTGAACGAATTTTAAATACCTAGCTTACAATTTTTGAACCGTTGTAAAAGGGGACGATGTATAAATGATATATATAAACAAATTTTACATTTATGAATATAGATTTTCATAAATGTAGAATTTGTTTTACTTCCGTGAATATTTCACGGGCTGCAACTAGTTACATAGTATAAATAGGCCAAAACCCATATGACGGTTGTCGCCAAAGAAAGAATTCGAGAATTGAATTTTGAATACAAGAGAGCGAGAGAGGAATACTTGGATTCTCTCCGAAAGTAATTCGAAATTTGAATCTCGGTGGGTCCGTGATACTGAACGAATTTTAAATACCTAGCTAACAATTTTTGAACCGGTGTAAAAGGGGACGATGTATAAATGATATATATATAAACAAATTGTACATTTATGATTATATATTTTCATAAATGTAGAATTTGTTTAACTTTCGTGAATATTTCACGGGTCGCAACTAGTATAGATAATTCATCCACACTAAAATGATTTGTGACATAACTGTTAAGCCAACATTTTCATTATAGATTTTAAAAAATCCCCAAATGTGTTGATAAAGATAAATCACAATTTGAATAATAAGCAATTCCTGGTATTTGAAACAACATTCCCACCAACAGTGTCAACCAATTAATTACCAAATAACACTTTAATCTCTTGATTTCAATGATTTAGTGGAACTCTGTGGAAGATTAACATTGCTGTCCACCGAGACAGGGAAAACAATTCGTGGGTAATCTAAATTATGACTCGCAATTACAATTTATGCCCATTCTTTCCCAATAAAACTTTTTTTTGGTGAAATAATTTTAAAAAATATCAATAAATAGGTATCATCCGGCTTAAATTCATTAATGAACAGATATTTTACTACAAGTCATGATTTATGGATATAAATATATTAATCAAAATTTACTTGTATACATACCATCATGCTGTGTCCCCGTCGGGGTAGGCAGAGAGAAAGAGCTCGAAACGTTTCCTTTTCTCCATTCATAACATACAACTTATACGATTCCTGCGATTTCGCTGTCTTTTTACAATTTCCTCCTTTCAAAATATAATTAATTTGATTCAACCACTCTCTCTTTTGTTTTTCTCTTTCATGCCTTCCACTCACAATTACACTATAGGTATATTCGTTTTTATTCATGCGTTCGGTCTACATGATCAAACCATCATATAGTGCTTTTTTTCATTTTACTTGATAACAGTTCACATTCATCCTTAGTCACTTCTTTCCGCCTTTTGTCACATACAGTCGCTCCATGTATTTTATCAGTGTACGCATTAGAAAAGAATTTATTCAACTCTATTAAGTATTTTTCTACGTTTACATTTCACTTCCATACATCAAAGTTGGTACTAAAGTACTGTTGTGGGCTATATATTTTAGTACACTGTTGATTGTTTCTCCTATCGCTACACGCCGTTCTATGTTATATCCCTCGTAACTGCTACATCATCTGAGAAAATAATAGCTGAATGGCAAAATTCCTGAACTTGCTCGTGACTTTCATTGCTCACCCATATATCGCATTTATTTTCATTACTCATCCATATATCGCATTTATTTTCATTGCTCACCCATATATCGCATTTATTTTCATTACTCATCCATATATCGCATTTATTTTCATTGCTCTCCATATATCGCATTTATTTTCATTGCTCACCCATATATCGCATTTATTTTCATTGCTCACCCATATATCGCATTTATTTTCATTGCTCACCCATATGTCGCATTTATTTTCATTACTCACCCGTATATCGCATTTATCTTCATTGCTCACCCATATTTCGCATTTATTTTCATTGCTCTCCCATATATCGCATTTATTTTCATTGCTCACCCATATATTTTCATTTCTCACCCATATATCGCATTTATTTTCATTGCTCACCCATATTTCGCATTTATTTTCATTGCTCTCCGATATATTGCATTTATTTTCATTGCTCACCCATATATTTTCATTTCTCACCCATATATCGCATTTATTTTCATTGCTCACCCATATTTCGCATTTATTTTCATTGTTCACCCATATATCGCATTTATTTTCATTGTTCACCCATATATCGCATTTATTGCTCACCTATATATCGCATTTACATTTCCTTTCACTATTTCCTATAATCATCACTTTAGATTTCGCAACAGTCTCGCATACAATTTACTTAGCAAACTCTGTAATTCAGAATTGTCAGCTAACACATCCATGTCATCTGCGTACTACAATCCACATTCGGCATTTGTATGCCACCCATTGACAGCTGTAGTTCTTTCATACATGAATCTACGTTGATATGTCCTCAGCGAGATACAGGCAAAAGCCTAGTTTACTGGGGACACGACAAATGAAAGGCAACAAATCCAAATCCATTAAATTTGTGTGTCCAAATGAAATTACCTGTTGTTTGTTCGCAAATTATGTATATTTCTTCTCATGTGTAAAATAAATAAATTTAAAAAAAATATATCCAGCAGCTAGGAAGACATAATACATCCTTGCTTTATCGTTTTTGTAATATTAAACCGCTCAGTCAAAGCACTGTTCTCTCAAAAAAAAAGCTCTACATTCGGCATGTAATGACCTAATTCTACGTATTAATTTATATTCACCACCATATTCATTCAATATTTTCTTTAGTTTGTCTCTTATCACGCGATCATATGCTTTAGTTTGTCTCTTTTCACGCGAGCATATGCTTTAGTTTGTCTCTTACCACGCGATCATAGACTTCAGTTTGTCTCTTATCACGCGATCAAATGCTTTAGTTTGTCTGTTATCACGCGATCATATGCTTTAGTTTGTCTCTTATCACGCGATCATATGCTTTAGTTTGTCTCTTATCACGCGATCATATGCTTTAGTTTGTCTCTTATCACGCGATCATATGCTTAAGTTTGTCTCTTATCACGCGATCATATGTTTTAGTTTGTCTCTTATCACGCGATCATATGCTTTAGTTTGTCTCTTATCACGCGATTATATGCTTTAGTTTGTCTCTTATCACGCGATCATATGATTTAGTTTGTCTCTTATCACGCGATCATATGATTTAGTTTGTCTCTTATCACGCGATCATATGCTTTTGTTTGTCTCTTGTCACGCGATCATATGCTTTCTCTCAATCCACAAATATACAATACACCTTTTTATTTTTTACCATACATTTATTTATACGCATACCCATAACGAATATTTGATTCACGCATCTTCTTCCACTAAGAAAGGTTTCCTGAACATCACACACTGAATTTTAGTCTTTCTTCACACTTTTTCTAACAGATATTTTCCATACATAAAAGGAAAGCAATCCTAACAATAATTTTTCAGAGTTCGCTAACCACCTAATTGAAAACAACCATTCGTTCGATATTAATCGTGGTTTGAGGATTCTACACATAAACCGAGGGGGATTGCAGCTTGACAATTTGGAAATTCTCGAGGTTAGAAAATGTATAAAATTAAGTCTAAATATCATCAACAACCAAACCAATTTTCATAATAGCCCTCAGCTTAATATGTTTCCAATTTAAATCCCCCCCTGTCTTAAAGATTCACATTCACTTTCACATATTTTTCCCCGCCCCATTCACCATTGTATTACATCTCTCCCCACTTCACTCCCCCTACCTCACATCTTTTATATTAGGTTATTTACACTTGTACAGAATATATTTTAGCAACTTAGTTTATATTCACCTGACGATGAAGACGGTGGTCTTCGAAACTAGTTGTGAACCTAAATTAAACCTGTGGTGAACACAAAAATATAAAATAAGTTTTGTATTTTACTTATTTTTTTCCTTTTATGTAAAAAATGGCACCACAAATTCAAGAAATTTTTCCATACAGTTTACTACACTTATATAACCTTAAATTTTCATATTTCACTTTCCACCCTAACATTTATATGACTAAACTGCAGTCCTCCAGTCTTTGCTCCAGTATTACTGAACTGCAGTTCTCCAGTCTTTCCACCCTAACATTTATATTACTAAACTGCAGTCCTCCAGTCTTTGCTCCAGTATTACTGAACTGCAGTCCTCCAGTCTTTCCACCCTAACATTTATATTACTAAACTGCAGTCCTCCAGTCTTTCCTCCAATATTACTGAACTGCAGTCCTCCAGTCTTTCCACCCTAACATTAATATTACTGAACTGCTGTCCTCCAGCCTTTCGGCGTGTAGTCAGAATCCCAATATTTGTTTAAAAACGGTATCAGTCAATCGATCATTCGTTCACTTCCATACACCTGTGTCAACTTCAATACAAACTGACGTTTTTCCTCTTTTCGAGTCTTTTACAGACATTCTTACATCTTCCAGACTAATCTCATTCATATCTAAACGTTCGTTATTCTCGACTGCACAAGATACGCTGTTATGTCTACTACTAACACCACTCTCGTGAAGTTTTTTTAAAATACGAGTACTTCTTCCATCTAGAGCAGGCCTTCTTAAACTATGGGTCGCGACCCAAAATGGGGTCGCGTAGCAAAATTCTGGGGTCGCGAGAGATTTTAATGTCAAATATTTAAATACACGATTTTATAACATCTAGATTTTTGTATGTTTCTAAACGAATTCTAAAACTATTTATTTTCATATGTATATGTATTTTGTTACCTAATAAATAAATCATCAAAAAATATTTATTTATCTTTCTTTTATATTTATATGGGGTCGCCAGGAAACTCGCAATCATAAATGGGGTCGTGAATGAAAAAAGTTTAAGAAGCCCTGATCTAGAGCGAAACAACCATTCTGTTTTTAGCTTTAATTCCACTCAAACTACCGGTATCATTTTATTCTTCGCTTTTTACGTACTTTTTTCTTCGCATTGTACTTTTTTCAAAATATTTTCATTCTTTCTGCCTTCTTCATCTTGAAGCTTCTTTTCCTCGTTTTTTTTTCGTTTAAATCTTCCATAAGTTACACTCTATTATCTTTCTTTTCATTGATTCATGGTTATTTCCTACCGGTTTCAAGGCTTTCACCTCATCTTCAGGGGAGCACAAATAAGACTAAATTCTGTTCGAACTGGCACCGATATACACGCTTCAACGGTTGGGGGCATTCGGGTTGAGGATTGAGGGATAAGGAAAGCATGGGACGATTTCGGCCAGGAGCGGAGAGATTTTTGGGACATATGTGTTTACCAGAAGTTCGCCTCGGTGTACTGACTTAGAAATTTCTAGGGCCTCTAATCTGTCCAATTTATTTCCGTTAATACTGATATGTAAGAATTTGGCATCATCGATAGAAAAAGTATGTTTTTCACGATGACAATGATTAGCTATTTCAGAATAAATTTGAGGATTTGTTAAGGCGGATTTGCGTTCACGAAATCTCTTTTCAAAGGATCTTCCTGTCTTTCCTATATAGAAATTGTCACAGTCAGCACATAAAAGTTTATACACACCACTGTTGCTAAGTATTCCGTTTTTGCCTTTTGTGATCCCCTGAAGATGAGGTGAAAGCCTTGAAACCGGTATGGGTATACTGTTACAAAAAGTGGAATAAACAGTGTTTGATAAACTAATTACAATGTCTTTGAACCTCCACAACGTGAATGCCTCAACTATAAACAACAAAATATAATATAATTTTAAAATCAGGTAAAATTCTTTACATCAAAACGTATAAACTCATCTTAATTGACTCTCTGTATCGATCCAAGCTCTAAACATGGAGAAGACACTATCTTGAGCATCAAAGATGTTTTTCAACTCAGATTTTAAAATGGATACCCTAAAAAAACGTAAAAATAATTCCTTAGAAAAGTATAAACTCCAATAAAACAAATAATTTTATAGGGATATAAATTTATTGAAAGAAATTATTTTGTTTTTGGGAGTATCGCAAATGCGTGACCTGGGAATTGTGTTTGATGCTCAATGGTCCTTTGTTACCCATGTTGATGGTATGTGTGATCAAGTCACAAGGGTGCTGTAATTTATTTTGAAGATATTAAATATTTTTTCTTCAACAAAGGCATTTACACAGTTGTATACTTCCCTGGTATGTAGTCGGCTTGAATATAATCCCACTGTTTGATGTTGCAGCATAAGTTTTTGAGAGTTATCAACTTTAAATTGGGCATTTCTATGATTGAAATTATTTTTTATTACCATTGTACCGGACCACGGTACAAAGAACTGTAAATAGGTGCGATGGTTGCTGCGCAATGCTAGGAGAATTCAGGTCAATTCCAAAAGGCGTAGATCGATGAGAGATGGTAGAGATGGTGAAGAGATTCCTCTTAGGCAGGTATAGCAGGTCTCAAGTAAAACACAGGAGGTAGAGTGTACTGAGAATATATATTAAAAATGAAAATGACCTTTCTTATGAACGATTAGTCGCTCATCGCAAGCGCTCACACTCCGCGAAATACAACAACTTTCGGGAGTTTTGCGCAATGCTCAAACCGACCGGTCAGTGATCTAGTCACTACGCCCGTCCATAAGTCCATATTTCCATAGCGATCGCGACAACGCACGGACCCAAACAAACATAAATTTATCATAGAAACCAAGAATATATCAAACAACATCAAATTTACAGACAACAACTATACACACACAGATCTCAAAATATACAAAATACAACAAGAATTTACATATATTAAGAGTGACGCATACGTCCGATACAACCATAGAGCAAGTTTTCATCATTTAACTAGTTTTTTTAGTCACAAAATGCATAACATAATATAAATTTACTTTTTTTTCTAAAATTATTTTTCAATTTTGGGGCTCCAAAATGCAAATACTCGTACTGTTACTAACTATTAAGCGAAAGTTTAAAATTAATCGGTAAAAATAATTTCAAAATTTTCTCGGTGAGACACCAATAGGATATTTTGATATCATCAAAGTAATTTGTAGTTAGTTATCATATACACTGATTCGGACGCCAATGGGTATACTCAGAAGCGCTTCTTCAACATGTACCTTATGCGCGGTGTACAAAGGTAGCCATTTCTTGGGGTAGCCAAATGCCGCCTCATGAGTTTTTTTTTTCATCTTTATATTAAAACACTCATATGAAAGATCGTAGAGTGACATATTTAAGGCATTACTTGGCAACAAGTATGGTCTCCTATCCGTTATCGCCAAGTAGAAGAAGTATCGAAAAAAAACCAAAATCATGGCTTCGCAACATCAGGGACTGAAATGCGGAGTGTTGAACTTTTGCTCTTGTTATCACCCATATCATGGGATGATGATAAGATACTGGAAGGAGAATTACCATATGTCGTCGAAACTTGGAGAAGTTGATATCTTCGTTGCTGAACCTCGTAGTTGAGGATTCCCTCGCCATCCCGACTTCAGCCTCGAGCTTTCCCTCCACGTCGATCATGTGATCTTTGTGCGAGAACAGCCCGATTCTAAAAGTGCCCTCCCTCCTGCAGACGTCAGCCATTTGATAACGCTGGCACATGTTCACCACACGCTGACTGTTTTTCACACGTCTAGCTATTGAAGTATCATCAGCATCGAGAGCAGATAGCTCTCCGTTTTCCACGATCTTGAGCGACGTGCTTCGAGTCTTCAGGCAGCCCGCACAAAGTCAGCGACTCTCACAGTGTCATTATAGCGCTTCCTCAGCCCACCAACCATTCACACGATGTTTACTTCCCCGTATTAGAGAAATATATCAGATCAGGAATGTCAAACTCTTTTTGTACCATGGGCCACATGAACAATTTTTGCATTAGCCCGAGGGCGACATGTTTTCAACGTGAAAGAAAGAAAAATAAAAATAAATCGTCGCCGATACTGCAGGAACACGTATTTAGGATTGCCCAAATTTAACAGAGGAGACAAAAAACCATTTTTCTGCAAAAATATAACAAAATAAAAACGTCACTTGGTATTGCAGTTACGAATAAATTCTTTCCGCGTTGAAAATAAATATAGTGTTAATGCAAATATGTGTCAATGATACAAGAGATGACAAAAAATAAAGAAAGTTACTTGTACCAAAAAAATCGAGATGCGTGTTCCAGCAATATCGGTGACGAAATGTATTTACCTCAAAACAGCAAATTACAATAATATTTTTTCCATATTATAGTTAAAATTTGTTTCAATACGTCTTGGCGGCCCACCGACTTAACGGGGCGCGTGTTTGATATGCCTGAAGCATATGATATTTTTTCGCCCAAAGGCGGCCGTATACCTAGCACTGATCCTGGATAAACTTTAATCCACTCCCGATTACAGAGACCATTGATGGGTTTCCAAAACTGACCATTTCTAATCAACGAACTTAATCAAGACATTGTCATGAAAATGTACGCACCTAATTAAAAAGCAGGACTTGTAGGGGGAAATTAATTCGATAATGAGCGGCACAGCCATTATGAGAAAAGGCCTAGCTATAAAACTAACCCAGAGAACTCTGTCTTACGTCTAATCCGACCTATCAATTTGAAATGGATCCAAGGGGACCGATAGAGGCTCGTGCGTTCATTGTGATCTATGAATGGCGTAGATGTTGCTTTAATACGGCTGTCTGGGGATTACTAACTAGAAATAAAAACTAAAATATACTGATGTTGTAAACAGAGGAATTCATGAGGTGGAATGTTTGTTAGAGACAGACGGGTATTATTATGTAAGTAGAATTGAGAACGGAATCATGAGATTGTGGTTTTACCTAAAAAAAGTTGATACATTTTAAAAAATTATATTATGTATTAACTAACTGATAACATGTATTTATATTGTATAACACTTCATTGCAAAACAATCAGGCGAGTATATTTATAAATATAGGCATTGTAATTTATTTTTATCAAACACTGTTTATTCCACTTTTTTGTAACGGTGTAAACCTACCGGTTTCAAGGTTTTTACCTCATCTTCAGGAGAGCACAAATAAGACTCAATTATGTTCGAACTAGTACCGATATACACGCTTCAACGGTTGGGGACATTCGGGTTAGGGACTGAGGGAGATATGGGACGATTTCGGCCAGCAGCGAAGAGATTTTTGGGATATATGTGGATATATGTGTTTATATGTATTTAGGTAAACATATATGTCCCAAAAATTTCTCCACTGCTTGCCGAAGACGTTGTCCTATGTCTCCCTCAGTCCCCAACCGTTGAAGCGTGTATATCGGTACCAGTTCGAACAGAATTTAGTCTTGTTTGTGCTCCCCTGAAGATGAGGTGAAAGCCTTGAAACCGGTAGGGTTATACAGTTACAAAAAAGTGGAATAAACAGTGTTTGATAAAACAAATTACAATATCTTTAAACCTCCACAACGTTAATTCCTTAACTATAAACAAAATATAAATATAGGCAGTTATATGGTTGCAATTTGTTTTCAAATAACTGGTCAATCACCTGTACAAAATTCATGAACAAAATACATAATAAAACTAAAAATGAGATATCATTAATCAAAAGAAGGAAGGGATGGTTGAGAGGTAAGGAAAATCGTGAATGAAACACGTAACATTACTGACTTGTGAATTAAGAGCATTTTCAGTCGCATTTTAAAATATGACAATGACGGATCTAGTCTAACATTAGTTAGTAACTAGTTCCAGAGTCTCACAGCATGGAGTGCAAAGGACGACGTAAAAAAAGAAGAGTGGGGAACTGGGAAAGACAATAAAAAATATCTACTTGAGCATGGCGCTAGTCCTTGACCGGGAAGACACTTAATATTCTTGACGATATAAGAAGGGGTGGCGGTACAGTTAAGGATATTATGCAATAGTGATAGTATGTGAATTTTATGTCTATTTGTCACGTTCAACCAGTTTTTTTTTCTTTCTAATATGATCATACTTTGTCAGGTTAAAAACAAATCTTCTTTTAGGCCTGTTGGCTTGTTATGGTCCTGCATCATTGTTTCCTTCTTGTGACGTCGACTGCCAGCTGTCTTTCCATCTTTTGGGAGGTCGTCCTGGAGGTCTGCTTGCTTGAGGGATACTGTCCCTGGCCATTCTTTCGACTCTTGGTTCCGCCATTCGGGATACATGTTTGTTCCAGAACCTTCTTCTCTGTCGTCCCCATCTGACAATATCTTTAACTTCGCCCATCCTTCGGATTTCTGTGTTTCATACTCTATCACGAAGGGTTTTGCCAGCGATACTCAAAAACAAATCTCACACAAATATTTTGAAGACACTAATTTACCTAGCTTTTCCTTCGTAATATTCAAACAACAGGCGTAATCCATTACGTCAACGCCATTTTACTGTTTCCACCCAGTACAAAGACGTCTCCGATGTTTTGGGTCATTGTCCTCTTGGAGTAGCCAATTTTCATTTTTTCTTATAAACTACCTTTGGGCAGATGGTAATAAAGCCCTCTGATATATTTTAACCATTTTGGCATCGTTCAAATTATTTGTGAAGATGTGCAAAGTACCAAATCCCTGCTTTGATAAACAACCCCAGACGTGGACTTTTACCGAGTGCTTAACGGTCATGTTTTACGTCAGAATAGCGTTTCACCCACTTACTTACAAATGTCTTCGACTTTCTCATATATTTAGCAGTGCCTCCGTACGACATCGGTCCTTTCGGATGTATACACAGAAACACGGCTTCATAACGTGATGCGTACGTGGCACTCATGGTGAAATATGTTATTGTGTAACCAAGGTCGAACGATAACTGTTTTTCTATACAAAGCATCTTGGAGGACGAGTCCTGTCACCTGCTCGCTGTTGGATCTACCCTCTAGCGGTTTCCAGGAAAAAATGTAGCCGTACATGCTCTTTTCAAACAGGCTGTACATACTCGTATAATATTATAATATAAAATATTTGTGTTACACAAAATGAAGATCATTTTGAGATGATTAGGTATGTGGAACGAATTAATGAATAAAGAGTAACAAAACAAATATACAATGCTAATGTGAGTGGAAGGGGTGGTAGAGAAAGATCAAGGAAAGTAGGGTTGAATCAAGTGAAAGATCGTAATAGCTGTATGATCGTAAAAGTTGTAAGAATAAGGAAAAAGTTGGCACTCTGTCCTCTCTGCCTGCCCCAGCAGGGAAGCGGTGATATGGTATGCATGTGTGTATGCTGTTTACGTTTCATGTTCAACCTAAGAAAATACAATCATATCAGTGCACCACTCTTCCATTTTCCCGCCTTTTTCACAGCTTATGATGTTATACTCTGGAACCATCTACCAACTAATATAAGACGCGGATCATCGTCGGAGTGGTTCAAAAAGCGAATTTATAATACATTCGAATATGTATATATTTCCGGATGTTTAAAGAACACTTTCTGGAAAAACAAGTACATGAACATCCAAAGCGAGGTAAGGATATACAAGACCTGTGTCCGCCCCATAATGACATACAGCATAGAGTCCAGAGCCGACACTGTCAGAACCGAAAATCTCCTTCGAACCAGCGAAATGAAGGTACTCAGGAGTATCGCTGACAAAACCCTTCGTGATAGAGTACGAAACACAGAAATCCGAAGGATGTGCCAAGTTGAAGATATTGTCAGATGGGGACGACAGAGAAGATGGTTCTGGAACGAACATGTATCTCGAACGGCGGAACCAAGAGCCGTAAGAATGGCCAGAGACAATATCCCCCAAGCAAGCAGACCTTCAGGACGACCTCCCAAAAGATGGAAAGACAGCTGGCAGTCGACGTCACAAGAGGGAAACGATGATGCAGGACCATAACAGGCCTAAAAGAAGAGGAAGAACAAGAGTATAAAATTAAAAAGTGTTACCCCTTATTTTTTTTTAAACCTCAATTTACAAAGTAAAATGTTATATAGTAAATTTATATTATATTAATTGGGGGTCTGTAGCTATTTAGCCAAATGTCCGCCAGCGAAAAAGTTTGGGAACCGCTGTTATAGAGTACAAGTAAAACCCCACCATTTTGTAGATATACCAAACCACCTCACTAGATTTATGGAATAAACCCACTTACTTTAGAAGGAAGAATATCAACCGGATAAGATGTTTCAGTATGACCACATTGAATCGAGCGATGGTGGTGTAATGGTCAGCATAGTTGCCTTCCAAGCAGTTGATCCGGGTTCGATTCCCGGCCATCGCACTTATTTTTTTTTATTTTCACATTGCAATATTTTTTTCACCTTTTTATATTTACTTGAAAATACTTTTTCTCAGTCACTAAAATGTATATATTATTTATTCCAGTTATCAACTTAGGCCAAAACCCATACGATGGTTGTCGTCGAAGAAAGAATACGAGAATTGAATTTTGAATACGAGAGAGCGAGAGTGGAATACTTGGATTGTCTCCGAAAGTAATTCGAAATTTGAATCTCGGTGGGTCCGTGATAACTGAACGAATTTTAAATACCTAGCTAACATTTTTTTAACCGGTGTAAAAGGGAACGATGTATAAATGATATATAGAAACAAATTGTATATTTATGAATATTTATTTTCATAAATGTAGAATTTGTTTTACTTCCGTGAATATTTCACGGGTTGCAACTAGTAATAATAAAATGACAATGTACATATATAGCGCTGTTTAGAAAGTAGACTGCCCTCAAGAACACTCAAGTTATCAATTCATTTATTATTTTATTTATTTATTTATTCGTCATCTTCATATCTTTATTCGTCATCTTCATGATGAGGCCTGCACAATATTTCTCTAACCATTTCCGTCTCCGGCCAGATGTGAAACCTCGCACAAAGTACAGTACCCGGCGGTAAGTAATACACATCGTTTGTAGAGCGTCGTCTCTGTTGCACGATGCGCTAACAGTCCGGTCCGGTAACGACTGACAAATCGCGACGAATCACGTGTATGAATGACAGAGACGACGCTCTACAAACGATGTGTTTTTTTTTGGAGATATGATAACATCCCAGATCTGGTCGGTCCAACGCAATGGGGCGCGTCTTTTTAATCACCTACTGCAAACACTGCCCAATATGATTTTTTTCGAGACTTTTCAAAAAAAATTCATGTAACATACATTAATGTTATTGTTTCACTAACACATTTTCATGATTTTTTTGACGCAATACGTACGTTAAAAAAAGTGAAGTGTCAATGTATGGAAGGAAGCGGTATAGAGGCATCAGAAAAAACATACTTGCATAGATAAAATGGAGCATTTGAAAGGATTGTATATATGGTAGAGAGAGAATGAAAATGCGAGTGTACAAGTCAGAAGTGAAAGGTGTGATACGAAAAGGTAAGTCAATGAAAACGTGGCTGGATCGAGTGGACCAGATTTTGAAAAATATAAAGTAAGAAGCTTGAATAACATAGTAATATGCAGGATAAGATGTATGAATGTGGAGGAGGCAAAAGTTTTGTGTTTATCTGTTCTTTCTGCCTATCCAGTAAGGAGCGTAGTGTGTTGTTATGTATGTATGTAAATTAATGATTTTTTTTTAAGAATTGTCATTTTGGAGTAGAGAAACTAAACAGAATGTATAAAAAAAACATGGATTTACAAGAAGTAAATAAAGTATGTATGTTATGAAAGTCTGGTGCTCTGTTCTCTCCACCTACCCCGAGAGGCATATGGCATGTTCAAGTGCATGCCGTATGCCTTTGGTGTGATAGTTACAAAACTATTGTAAATAAAATATTAATGAGTAAATCAACTTTGAAAATATATCAAATTACTAAATTTCGACATATATAAGATATTTAAAATTATCAAATAACGACTAGTAAATAAAATGCAAAACGCAATATGTTTTTCAATAAGAAAAAATCTCTGCCTACCCCAAAAAGAGACATGGCTTGATGGTATATACTTTATAAAAATTCTTTTATAAATATTTTTTAAATAATCATTTTTAGTTAAAATCTGTATAAGTTGTGTAGTACCTGATGTATATAATGTTATTATTATATATACTTATCGACTCCCCACTTATCTCCGGTATGGTCTAGTGGCTAGGATACCTGGCTCTCACCCAGGAGGCTCGGGTTCGATTCCCGGTACCGGAATAGTTTTTTGAATTAAAATTGTTTCATTTTTTTTATTCAACCAATGTTATAAATTTTAAATGAACATTTTATTTTTAAAATCGATCTAATTATAATACCATTTGTTGAAGTAAGAATTTTTTAACATTTATATGTGTTTAAAATGGATGTCGTTCGAGGAAAAATAACACCGGGTTAAGAAAGGGTGGTTATAGTGAGTAAATTCTTAAGACGTCCTTTTTCCGGACAAGTCCTCCTTTTTAAGGTAAATAAATATTCAGGTTCGATATCTTTTTGATTTTTAATGAATTACCTCTTTTTTTCTTTACGATCATTTAATTCTCTTATATGTTAAAACCTCTTGACTTGCGAATATAACGTTCACTAAAATGATATTACCATCTTGGTAGGGATGGCATAATATTATCAAACTTGCCCATCTTCACGTATATTACAGCTGTCATCCGCCATTGTAGTGTGCCACATGGTATCTAATTGATATACAAATTTAATTGTTATTTTAAGAATTGTGAATTGGGTCATATTTGTATAGTAAACTGCTGATAAATAAAGTTATTAATAAATTAACTTGGCGGTGTTAAAATATTTAAAATTGTTATACAAAACGATTCCCTTTAAAGATTATTTCCGATTATGAGATTTATGTTCTTTTTTTTCATTGTCAAATATGGAAACCCTACCATTGTCGACTATAACAGGGACGCGTCGTTATGTAATTTGTGTATGTCAATTTCAATATATAATTTCATTATTAAATAAATTAAATGTAGTTATGATGCCACCTCGCGACGAGGTCCAAGAAAGTATATTGAACAAGATGAAATAGAGACATCTATTAAATAAAAATAATATCTTATTTTTGATTTGTTTCTTTGCTAAATGGGTGAGAGCTCTTCAGAGATTAACGAACAACTAACTGCTTTTGTCGTGTACTGATCATATATTATCACATCTAAAATGTTCGGCTCGTTGCCGAATGATGTAACCTCACGAATGATGAATGAAACTATACTTGGGTTCGAATCCCGTCAACGGCAACCATAATTATTTTATTAATAAGAAGGCGTCCGATGATGACAGGCTTTTCACCGAATTAAATGAAAGTTGTGATTATATCATAGACATGCACTACCAGCTGAGGACGCCATTTACATTTTGTTCTTAAATATCACATTTTTGCTTTTTTTTTTTTAATATTTAAATATACCATCACGTCATTTCCCTTTTGGGATAGGGAGACTGAACGAAGCGCCAAACTTTCATATTCTCGTTCCTTCTGTTTCGTTTTCTTTTAATTACAGTAACGGTCAATGAAATGTGTTCACCTTGAAAAATCGACATTTCTTTGTATAACAATGTCTTCCATTTACATTTTGTTCTTAAATATCATATTTTGATAGCTTTTTTTTTTTAATATTTACATATACCATCACGTCATTTCCCTGTTGGGATAGGGAGTCTGAACGAAGCGGCAAACTTTCATATTCTCGTTCCTTCTGTTTATTTTTCTTTTAATTACAGTAACGGTCAATGAAATGTGTTCACCTTGAAAAATCGACATTTCTTTGTATTACAATGTGTTATGTATGATTTTATTTATTTATTGGTTAGTTAAATTGTGTTAGTGATATTTTTAAGACATTCAACTGGCAAAAGCTGCAATACATTGTGAAATAAACAAATTATTGACATTTTTCGAAATCATAGTATAAATAGGCCAAAACCCGTACGGCTGTCAAATACTTGGATTCTCTCCGAAAGTAATTCGAAATTTGAATCTCGGTGGGTCCGTGATAACTGAACGAATTTTAAATACCTAGCTAACAATTTTTGAACCGGTATAAAAGGGGACGATGTATAAATGATATATATATATATATAAACAAATTTTACATTTATGAATATATGTTTTCATAAATGTAGAATTTGTTTTACTTCCGTGAATATTTCACGGGTTGCAACTAGTTAATGATATTAGGGAAAATTTTGTATTTCTTTGAAAACATTTTTTTTTCGTAAAATTTATTTATTATACAAAAACTGAAACTTACGTTATATTTATAATTATACTAGCTACAAAGAAAATAAAAATTAATATTTATTTTGTCATTTTTTTCGCAATACTGCCTCAATCCTTCATGGCATCGATTCGACCAATGTTTTTAAATGGTCTTCTGAAATTTCTTCCTACCATATTTTCTGTAAAGTTTCTATCAATGCTCATTTCGTTAAAGGTGTAGCGATGGTCGTTACCAATGTAGCGTGTGTCCTATTAGGACGTGCTGATGATGTTGATGTTGACATCGCTATATTCGTTTTAGTCGAATTCTGCGTTCCTTTTCGTTCGGGGTCATCAATGTAGCGAGCTGCTTCTCTTGATACGTCGTGATGATTTTGATATGTATTTAAATAAATATATATATAAAACTCAGGAATGCGGACGAAAGCGAAAGTGAATGGCGGGTAAATAATAACAAGTCTTGACAGTTGGATGAATAATAATCTAATAATGTTTATTTTCTACAAGTAGGTATTTTTATAGTAGTGAGTGAATGTGCTAGCAACACATACTTTGTCTCACTCCCGCGCGTGCATTATTGTAGCGGGTAGTATATTTATTTGCCGGAGACGGCGAGACAGAACGTAAATACTATTTGTGAGTAAACATTGTTGACGTTTCTAGTATGTGACAATTGTAAATAGTTCATCGGTCGTTGACCCTGTATGTTTAACAATTATTTATTTATTTATTTACAAATTATGCTTGACAATATATTTAACAGGGACGTAGGTACCCTACAAAGGCTTTGTTAGTTGGGATTTTAGTTCCTTTTTTAGCCCACTGGTTCTCTATGGGTTTCTCAGTCGGGGCTTAAAAACTTGGCCATTTTAGGGTCAAATTGCCATTTTTCGCAATAAATTCCTTTTCCTGAAGTTACGGAGACAAAATGCTTAATTTTTTTTGGTCTTAAATGTTAACCGTGATACACACTAATAGAAAAAAATAACACTTAAAGTTTAAGCACGGTGGCACGGTGCCGAATCGTCCTGGAATATGCAATCCGTTTCGTGCGCATAGTACTCCGCTGTTTACAGAGCTCAAAGGCAGGCTCAATGCACTCGTCACCTGGTGGCTCCAACACATAGTAGACCTACCTCTGCGCTTGTGACCCTCCACAATACCAGTGATCACGAGGTATAGATCGTTTAGCCTGATGAGTCGTTTTGCAATAGTGTGAGTAACACTCTGTATTACATAACTTGTGTAGTGGTATTGGTTTTAGAATGCCACACGATTGGTTCGCGCAGAGCGCACGTTTGTATTGTTGTTAAAATACTCGGTGATTAGAAAAACACTACCATGTCTTAATTAGGAAAGGAAAAACCGCTGTCGGGACAAGGATGCGAGATTTTTTTGAATTTTGATAATGATTGATAATAATTAATTGAAAAGTGCTGCAATCTATTAGTGTGAATTTTGTCTAATGTAATATATAATTCAAATTTTTTCGAAAGCTTAAAATGTGCTTTGTTATAACTTAAAGTTTCCTAGAATTTAGTATCACTCCATCCACTATTATTTTAAAACTTTATTATTTGGCATTGTAATTATGCATTTATGATACATTAATATGTTAAATAATAGTACATTCATTTTATTTGTATGTGCAATCTAATCAAAGCTGACGAACATTTTTACTCTATAATACATACTTGTATTTATATTTATTTTTAATCTTGAAAATTTGCATTATTATTTTTATGATTATTACAATTTAAGCTGACAGCATTTTTAATTTACAAAACGTGTGTATTCATTTCAATGTTTGAATATAAAATATTATTTTCATATTTTTTTGCTTTTTCATTTCATTAAAAAAACAAGTGACAAGTTTTTGTAAACGCGCTGTTACTCACACTATTGCAAAATTACTCTTTAGGCTGAACGATATATAGTCGTGTATGTCCTCTTTGTCCGAAATGTGACCGAAGAACTGAAGAATGTACCGAGTACATAAGCTGTGAGATTTTAAGTTATTTTAACAAAGAGGCATTTGTTCATTGTTCTGTCCATGAAACACCCAGCAATCGTCAACACCACATATCAAAGTGTTCAAGATGTGGGTGACTTGTGCAGCTTTAGGAAGCACTTTAAGACGACCCTTTTTGAAAAGTTTTATCATCAACATTAACGATGGTATATTTATTTTTATTTATTTATTTTACACATGACAAGAAATATACATAATTTGCGAAAACAACAACAGATAATTAAATTTGGACACAATTTTAATGGATCTGGTTTTGTTGCCTTTCATTTGTCGTGTCTCCAGTAAACTAGGCTTTTATCTGTATCTCACTGAGGACGATATGAACACTACACATGTACAACTACACCACACCTAAAGCCGAATGTGTTGCTATCCCATATCAAAAGATTTCTTTGTAAGTACTTCGTCTCCTCTTGGTAAATTTTCTGCGATTTTCTTATCAAATATAATTTTCTGAATATATGCAGATGCGGGTAAGTTCCTAATTTAATGGCCGCAGCCACCCCCTTCCGATGCGTAGACTCAACTTTTTTTTTCTAATATTATTAATCTGTCAATAATAGTGGGTTCGAGTCCCAGGTTAGAGCACCCTTGGGGAAAGTTTGCTTTCTAAACGGCTCTGTATTAATTGTCCTTTTATTTTTATCTAGAATGAGTACATCTTTGATCTTTCTCTGATCTTTTTATATTCAAATTTCTGAAGCATAGAAGAATAATAGGCCAAAGCCCGTACGACGGTTGTCGCCAAAGAAGGAATACGACAATTGAATTTTGAATACAAGAGAGCGAGAGAGGAATACTTTGATTATTTCTGAAAGTAATTCTAAATTTGAATCTCGGTGGGTCCGTGATACTGAACGAATTTTAAATACCTAGCTAACAATTTTTGAACCGGTGTAAAAGGGGACGATGTATAAATTATATATATAAACAAATTTTACATTTATGAATATACGAGTATATTTTCATAAATGTAGAATTTGTTTTACTTCCGTCAATATTTCACTAGTAGAAGAATATTTAGATAAACAGGGTTTTAAGAAGACGTAACCAAAATTTAACAAGAATCAAATACTATCAATGTCTTACATATTCAGATTTTGATATTTTTAGATTACCATCTGCAGTCAAAAATAGTACGATTCATATACTCGTAATTTAATTTTACAATAAACGCGCATATTTGTGTGTTGTAATAAAAAAAAAACACAATAAAAAAAGAATTATAAATATTTTATTTAAAAAACCAAGGTTTTTTGTGGGTACGTTACTGCTGATACCCAAACACAATAAAACCCTTATAATCCGTTTCATTAGTGCCGGATTTAAAAAAAAAAGGACATCGTATGAGGAGGGACTAACGGAATAAACTAAATCTTTCTTTTAGTGCCATGTTTATTTTATCCGCTTCCCGCGTAACCTTAACAAGACAAATATATCGTTCCAGGATAAGATGTTTTTACAATGGGTATTTGTTTTTACTGTAGGTAAAATAAAAAACATTTTTGGACGATAACCGTGAAAAATAATCCTGGAGGTGGATAAAAGCGAGAATTTTAGTTTTATTTGGCATTATATTAAACATACGTGTTCCATGTATTTACAAGACACTCTTTCGCATGTTTGTTCAGTTTAAAAAATAATTACGAGTTTAAAATTAGTTTAACTTAATAATAAACTTACACGTATTATTTTACAAATGACAAGTTGTGTAAAACGCATGTCTTCCACCCCGGGGTTGTGGGTACGATTCCCGTTGGAAACTGTTTTTAAAAGAGGGTTCCAAATGTACATAAGGACTATGATAGATTGGATATTGAGTGAAGTAAATAACTAAAATTATAGAATGGGATACGCAAAGTCCCATTTTTAGTTGTCGAGGATGCATGGACCAGATTTTTGGGCTATGGAGCATATCTGAGAAATGTTTAGAAAGAGGGAAAAGAGTATTTTGTGTATTTATAGACTTAGAAAAAATGTGGAATGTTTATATTCTAAAGAATGCTGAATGAAGATATGAGAAATTAATTCATGGTGTCATGTGTCTACTGCCAGCGCATGTTAATCTTATCTATACTCTCATTCACCCTCAATATATTAAGCAACCAATGTTCCGCTTATCTAAGAACCTATAAATATTAGCATTATCTGTAAAACGATATTTTCACCAAAACCAATGTTATCTTATCGATGTTCTTATCCACATTCAAATAAATATTATAAGTTATGCAAACCCTTGTTAGCTATGTAATAAATATTGACGTTATCACATTAGTGTCAATTTAACTTCAATGTATTATGTTTAAGTTTATCGTCTCGTCTGCCCAAATTCAATAAAGATTAAATATCACTAAATGGGTAAGCTGCGATGGATAAATCACCGATATCGATTTGACCTTAAAGGGCAAACATAACATGCCCGACACATTCCTTCATAATCTAACGAAGGGTCGTGGTATAGTTATCATTGCTTTAAATAGGACGTCATATCTAAGGCAGCATCCTTATTATAATACTGTTAATATTATACTTCAAATGTAATTCAACCTTTATACAAATAAAACTACACAGTTGAAATTCTAAAAGAGTTTTCGTTGCAAAAGGCCATAACAATGGAGACAATGGATGTTTTAAGTAAGATAAAGAAAGAAACTTTAAGATGGTTTGAACATATAGAGAGAATGAATGACGAAAGATTGACTAAGCTAATATGCAAGTCAGAAGTGCAAGATATGCGTGCACTATGGAAAATTTTTGGAGGAATGAAAGTATCAGAAATGAATGCATGGATAAGATAGATGTTTTAAGTTACACGAAGAAAAGAGCTTTTAGATGGTTTGGACATGTGGAGAGAATGAAAGAATAACTAAGTGAATTTACAAGTCACAAGCGCAAGGTGTGCGTGGAAGAGGTTGATCGAGGAAAACGTGACTGAACCAAATTTTGAAAGAAGGTAAAGGGATAAAGTATTAACAATAGAAGATTGTGTATGATGATATTTATGAATGTGGAGGATGCGAAGGTTGTGCGCTTACATAGAAAAGTTTGAAGATCTGTTTTTTCTACCTATCCCGCAAGGGACACTGCGTGATGTTATGTATACTCTATATGCGTTTATTTTTTTTATTCTCCAGTCTATATTCTTCCCGTTTTTTTTCCACGTCCATTTTTCCCTCTCATACATCAAGATTGTTACAAAAAGTAAACACCAAAGTTGTTGGATGAACATTAAAACTCAGAAAAATATAATTATAAGACGTACACACACACATACTACCACATACAAAAGCACAGAACGTTAAGTTACGACTTTGTTCCTCTTATCAAATTCCAGTCTGGTTAACACTTAGGGCATATAAAAACATATTTCTGGTTAGTTGGAAGAGATTGCCACATGGCAATAAACTCGCCAGGTTAAAAAAAATTAAAAATAAGGTAACTTTTGTCCATAATGCGCCATACATAACTTTTTTGGTGAAATGAGATTGTTATGTCCCTGAACGAAATACTCGTAAGTCGACGATAATAATGATAATAGAATATAAATTTTACAACTTTATCTTGAATCTGATATTGGAATCTTGAAAAATATTGTTATTTTATGTTCACTGCTTTTCATATTGAATGGACTTGGTTCTCATAATATGACCTTATTATAAACAAATCTAATGTGATGGTGGAGGGGATCGAAGCAACATAATATGACCTTATTATAAACAAATCTAATGTGATGATGGAGGGGATCAAAGCAACATAATATGACCTTATTATAAACAAATCGAATGTGATGATGGAGGGGATCGAAGCAACATAATATGACCTTATTATAAACAAATCTAATGTGATGATGGAAGGGATCGAAGCAACATAATATGACCTTATTATAAACAAATCTAATGTGATGATGGAGGGGATCGAAGCAACATAATATGACCTTATTATAAATAAATCTAATGTGATGATGGAGGGGATCGAAGCAACATAATATGACCTTATTATAAACAAATCTAATGTGATGATGGAGGGGATCGAAGCAACATAATATGACCTTATTATAAACAAATCTAATGTGATGATGTAGGGGATCGAAGCAACATAATATGACCTTATTATAAACAAATCTAATGTGATGATGGAGGGGATCGAAGCAACATAATATGACCTTATTATAAACAAATCTAATGTGATGATGTAGGGGATCGAAGCAACATAATATGACCTTATTATAAACAAATCTAATGTGATGATGGAGGGGATCGAAGCAACATAATATGACCTTATTATAAACAAATCTAATGTGATGATGGAGGGGATCGAAGCAACATAATATGACCTTATTATAAACAAATCTAATGTGATGATGGAGGGGATCGAAGCAACATAATATGACCTTATTATAAACAAATCTAATGTGATGATGGAGGGAATCGAAGCAACATAATATGACCTTATTATAAACAAATCTAATGTGATGATGGAGGGGATCGAAGCAACATAATATGACTTTATTATAAACAAATCTAATGTGATGATGGAGGGGATCGAAGCAACATAATATGACCTTATTATAAACAAATCTAATGTGATGATGGAGGGGATCGAAGCATTATAATATGACCTTATTATAAACAAATCTAATGTGATGATGGAGGGGATCGAAGCAACATAATATGACCTTATTATAAACAAATCTAATGTGATGATGGAGGGGATCGAAGCAACATAATATGACCTTATTATAAACAAATCTAATGTGATGATGGAGGGGATCGAAGCAACATAATATGACCTTATTATAAACAAATCTAATGTGATGATGGAGGGGATCGAAGCAACATAATATGACCTTATTATAAACAAATCTAATGTGATGATGGAGGGGATCGAAGCAACATAATATGACCTTATTATAAACAAATCTAATGTGATGATGAAGGGGATCGAAGCAACATAATATGACCTTATTATAAACAAATCTAATGTGATGATGGAGGGGATCGAAGCAACATAATATGACCTTATTATAAACAAATCTAATGTGATGATGGAGGGGATCGAAGCAACATAATATGACCTTATTATAAACAAATCTAATGTGATGATGGAGGGGATCGAAGCAACATAATATGACCTTATTTAAACAAATCTAATGTGATGATGGAGGGGATCGAAGCAACATAATATGACCTTATCATAAACAAATCTAATGTGATGATGGAGGGGATCGAAGCAACATAATATGACCTTATTATAAACAAATCTAATGTGATGATGGAGGGGATCGAAGCAACATAATATGACCTTATTATAAACAAATCTAATGTGATGATGGAGGGGATCGAAGCAACATAATATGACCTTATTATAAACAAATCTAATGTGATGATGGAGGGGATCGAAGCAACATATTCAGTTCCCTAAAGCAGTTATTTTGAAAGAAGATTCCAATTGGATTTTGTAGGAAAGCGAGCCAGTGGCGTAACAGGGGGGAGGGGAGATACAGTTGTCCCCAGGCGCAACGACCAAAAGTATTATTTTTTTTAAAGCTTTTGCTTCATTTTATCACGCTCTGTTTACGCCACACTATTTTTTATACACAATTATATTAGACATGGAAACTTCAGAAAAATACAACTTTGAAACAATGAAACTAGTAATTTTAATATATTTTTTTCAGAATACCATAACTTTTGAACTAAATATTTACTGTTTTTAGTGTGTTTAACAATTGAACGCATTCATAGTTCATTTTCACACATGAACAAAAAATTATATTACGATTTATTCTTCTTCTTCGTGTGCCGTTTCTCCCTGGCGTTGGCGATCAGTCTTCAGAGAATATCTATTTATTTGACTGAACAGAACAGCTCCTCGACTGATTGGCGCATTCTACCGATTCCGCATCATCCCTCAATCCACCCATTAATATTAGTTTTAAGAAGTGGTATAGTTTTTCTCTCAATATATGGCCTAGGACCTAGGCCTAAGTACTTCAGCGTTTCGTCGAGTGCTTTGATGAAATTTATATGTTTTTAAGTAATCAGAAAATAATTAAGTATGAAGAATTATCAGATGTTGAGTGGATTTCGAGATTGATGTTCTTTACTGATTTTTGCTCCCATTTGAATGATCTAAATATAAAATTACAAGGCCGTGGCAAAATAATTACTGTTATGTTTGATAATATAAAAGCATTTGAAGCTATGTTACAAATATTTAAGCGTGATATAATGACCAGAAATTTTAAGTACTTTCCCAACCTAAAAAAATACATGATGGATCTGGAAATCCATGAAAAGCCAGACGTAGGAAAATTAATAGAATCATTTGAAAATGCTTTAGACGCAACAATAGAACAATTTTCAAGAAAGTTTGTTCAGTTTCGACAACTTGAAGAAACTACAAAATTTATTACCCATCCAGACACATATAAGTATCAACAATTAAACTTAACAATGTTTGAATACATGGAATTAGATGATTTTGAAATGGAATTGGTAGATTTTCAGTCGAGTTCGATATGGACACAAAAATTTAAAGACTTAAGAATTGTTTTGGAAGAAATTGAGCGAGATCGATTCGTTGGACCAGTCCAGAGGAATGCCGAAAATGAAGTACTTACAACTTGGCAATCCATCCCGGAAACTTTTTCTTGTCTTAAAAAAATAGCAATGGGCATATTAACAATTTTTTCGTCGACGTATTCCTGTGAATCATTATTTTCTTCAATGAACTTTATTAAATCAGACATAAGAAGTAGACTTACAGACGAAAGTACTACTGCTTGTATTTTATTAAAAGCTACCAGCTATGAACCCGATATAAAATATTTGGAATCTAGCATCCAACAACAAAAATCTCACTAATAAGTTTTGAGGTTCACAATTTTTTTCAAGTCTATTTTTTTATTTATTTCTCTTAGTTCGCCATTAATAAGTACTTAATTATTTTCCTCGGTGTATTAATTTTTGGTTTTATTAAAAATCTGAAGTTACACAAACATTTGATGCATTTTTATTTCCATGGCATGTGGCACGCGACATATTATTTTATTGAAAAAAAATTTTTTTTTGGCACTCAGTCTCAAAAAGGTTCGCCATCCCTGGCCTAGGTAGACAATATTTTATATTTTTAAGATCTCTCTTTCTATGCTTGTTTGACGCAGCACATCGATGTTTGATATATGATGAAGCCAAGATTTATTATATACGCTAAAAAAACATAGTTTTCGCTGAAATACATGTAAAGATTTTGTCTTAGGCAGCTGGACTTCCACCTTATTTTCAGGCGACACGTAGCTTACACTTTGTGCAAGGGAGGGTGGGCAGATATTATGTGTTGCGCTCGAAAATCTCCGTTACACCACTGAAGTAAACACTAACATCCGCAACATCAAAGGCTTTATAAATAGACAGTTGAAAAAATGCTACGCAATCAAATGATCGTGGCCTAGTGGTAAAAACTATAACCTGAAACTTCCGAGGTCAATGACAAACCAAATATATCTCAGTCTGTTTTTTTTTCACATTCAAGTCTTTTCAACATCGTTCTGGTTGGTTGCAAGAATTGCCAAATTAATTCCATTCAGATTTGATTTTACTCAATACAAATATCTTCTTCTTCCCAGTGTTATGTCAGGTCCCCTCAACATTGAATATCACCTGAGAGTAGACATATTTTTCCCCGGTAACCCGAAAAAGATCCCCAACGCTCCTTATGCCAGTCCATTCACGTATATTGCAGAGCCAGGAGATTTGCCTCCTGCCAACACCTCTTCGGCCTTCTATTTTGCCTTGGATGATCAGGTGCAGTAATTTGTACTTTGCTCCTCTAAGTACATGACCCAAGTAGGACACCTTTCGGATTTTAATATTCATGCATCCACATTTCGAATGCTTCCAGTCGGTTCATACTACCAACTTTGAAGCTACAAATATATTATATATAGAAATATTATAATAATAATTACCCTGATCCAGCCAGAACTCTCTGAAGTTCACCCGAAGTGAAAAGAAATAGTCACACTATGTTTTTTACAATTTTGTAAATAAAATGAGAAATGCAATGTAAATAATTCTATTATGAAATTGAATCATTTCTTTTAGCGACGTTGTGAAGTAGTGTTGAATAAATAATAGTCACGAGTGAAGGTTCTGGAATCAGTTACAGTGAGACTCTGGAATCAGTTACAAACCAATATAAGACTCGCTCCGTCCTTGGCATGCTTTAAGAAGCGACTGGAAAAACACTTCATTCCTGATTTTTCTTTTCCTTTCCTCTCCATCATCCCTTCCTTTCATTTTGATTGATGATATCACACTTTTTATGAAAAAGAGAATGTTCGGGTGATTGTCCGTCTTTGTGGGGTTTGTGGGCATGTGCTCACGTATATGTTTGTGGATTTTGTGGGGATGGATAGTCATTTGAATGATTTATGCAACCACGTAACTTGCTTCATTTTTACTTTTGTCTGGTTGGTTGTAAGAGAATTATTGTGTTCAATGCAATATTTCATTTGGTAAATTAAAATGAAATATGTGTTAAGGATAGAATGATTCAATAAATAAATGCGAAAATCTACACAATAAACTTAAATTAAAGTTACAGGCGTATTTTGCTTTACAAAGTAAATGACTACATTGATTACATTACGCAATAATGAATTATGTACCGTCTAATACAGAGGTCGGCAAACATTTTTTATACCAGGCCAAATAGTAAATATTTTAGGCTCTGTGGGCCAAAAGGCAAATTCGAGGATATTTATACCATATAGATTAAAGGTTTTTACAAATATATTGAACGAAATGTAACGTTATAATAATAAGTAAATCAAAAAGACTACAATTGTTTAAAATACGGTTCTACTAACGAGAAGAATGGAATTGCTTTTTTGAGATAACATTTCACCAAATTGGGGTTCAGCGATACACGTAACACTGAAAACACTGCAGAACTATAGCTGTATGGCGTCACAGCAGAGGCCACCGAATGCGAAACTATAATAGCGCCACATACGGTCGTATCTCGCAACTCCTCAACTCGGCGGCCTGACGTTCCATTTCAGCGTGTACTTTGAAACGTTCAAGCATTTGAAATTGTAATAGTAGAATCCATTCTTAGCTCACCGGCCGTAATAAAATAGGCAGCGGGTTGGATTTGGCGCGCGGCTCGTATTTTGCCGACCCCTGATCCTTTGTGCTATGGTGAGAATTTCCCGTAGAGATTATTTTCAAAAAATCTGCATTTAAGTAATTACACCACATAATTAAGTAAAACATATGGTTAGTAATACATGCACTATAATTAAGTAAAACATATGGTTAGTAATACATGCACTATAATTAAGTAAAACATGTGGTTAGTAATACATGCACTATAACTGGAGTCGAATTCGGAGCCGTAATCGGAGTCAAACATTTAAAAAAATTGAAGTTAGAGTTGAAGTCGAAATTGTTTACTTCAGCTCCACAACCATGTATTTTCACCAATTTAATATTTAAATCGATACAATATTTTAAAAAAATACTGTTCACAGTGGTGTACTAGCTTCAGCCTTGAATGGAAGCGAAACCTAGGCATTTAAAGGAAGTGATAAGAGTAAAATAAATATTGTAGAATATCTAGTATAACAATAATGTATAAAATAGAAAGTGGTCAATTAAAGGTGCATAGAAAATAATTTTATATTATAAGTAGAACTAATATAGGAATTCTGAGGAAGGTTAACCACATTGATAAAATAGGACAAGGAAGAAATAGACCAAGGAAAGAATGGAAAGAGATAAATGAAGAAATATTAATTAGAAAGGTAAGAAGTCTAAGAAACAGAATAGCATTTATGACGAGATGTGTAAATGTGAACGAAGCGAGATGTATGTTCTTGGATAGAAAGACTTGAAGATCAGCTCTATCTGCTTACCCCAAAAGGGACATGACGTAATGTATATACTATTTAATAAAAATGTATTCTCAAATATAGAAAGTAATGTATACCATAAACAAATTTAATTTCTCGCCACAGTTTTTGATATAATTCCGTCAATTTTATTTTTATTGGAACACGCACACTCGTAAAATAAATAGTTATTATGATTGGCTCGCTTAAACTCTCAACCGGTCCCATGGTGTAATGGTTAGCACTCTGGACTTTGAATCCAGCGATCCGAGTTCAAATCTCGGTGGGACCTTCAGGTTCTCACTGACCCGAAAGTTTTTTTTTGTTTTATTATCTATTTGTGAAAACTTTTAATGAAATAAAAATCTAAAGCATTCAATTTAATATTGTAGAAAATGAAAAAACTTATATAGAAAATAAACATGTTTGATTTATAAAAAGCGGTTGATTTCAGAATTAAAATGTTATTTTTTTCTGTCTTAGATTATATTTTTTTCTCTAGATAATAAATAAAACGTAACTTAGTATTTTTAATTGTACTCGGGGGAGATGACGTAATTTCGGCGGAGAAAAACGCCATACATTGTAGAATAATATAACTGAACTTAAAATTCTTGATAAATCAATTATTCTTATTCTATAGTATATTATTTATAGTTAAGGCATTAGCATTGTGGAGGTTTAAAGACATTGTAATTTGTTTTATCAAACACTGTTTATTTCACTTTATGTAACGGTATAACTCTACCGTTTTCGAGGTGTTCACCTTATCATCAGGGAGCACAAACAAAACTGAATTCTGTTCGAACTAGTACCGGCATACACACTTCTAACGGTAAAACTTCAGGTTGAAGATTGTGGGTGAAGGGGGCAGGAGACAACTTCAGCGAGCAGCGGTGAGATCTTTGGAGTATATGTGTTTGCCAGATAGATGTTCATCCTAAAGTTTCTAGGGCCTCTCGATGTTTCCACCGACTTGGATATTTCTTGGGCCTCTAATCTCTCCAATTTATTTACGTTACTACTGATATGTAAGAATTTGACATCATCAATAGAAAATGTATAATTTTCACGGTGAAAATGATTAGCCATTTCGGAATGAATTAGAGGATTTTTTAAGGCGGATTTGTGTTCACGAAATCTCTTTTCAAAAAATCTTCCTGTATTTTCTATATAGAAATTATCACAGTCAGCACATAAAAGTTTATACATACCACTGTCCTTGCTAAGTGTTCAATTTTTGCCTTTCCCTTGATCTTTATAGATCGAAGGATTTTTTTTAATTATAAGGACTATTTATACAACGCCGTTTAGAGAAAAAACTCTCCCTAAGGGCGTTAAAAGTTGAGATTCAAACCCACTATTATTAACAGATTTAAAATATTAATACAGGTGCCGTCCATGTTTCCCCACTGGATGGTGTTATGGTTAAAACAGGAAGAAGTCATTAGGTGCGATGAGCGAGAATTTTTAGTTATCATTGAGGGGTTGTTTTTTTTCACCGAGAGAACACGCCACCATTTCAAATAAATCTGCCAAGTCTCTCTTTAATGGGAAAAAAGAACGAAATTGGGCAATATGGTTTATATTTTCATGCCATGAATTGTTATTAAAAAAACACAGATGCGTGAGACTCTCGCGGGGTAGAAGTGAAACTTCTTAGCTCCTAGGAAAAGTTGATTTTATGCATTGCTTTTTTTCCATTTGTTAACGATGTTTTTTTTAGGATTAAGAAATGGTTATATGGAATTTAATTCAAGAAAATCTCTCTTAATTAAATAAAAAAATGCTTTTTTTTTTGTTTTTAATAATAAATAATAATAATTTTTATAATAATATAATACACTTAATTATATTAAATTTATATGTTTTAATATTAAATATATTAATATTTTGATGTTATGATTAATTATTAAATTAATTATTTTAAAATAATTATTTATTTATTATTATATTTTTTTATTATATTATTAATAATAATATTATATTATTAATTAATTATAACATATTAATATTATAATAACATACAGGGTCTTTCAAATTGAGCGGTTTTTTTAATAATTTTTTTTTAACTCTTGAATACAACACACAATTTGTTTTGATTTAAAAAAACTTTTTATTGGTCATTGAAGTATAATGTATGCCATTTAAACGCAATAAACAATATCCGCCAAATGTCCACCTCTTGCAGCTCCACAGATGTCAACTCTTTTGTCAAAATTTTCGATGACATTTTGGCGTAATTGCGGTTCTAACTCACCAATAACGCGAATAATTTCGTCCTTCAGCTCAGGAATTGATTGGGGGTCATTCTTATAGACCTGGATTTTCACGTAACTCCAGAAAAAATAGTCCAACGGTGTCAGATTTCATGATCTTGGTGGCCAATTAACATCACCGTTTCCGGAGATTACAATAATTCTCAATTTGAACGCGTTGTTATATTGTATACGACTCCATTTTTATAAATACTATACATTACACTTTTCAAATGGCATAAGAACCAGGCAAGTTCGCGATGCCATCTGTGTTTTATCCAAGAATTAAAAAACTGCTCAATTTGAAACACCTTATGTATGTATTATTATAATTATATATTAAATATAAATTATATACTAAAAAAATATCAAAATAAATATTAAATAAAATAATTTAATATAAAATAAAATGAATACATGTTAAATATATTAATATAAAAAGAACATGTAACAAAAAATATATTTTTAAATTTTTTTATTAATAAATAATCATAATTTTAATAATAAATAATAATTTTAATAATAATATAATACACTTAGTAATATTAAAATAATATTAATTATTATTAATAATAAATAATTATTGATAATAAAATAATTAATAATAATTTATTCATAAATGAAATATTTAATAATAATAAATAATAATTTAATAATAATATAATACACCGTTTCACTTTTTGTGACGTTCAGGCCAATTTGCCCTACCGCGCCTATAGAAGTTTCGATCCTCGCTGGAACCCAGATTTATTTAAATAAGGTTCCAGTCTGGTTAACACTCAGTGCCTATAAAAACATATTTCTGGTTGGTTGGAAGAAATTGCCACATGGCAATAAATTCGCCAGGGAAAAAAAAAAAAAAAAAAAAAAAAGTTTATCTTCAAAAATACAGTTCTTTCATAGTCAACCGATGAAATTAAAGCTATCTAAAAAATATTTAAGCCATTCATTCTACTGAGAGTGTTTTTTTAAAGATTAATTGTATGCAATATAGCATCATGTCTAGCGGGTATAAGACTCCAGAAAGATAAATATATAGGAACCCGTTAAGATTTAGATATTAAAAATCTTAATGATCTATCGATATTTTATAAATTTAACCAATAAAAAATGTATTTCTTAAATGATATTATCCAAAAAAAGTAAAAGAATCAAATAAAAAAACACCCTCCCCGGCGGGGAATCGAACCCCGGTCTCCCGCGTGACAGGCGGGGATACTGACCACTATACTACCGAGGACTCGTGGTGCTTTCATGACAAGCTCAGTGTATCAAATCTAAATAGTTGTTACTATAGTTCGGAAATTCTAGGATGAGTCCTGTGACAGCTTACAAATTTGCCCCAATACAACCTAATGTAATGTATTTACCTAAATAACTTACTATTTATTAGAATTGAGGCTTATATTAAAGTTGATAATATAATTAAAATTACTGAACATAGTTACAAGGTTGTATTGGGGCAACTTTGTGAGCTGTCACAGGACTTATCCTAGAATTTCCGAACTATAGGCAAGAAATTATTTCTTATATGATATAAAATTTACGAACCAAAAATTTAAGTTATGAATTGCATTAATTAACGAATATTAAAATTCATATTATATATTCCGGCATTTCCACAATCTTAGATATTAACTGTGATAGAGATTATTTGATTTTATTCGGATTATATTTAAAAAATCCATCCATCCATGGCTCTACAACCCAGGTCGGGTCTTGGCCTCCCGCAGAGCTCGCCCCCATGACTGACGGTCCTGTGCAGCGTTACGCCAGTTCCGGATACCGATGTTGTTTGCATCCCTCACCATTCCATCCAGCCATCGGAGTTTCCGCCTTCCCACTGCTCTCAGCCCCCCGGGCGCACCATCCATGATTCGCCTTGGAATCTCGCCCTCGCCCATCCTCTCAAGATGTCCGGCCCACCTCAGTCTTTCAACTGTAATCTCCCTCACAACAGTAGGATCCTTGTACAGATCATAGAGCTCGTGATTGTACCT
Source organism: Odontocerum albicorne (assembly GCA_949825065.1). Taxonomy (NCBI): domain Eukaryota; kingdom Metazoa; phylum Arthropoda; class Insecta; order Trichoptera; family Odontoceridae; genus Odontocerum; species Odontocerum albicorne. The sequence goes on along the minus strand of OX463839.1, from coordinate 54,304,021 downwards.
AATACGCCACTCTCCGCTGTCACAGATTGGGCCATAGATTTTGCGCAACACCTTTCTTTCAAACGTTTCTAGAGCCTTTTCATCGACCTTACTGATTGTCAAACATTCCGAGCCATATGTGAGTACAAGTCGGATGAGGGTCTTATAAAGAAGGACTTTGGTTTTTCTTGTAAGGTGACGAGATTTCATGTGCTTCAATAGGCCATAGTAGCATCGGTTTGCTGCCGCTATTCTTCGTTTGATTTCGGTGGACATATTATTGTTGTTTGTTACCATAGTGCCAAGATATACAAACTCGCTGACAAAATTTACGAATCAAAAATTTAAGTTATGAATTGCATTAATTAACGAATATTAAAATTCATATTATATATTCCGGCATTTCCACAATCTTAGATATTAACTGTGATAAAGATTATTTCATTTTATTCGGATTATATTTAAAAAATATATACTCGTATTTTCCCTAATATTTCGTGTTCTCGGTGCCCTTGTGAGAGATTTCATGTTTTCCTACTCACGTATTGTATTGTTGAATTTTATTGAAGTTATTTAATGTATTGTCAGGATGCGTTACGTCCCCCAGGTTGTTCAATATTTATATAGATTCATTGAAGAAACTAAATCGAATGGGAACGAATGCGTCACTCTATCCATATGACATGGTAGTGTTGGCAGAAAGTGAAGATGTAATGCAGAGTTTGATAAGTAAATTGTATGAGAGATGCGAAAAGAAAGATCTGAGAATGAATGTTGCAAAATTCAAAGTAATGGTGATAGAAAAGTGTGAAAGGAAAAGAAAATGCGGCATACGAGTATGAGTGAATAATGACAGATTAGAACAAGTGGAATTCTGCTATTTGGGTAGTATTTTCTCAGATGATGGAGAGTTAAGAGGGATATCGAACGGCGTGTAGCTATTAAAAAACAACGTCAATGGGGCACTTAGACATGAATACTCGAACGTATAGTATACAAAATCTTCTAAGATAATGTATACTGTTGCGATAGTTCACAACGTATTCTAATAGCAACTTTATTGTATGGGAGTGAAACATGGACGACGCTGTTCGTGAAACAATTTCGTCTCAAGTGTGTTGCAGTATGTGTATCGAGTTTGTAAAGTATGGCGCTCTGTCCTCTTTGCCTACCACGACAGGTAAATTGCGTATTTTTCTTTTTAATTATTTATTTTTACACATGACAAGAAATATACATAATTTGCGAAAAAACAACAGGTAATTTAATTTGGACATAAAATTTTAATGGATCTGGGTTTGTTGCCTTTCATTTGTCGTATCCCCAGTAAACTAGGCTTTTGCCTATATCTCACTGAGGATATTTAGCATGAAAAAATAAATCAATACTTCTTTCCGATTTTTGATTACACAAAAACAAAGCCCCGTTGCACATTCTCATCAACCTGACAAACAGTGACACTCAATTACAACTGGAAACATCATGCGAATTCAAACTCTTCACACATCATCACTCCAGAAAGACCAAAAGTTTTCATCCCATAATATACCGCACACAATCATAAGAATAAAAATAAAAACTAAAATATACAGAAACACAAATACAAAACAACAAAAATTAAAACAACAAGAAAAAAGTCACACCCAAGAGCCCACACAAATCTTTTCCACACGTAATTGATCCTGAAAGCCCAAGTACTAAAAATCCTGTCGCAATAACAACCACGCTCCGATCGACTGTCTAAATGGTTTTCTTCCCTTTACCTTTATTGAATTCGGCACGCCATTGTATGTCATGGGAGCCAAATAAGCATATTGCCTTTGGGCAAAAGAGGTTTTAACTCTAGAGATGGTTAAAATTTCATTAGTTGCCATGCATGTCTCTGCTGAGTCTGCATCTTCCCTTTTTTTTGTTTTTTTTTAACCTGGCGAGTTTATTGCCATGTGGCAATCTCTTCCAACCAACCAGAAAGATGTTTTTATAGGCCCTAAGTGTTAACCAGACTGGAATCCTATTTTATTTTTAATCTGGGTTCCAGCGGGGATCGAACCCGCAACCTCCGGATCGGAAGACAAGTGTCTCACCACCAGGCCACGGAGGTCATCCCTTCCTCTCGATGATAGTGCCAGAGAATAGATTTGAGATGCAAATGCAAATGGTTTGTATATATGTACTGTGATATATAAAGGACAGTTAATGTTAACATTATTTTTTAAAACATTTCATTCAGCATGTCTCATATGCACAAGTCAATATCCATCCGTATATAAGATAAATATTTTTTTAAATAAGTCAGCAGAAACTGTCAATTGTCGTCACCTCTTACCTCGGTCCAATGCCACAATTCTCCCCGAGATATAAACTCAGTTCAATTTCCATGCAGCGCCGCCCTAAGACACTAAATTGCTTATTCTGGTCACGTGATACACAGCCATATTGGCGGACTGCGATCTGGAAAACGAATCGAGTGTCTCGCCTCAGAAACATCATTGCGGTAGCCCACGGTACCGACGCGCGACGGACTGAGTTATTTCACATATCTTCTTATCCTTTCGTTTACACGATTTTTCACTAAAACGGTACTCTCTTTTGGACGTAAACATCGGTAACATACATACATTTTAACCCTTTTTTTCCTGCAATTTACTGTAATTTATAAATTGCTGAGAAAAGTATGCCACGTACTTGAGATAAAATAAATCGAAGGATTGGATATCGAAGTCTTGCGAAGTTTGGTGCTCTATAAAATTTATTTTAAGAAAATATGATAAAAGGTTTGAATATATGGACTTAATTATGCAAAAAAGATCCAATCCACATTTGACTTCTTTTAAGATTATCAAGAATAAATGGCACCGCTTTGTATGAACTTTTATAACATGATTTTTTAAGACGGATTTCAACTATGAAATGCGCATTGGGGTTGGTATTTTGACACACATTAGATTAAAGTATTTTTATTTGATATTTCCAATGAAAACAAAAAAAAAACAAATGCGTGAGACTCTTGCGTGGTAGAAGTGAAACTTCTTAGCTCCTAGGAAAAGTTGATTTTATGCATTGTTTTTTTTCCATTTGTTAACGATTTTTATTATTTTTTTTAGGATTAAGGAATGGTTATGTGGAATTTAATTCAAGAAAATCTCTCTAAATTTAATAAAAAATGGTTATGTAAAATTTTATTCAGGAAAATCTCTCTTAATTACATAAAAAATATATTTTTAATAATAAATAATAATAATTATAATAATAAATAATAATTTTAAAAATAATATAATACACTTAATAAGATTAAAATAATATTAATTATTATTAATAATAAATAATTATTAATATTAAATTAATGAATAATAATTTATTAATAAATAAAATATTTAATAATAATAAATAATAATATAATACACCGTTCCACTTTTCGTGACGTTCAGGCCAATTTGCCCTACCGCGCCTTTGGAAGTTTCACTTCAATAAGTATGTTGGGTTCTTTTTACATATCTTACCGTAGAATGAGCTCGTTGCTAGAAAAAAATATGAAAGTCTGGAGAAGCTGATGATCGTGGATACAGTTGAAGGCAGATGAGGAAGAGGAAGGGATCCAATGAGATGGACGGATCAAATAAATCTGCCTTCATCCCGCCTTAGGATCAGGTGGGATGAAGACATACAGTGGTGCCCCGGATTCGAGACATAACCACGGAAGTCCACGACGCTCAACATTAACGAAAAAAATAATCAACAAGCGATGAAATAGAAAACACCGTACCTGTATTTTTTTACTCTTGATTATTTGATAAGGCGTTTTTATTTCAGTGGTTTTAGTATATCAATATTTAATGGGACTTCTCCTTCTTAGTCCTGTTGCTCATGGTCAAGCGACGTAGTTACCTGATGATCAGGAACTCTTCGGATGATACACCTCAAATTCTTCCGGTTCAGAGCTATGATGAGTGCAGCATTCAATAAGGAACTAGTCACTTCTTTTATTTAGTTTATCAACCTATTGGAGACCGTCGTCTTGCTCATCCCCTTTCAACACTTCCAGTCCCTACCACCTTCACCAAACTGACATTTCTTCTAGCGGCATGTTCTATATATATAAATATTGTCTTTCTGCATATATTTGACAGTTTTTCTTTAACTTGTAAATTCTGGAATAATTATTTGATAGATTTTACACTATGAAGCTGTTTGTAAAAGGTATTGCTGTAAGAATGGTTGTTTGACTTAAAAAAGCGACGCACCTTTAGGAATGAACAAGTAAATTAAAATAAATAAATTGTAATTTGTTTAGGAATGAACAAGTGAATCAAAATAAATAAATTGTAATTTGTTTAATCAAACACTGTTTATTCCACTTTTTGTAACGGTATAACCCTGCCGGTTTCAAGGCTTTCACCTCATCATCAGGGGAGCACAAACAAGACTAAATTATGTTCGAACTGGTACTGAGATACACGCTTCTAACGGTTGTTAACATTCGGGTTGGGGACTGGAGGTTGAGGGAGGCATGGGACAACCTCGGCGAGCAGCGGAGAGATCCTTGGTATATATGTGTTTTCCAGATGTTCACCTCGATGCACTGACTTAGAAATTTCTAGGATCTCTAATCTGTCCAATTTATTTCCGTTACTACTGATATGTAAGAATTTGGCATCATCGTTAGAAAATGTATGGTTGAAAGGTGAAAGCCGTGAAACCGGTAGGGTTATACCGTTACAAAAAAGAATAAACAGTGTTTGATAAAAACAAATTACAATGTATTTAAACCTCCACAATGTTAATGCCTTAACTATAAATAAAATATAAAATAAATAAAACTTATATAATTATCCGCGGTTAACAAAACAACCTGAAAATTTTGTAAAGTTGTTTGGACTACATGTGAAGAAATTAGACTGGGGCCCTTTATTCAGCACCACCTAAAATCGAGCCCGAAAATTAAGGTAAGTGTTCCTTAACTGTAATGTCACTAGTATGCAAGTCAGTCATGTACGATAAATAAAAATGAGGAGTCGTTAATTTATTTTCCAGAATATATTGCGAGTAGAATTTTGGTAATTGTGTGAAAGCGGTTTAATAAATTCGAAAGCAATGTTCGAATTTATAAGATCTGTGCCAAACCGATCTTGATATATACTCGTAGTGTCCCAACCAACGCCGATAAAACTAGAAAAAGAGCCTTCTGCCATCATCCGAGATGATAATGATCTAAGAAATAATTATACTACGAACTATAGCAAGACAATCTCTTAGACATAGCTTAAAAAACTCTTACATCAGACAGACCTGCAATACAAGTGATAGGGTTAAATGGAACAAGAAGAGATGGTGGTACTGATGTGACCATGTGGATATGATGGACAGAGACAAGATCCCCTACATAATGGCACACAAGATGCAGGACATTGCATGCCAAGAAGACCACCTAAAAGATGAAAAGACCGACTACCTGTGCTCTAGTTCCCAGGAATGTTTTTTGCAACAAATTAGATCCAAGAATCACACCAAGAAAAAAAAGAATAAATTCAGCTATTTCAAATAGCATATTCTAGAAAAAATCGTTTCAAGATTTTGTTAAATTCGGTTGCATTTCATGTGCATTTCGAATGCCTTGCAATTTCGTTGTAAATTTTCGCACACCTTGCAAAATATCCAACGTCCAACGAAATAAGACTGAAAAATATCATGTCGGTTTATATCGCTTTTCCGTATTTTGATGAATTTTCATTTCTTGGAACTGATCGTTTTGCCATTTCGTAAATCGGCGAATTCATATATTTGGAAGACATTCTCAGCAATATATTGAGGATTTATCTGTGATAGGCACTTTTTTGCGCTCATGTTCTCATTCATACATATTTTATTTAGTTATTTGGTAATGTTTTTATAAAAGGAAGAATGTAAAAATGTTATTTCACACACTAATTCATTTTTAATAACCGCATTTTAAATGTGATATATGTGTTTACTATAGAATAGTATTATGTACTAGCTAGAAAGACCGTCTAAAGACGTGCGGATACAATAACTAAATACTTGTTAATTTTTATATAATACTTACCTATCTGGAATAAAAATATTTAAAGTTTGTATACATTTTTTTGTGAAAATAGAATCGGATTTTAACAGTTATTTTATGGTAACTTTTATGTCAGCTCGTCTTCAAACTCTTGAGAAATTAGCATATAATTTTTTTAATAGGCAACCCACCTATGCCTAATATTAAACTTGAGTGGCGGAGTGCCTATCAACATTTTCGGTTTCAAATGTTTGAAGATCCATTATTCCTGGTGGATGGTTGATTTTTATTTTTACATAGGCGCCGTCTGTGTCTCCTCACTGGATAGTGTTATTGAACCCTCCCTTCCCTGTGATGTGTAACTAGTACACATTGCTTCTAAAAACTTTATTATCTCTATAAATATAATAAATACTGGGTTCAGATTTTAGGTATTCCTCCATAATACATTTACGCATTGAATGAAAAAATAACATTAATAATAATTAGCACTTATCGGCCACATCAGAGATATTTGGTGAAAATCGGGAATTAATTCACCAATATAATCAAACGTGTGCCAGTGTGTGACAAAGGTATATTAATTCTAATAAACCACTATGGGTGAGGAAGCGACGCTATTCACGTCTCACTCTCACTCTATTTCGGTATATGGGAACGCAAGAATAGAATCTCTGTTCGCTCGCTTCCCTCGCTCAGTAGGTCGGCGGCTATCGGTAGAGATGGTCGCTTTGCCCGTTTTGTGAATGTCAGCCAATATTTTTTTCATGTTTTTAGCAATTAAATTTCAATTATTATCACTTTTGACTTAAAATTTAATTAATTTAAGCGATTGCTTATGAATATTCTTATTTTTCCGATTTCAAATAGCTCATTTTTACATGTGTATTGATGTGTATTGAATACACAGCATCGGAACGCCCGGATTTTTTTAGCACAGGAAGGGAAAGGTTAAAAAGAAATAAGTTATCTGATGCGATGGGCATTTTTGAAATTGTCGTAGGGAAGTTATTTTCCCGCCAATAGAGCTCGCCACCATGCTACAGATAGAAATAAATTTTCTCCGTATAGGAAAAAAACTACGAACCTGGATATATGAATTGTATTTCCATGCCATAAATTGTTATTTAAAAAATAATATTAAACTAAATAAATAAATATTTAGCCAAGGCATGGCCAAATACTGGTATAGGTAGATATAATATGTACATCAGCTTTCAACACTATAAAGTAAAATATACCATATAAAGCACTTAATCGTGCGATGCCAATATTTAAAATTCAAGTTATTATTTCAGAAAATCGATCTCATCTTGAGAAATCCTACACGTGTCAATTCAATTAATGTTGATGAAATTAATCAATACGCTTTCTCAGTACCTGATTGCGCCGAATATCTTTTTTGAACCCCCAGTGTAAATGAAGCTTTTTGAATACCTGAATAAGCTTTTTGTTCTACCTGATAACACTGAATAAGGTTTCTCAGTATGCTAAATATACTTTCTAAGCACCTGATAACGCTGAATTAGCTTTCTTTGTGTCTAATAATACTGAAGGAGCTTTCAGAACCATTATTTTAAATGATCTATAATAATTCATATCGTCATAATTTGCATCAAAGTGCAAAATTATGTCGTATCATCGCTCACACGTCTTGAAATTCCATAGATATACACTAGAATATATACCTATACCCCGCACAGATAATATTAAAGATCTGGGTGTCTTGTTCCACAGCAATCTCGCGTTTGGTCCTCACATAGAAATTATGTGCAACTCAGCTTATAAAACTCTAGGATTTGTAATGAGAATCTCTAAGTCGTTTGAAAACCAAATGGTGCTCAAAACGTTTAATTCATTGATCCGTAGCAAACTAGAAAGTATGTAATGCTTGCATTTGGAGCCCGGTGGGGGCGCAGAACTCACTCATGGTGGAGAAAGTACAAAAAAATATCTACGATATCTCTATATGAGTGAGTTCGGTGTTTATCCATGGCTTTATCCTACTCAGTTTCTGCCGGGCATTATCGGGTATAACTCCTTGAGCGAAAGAGGAGATCTGCGTCTCCTGGTATACGTTGTCAAACTCGTTCGAGGAGTTGTGAGCTGTCTAGCATTACTACAAAGATTAGCGTTAAATGTTCCTAACAATTACACTAGACTGCGCCGGCAAGAACTGTTCAAATAACATACGTAAGAACGGGTCTTCCAGCCGCTATGCCTTTTGGAAGGGCCTTAACTCTTTTGAACGGGACTGCTTCGGATATTGACATATTTCATATCACATTACCAAAAGCAAAAGTAAATTTTCTTCTAAGATTGAGCGCGTTAGAAAGCACTCATCAACGTACATAAGTGACTGTGAATATATGTGTACGTTTGTGTGTATACCTATATATGCATGCATATACATTATTTTTTATTTTATATATTTTTTTATTCTATGTAATTTTTCTTCGTTTTTAATATGTCTTGTATTTTTCAAAGTAATTGGGCTAAGCCTGTTTTGAGAAAATAAATAAAATAATCTCATTTAAAATAATAACTGTTGACCAGTGACATTTCATTTCTCTCGGCTTTGAAACAAAATCCATTAACTTCACTTATGAGCTAGATATCACATAAATAAGTTGACAAAGCAACTGCTGCAGTGGTGCTGCCCCTCTATTGTTAACTAGGCGTCTCCTGCAGAGAGCTGTCTAGCTATTCTGTTACTCGTATCCTACTGTCTCGCCCCATCAGAGGAGGCAAGGGAAAATGCTTGACAGATCCAATATCACGTCTGTTACACTCGTTCACAGGTCACGTGCGATAGAGGGACTGGATTTTAAGGGCCGACTATTCGAATAATATTATATATTTTTGGCTATTTTGGGGCTTCTAAAGCTGTGCACAATATAGCATTATACAGGGTGGCGCAGAGGAAACGCATGTTTTTTGAATGGCTAGTATTTTGCAAAGAGAGGAAAAACGCATGTTTTTCATTTAAGCGTAACATTGTTTATTTTCAAGATAATTTTTTTATTAATGCAGGTAAATGAAGTAATCATATTACACCTTTAAATTAATTGTGAAAAATAATAAAAAAAAGCAAGCGTTTCCTCTGCGTCATTTACAGTTTATTTCTTGATTGGTTTTAGTCGATACTAGTGTATTTTTCGTCATTTTAATGTGGTTTTTTTTTGTTAATGTAATAATACGTTTTTTTTGTTAATTCAACAGTAAGTTTTTTTTGTTAATGCAACAATAAGTTTTTTTTTGTAAATGCAACGATAAGTTTTTTTTGTTAATGCAACAATACGCTTTTTGTTTGTTAATGCAACAATAAGTTTTTTTTTATTAATGCAACAATAAGTTTTTTGTTTGTTAATGCAACATTAAGTTTTTTTTGTCAATGTAACAATACGTTGTTTTGTTAATAGAACAATGTTTTTTTTAGTTTGTTAATGCAACAATATTTTTTTTGTTAATAGAACAATAAGTTTTTTTTGTTAACGCGACAATAAGTTTTTTGTTTATTAATGCAACATTAAGTTTTTTTTTTTTGTTAATGCAACAAAATGTTGTTTTGTTAATAGAACAATAAGTTTTTAGTTTGTTAATGCAACAATAAGTTTTTTTTTGTTAATGCAACGTTAAGCCAACAGACATAGTCAATGCTTGTTTTCTTCATCAATATTTTAGTTCGATCTATATTTTTATTGTTTTTAAATGTCAAATGGAACTAAAACATTATCGTTTAACTAATTATTCAGAAAAAAACTAAAATTCGTGATTTCATTTCCCTTTAAAATTTGTTTACCTCAAAATAGCGTGTGCAGCTTTAGGAAGCACTTGAAGTCAACCCTTTTTGAAAGGTCACATAATTTAAGATTATATATGAACACTACACAACGGTATGTGTCAGCTCTTGAGTGGGGTTTTTTTTATGATTATGTGCGGTATATTGTGGGATGAACGTTTTGGTCTGTCTGGAGTGATGAAGTGTGAGGGGTTTGATTCGCGTGATGTATACATATGTTATTGAGTCTCACTGTTTGTCAGGTTGATGAGAATGTGCAACGGGGTCTTATATAATCAAAAATCGGAAAGAAGCATCGATTTATTTTTTCATGCTATATGTCCTCAGTGAGACACAGGCAAAAGCCTAGTTTACTGGGGACACGACTAATAAAAGGCAACAAACGCAGATTCATTAAAATTATGTGTCCAAATTAAATTACTTGTTTTTTTTGCAAATTATGTATATTTCTTAACATATGAGTATGTATGTGTAAATAAAATGAGAATGCACTACACTCCACCTAAAGCCGAAGTGTTACTATCTCATTACGGTATTTCTACAAAGGTTTCTTTGTAGTTAGATTTCCCTCGGTAAGTTTTCTGCGAGTTTCTTACCGAATATGTTTTTCTAAACATATGCAAATGCGGGGATGTCTCTAATATATTGACATGATACGGGGATGTCTCTAATATATTGACATGATACGGGGATGTATCTAATCTAATGACATGATGCGGGGATGTCTCTAATCTAATGACCGCAGCAGGCAGCAGCTATTACCTTATTCTTACACTTAATTTATTTCTATTTATTTCATGATTTGTTAATAAAAGTAGGTTCAAATTCCGAATTAAAGCTCCCTTGAGAAGAGCCTGTTCTCTAAACCAGGGGTCTCCAAGTTTTTTAGCATAAGGGCCACACTGACTCCTCCACTAAGTCCCAAGGGCCAAGACCTAGCTAGCTCATCATACCAACATACTGTAGTTTTGAATTACGCGCAAATTTTCGTATTGCGACTAGTGGGCGAGTGAGATATGTATGGCGCAGGGCTCCGGGGTGGACTCCGCTCCGTTCGCAATTTCGGTTGGTACTTACGGTTGGTGTAGCGATATTTTTAAAGTTATCATTGCTGGAATTTTATGAGAGTCTTCCACTCACACAGTTTGATCAGTCGCATAAATTTGATCGTGGCTTTTTTTCCGCTTTCAGCACTACTTATCTGTGTGAAAAAACATTCTCCAAAATGAAATATACAAAAATATTTACATATCCAAATTAACTGATGAGCATTTGAAGTCACTGCTGATAATTTCCACCAGTAAACTTGATCCACAACTGCAAACAATTGTCAGTGGAAAGTTACAGCTACATAAATCTCATTAAACATAATTATAATATTTAATTTCATTATGTGAATTATTAAATTGTATTTTTATTATTCTCATTGGAAAAATTGTTTATACATAATCATTTTAAAAATCAAAAGTTCAGATTTCTACAATTGCGGGCACATTAAGAAATCTCTAGATATTCCCAAATGACCCAAAAAATTACATTCCTGGTAATATCCGAACAAATGGGCACAGTAAGTTATAGGTACAGTACCCGGTGGTAAGTAATACACATCGTTCGTACAGCGTCGTCTCTGTCATTCATACAAGTATTCCGTTGTGATTTGTCAGTCGTTACCGGACCTGACAGTTAGCGCATCGTGCGACAGAGACGACGCTCTACAAACGATGTGTATTACTTACCGCCGGGTACTGTAAGTTGTTTTTTTGTTCCTCTACATCAAGGGTCACCAAACTTTTTGAGAAACGGGCCGGATTAAAATTTTTAAAAACATGAGCCGGACGAAAAATATTCTTATTGAAATCGTATTAGAACATAAAATATCCTTATTGAAATCCTATTAGAACATTAGTTTACATTGCATGTGTAAACAAATGTTCTAATAGGTTTATATTGGAAGTCTTATATCAAACCACAAATATAGTTTATATTGGAAGTCTTATATCAAACCACAATAGAAGAATCGATGTCGTGTATTCACAACCAAATCATAAAATTTTATAAAATTATTATTTCTTATATCATATATAATATTTATGAATAAAAGTCGAGGGCCGGATGAAAGAATTTGGAGGGCTGGATTCGACCCGCGGGCCGTAGTTTGGTGACCGCTGCTCTACAGGGATAAAGCGTAATGATATGTACCACCAAAGTCCGGAAGTTTCCGGCCTGGACAAATTACAGATTGTATAAACAGATACCACGCCAGCCACCTCTTTCGCATGGTCAGGCGATGTAACAATTGAAAGAAATTTTTATTAATATTCAATTTTTAACATTTCATAACAAATCGAAACATCACATCTTCTATGGACTCTAGTTGACATACTTATGAGGGAAGAGTTATAAAATTTTAACTGTTACATTACTTGACCATGCAATGGGTGTGGCTGGCATCTTATATCCCTAAACGCGCTCTAGTGTTAAGGCTGGAAATTTATGGACCTTAGTGGTATTTATGCACAAAGGTAATATATTTTTATATATTATGTGAGAATAATGACTTCACACTTTTTCTCAATGCTATTTCTACGCCGACTGGCGCTTATTTTTACCAGTTCCATCAACATCCTCGGTAGTATAGTGGTCAGTATCCCCGCCTGTCACGCGGGAGACCGGGGTTCGATTCCCCGCCGGGGAGGATATATTTTTTTTTTAACTTTTTCGAATTAATTTGAGTGATGGAATCTTGAGATGATTTTAAAGAGTTGCGAAACAAATATAATGTCTAAAATTAATGGAGGGCAAAAATAACGTAGACCGAGTAAAAAGAGATAGTTGTATAAATTTTAACTGAGAGAAAGGTAAGATGTATGATAAACATAAAAACACGTTTAACGATATGGACGAGAGGAGAGCTATGTGCATGGATGGGAAGGTGTGGAAATCTATCATAGTTGTCTATCACAAAAGGGACATGGCGTGATGGTATGACGTATAAACATTTCTAAGGGACATAGCGTGATGGTATGACGTATAAACATTTCTAAGGGACATAGCGTGATGGTATGATGTATAAACATTTCTACCCATAAAGTTTTTTTGTCACTCAACAAGGTTTGCTATTAAATGTTGTCACTTAATGAGGTTTGCTATTAAATGTTATCACTCAGTAAGATTTGCTATTAAATTTACTAAACGCTCTCCCTCTTTTAAAATGCATTACAAGATATTCAGTCGTTTGTCGTTTTATACTCTTAAACTAAATAAATCCTATTAACCCTTTGTTTGCCTATATAATTCCTGGCGTCCAGGTCTGTAGAGATGTTATATATTTTTTGATAATGATAAAAAACCTACTAAACACGCTTTTTCTTTTGCTTTCCTGTGATCGTGAATTTATGTATAATAGTTATGCATTGGTCGTTAGTGTACATCAAAATCCACTACCGATGACGATGATGATAACGCTAGACTATCCGTCGTGATTGAGTATGATTGCCAGCCATCTTGTAGAAGGAAGACGCCTTTGCGTGTATTGTGTGCAAACTGTTACGCTTCATCAAGCAGCGTCTTCACAGATCAAACTCAAAAGTTCCGATGGCAAGAAGATTAAATTTTCAAGACGATGAGCACTTGAATACTGGGTGGGAGGGATTGCTATAGGTGGAAGAAAGATCTCAAATCTGTGATGTGCAGATAACACGACGTTAAGTACCACATCAGAAGAAGACATTACTCTCTCATGGCGATATCAAATAAATAAGGTAAGCCAAAGGATCTTCTTCAGCCTTCATTCCCTTAAAAGTGTTGCAAAGATTCCTACTAACTAAAACCAAAATTTTACTCGTACAATCTCTGCTCATTCCAATTCAGGACTATGCGGACGTATTTTACTTGGATGTTACAGAGGAACAGCTGGACAAATTACAGCGTCTTCAAAATGTGTGTCTAAGATTCATTTTCAACCTACGAAAGTACGATCATATAACTTCATACCAGAAGGCATTGAACTGGTTGAATGTTAGAAATAGACGCCAAATTTACATACTGTCTCTATTGTATAATATCCTTAACTGTCCTGCCGCACCCTCTTATCTCGCCGAAAATTTTCAGCGTCTTTCCAATCATGGATTAGCGCTACGCTCAAACAGAGATGGTTTATTGGCGTTTCCAGTTCACCGCTCCTCTTTCTTTACGTCGTCCTTTACTGTCCATGAGACTCTGGAATACTGTGAGACTCTGGAATCAGTTACAAACCAATATAAGACTCGCTCCGTCCTTGGCATGCTTTAAGAAGCGACTGAAAAAACTCTTAATTTCTAGTCAGTAAAATAACGTGTTTCATTCCTGATTATTCTTTTCCTTTCCTCTCCACCATCCCTTCCTTTCCTTCTTATTGATGATATCTCACTTTATATGAAAAATAATGTTCGAATGATTGTCTGTCTTTTTGGGGCTCGTGGGCATATGCGCACGTATATGTTTATGGATTTCGTAGGGATGGATAGTCATTTGAATGATTTATGCGACCACGTAACTTGCTTCATTTACTTTTGTCTGGTTGGTTGGAAGAGATTACCGCCTAGCAATAAGCACGCCAGATTGTATTTGCAATAAAAGTGTTAAATAAATAAATGACTATGCGTCTTAAAAAGGTGAAACACGAGAACCAACTCTTGGACCTGGAAATCAATAGGTCAAAAACTAAGCTTATGATAATAGACTGCAGTAACACAATGCCACCATATAACATGAATCATGGACGAGATTTTGTTATTGACTTTATTTACTTAGGCTTCAGTATTACCAACAATGGACGATGCGAGGCTGAGGTGAAAAGCAGAACTGGAATGTCAAAGCTGGAAAAATATGGAAGAACAGATACGAGTATATCACCATCATGCTGAAAATGCTCCAAGTTAAGTCTCTAGTCTTTGTAATAGTCATGTATGGAACGGAGACTTAGACTGTGAGAGCAAGCGAGAGACGTAGAATAGATGCATTTGAAATGTGGTGCTAGAGAAGGATGTTATAAATTCCATGGACAGCATGGCAAACTAACGCCTCCATTCTCGAAGAACTGAGAATCACCGACAGATTGTCGACAGTATACCTTCGACCTCCGAGTTCTCCAATTATATGGGCGCATTGCTCGTGACCAATGAGACAGTTTTGAGAGGTTTGTGGTTATAGGATGTGTGAAAAGACCACCCACAAGAGGAAGAAACCCAATCCGTTTGACTGAAAAAGGGAAAGACGCAACTGGACTACCCTTAACGACTGTCCTTCAAGCCGCGGAGCCCATGGATGGGTGGAGAGGCGTTGTCAGAGGCTATCATGGAAGTCACGATGCTCAGTCATGAGCTAAACGACAGGATGATGATATGAATTTATGGAACGCAGCAAATAAGATTCATAAAAGCATATACTCCGTTATAAAATGGTATAAGATTAAAACTTGACTTTGTGAATCTGCCACTAATCGAACCTGGAACGCCCACTTACTTAGCGTGAATATTATTAGTTAGACCACGGTTGCCAAGAAATCTAGGACTATAGGATTGGTGACGACCTCTGCACATATGTTATATAAAACAACGACTACGACGGTCTCCGTTTTCTAGTTGGTAAGAAGCTGCACTTCCACTCGGGAGTTCCAGATTCGATTCCCGATGGTACCTAAAAATAAATGAAAACAAAAAAGTGTCCGTCTGGTTAAATATTTCGTTAGGTGACATCACTCGTTTGCACTAGACTTGTAGTGATGTTGCATCTTAACATGCGGTAGCATCGCTAACATTTGCTATGAGAAACTGCAAGTTTCGTATGTACTGAAATAGTTCTAAAGTCCGAAGGCTCGATCAATGGGGTTGAAAATATCAACGTATCTCGGCCACGCTCTTTAATATTTCTAACGCAAGCTGGAAGAATTGTTTAACTCCAAACATTTTTTGTTAAGGGCCCAATAGTAAATATTTTAGGTTCTATGGGTCAAGAGGTAAACTCGGGTATATTTATGATGAATGCTGAATTATAACTGCGTGGCGTCACAGCAGAGGCCACAGAATGCGAAGCTATAGGAGCGCCACATATGTTCATGTTTTAGACCTAAATAAGGTTGTGAATAAGCCTATTGACTGCTCGAAATTCTGGCAAAAATCCGGGGGTGTTCTTCAAATTTCTTTTGGATACTACTGCCCTCGGCCCAATTCTAGGACACAGTGCTATATTACACCTACATGAAATTTGAACAACCATTTTTAAAAGAATCCCCGTAGAAGGTCACCAACAACTGGCAACCAATAGCAAGGTCGAAATTAAACTATGTTTAGATGCTGCAGGTGGTTTGAAAGAAACTTGATGACCAAAGGATTTTTATTTCAGAATGTAACGAATTAACACGTCTTCTATCATCACACTTCTAACATCCCCTGACCACGTGATGGGCGTGGTAGGCATAGTATCTATCCATACACGATCTAACTTGTTCAGGCTGTAATTTTTACCTTGGGAGTATGTCGTAAAGTGATAAAATACAATAAATAATTATTTTTACCCATAGCTGTTTTAATGGTTATTCAATGCTTTTGGTGAAACAATAGAGTTCACGGTATTTGTGGGGTTAAGCGCGATGAATTAATGAATTCTCTCAAAATAACTAAATAACATGGTGACACAAAAGATATGAATTAAAGACAAAAGAAAAACAATGAATTCGCGTCGCAGAAACAAAACCCAGAGAGCCTTTAATGCCACTCAAAAGGGGGCTTTGATGGATACAAATAAACATAATTTCTCAGATGTCGCCGGAACATTATCAGGGTGAGGTAAGGCAGGGGTTGAAAACTTTAAATGTTGACAATATGTTACTTCAAAAATACCACCGTCCGGTAAACTCGTTTCTCTGGTCCATTTGTATACCACCAGAGATGTTCTGGTTTGATACCTGATGATGACCAATCTCCCAACCTTAAAATCGACCTTCGTGTTCTAGTTTATGAGACGCTGGTCTTCCGCCCGTGGATTTCGCGTTCGATTTCCGATGGTGATGATGATGATAGACTATTCTTCTTGATCGAGTATCATTGTCATTCATCCAACAGCTCAAAGACGCCTGTGTATTATATGTATTAGTTTATTGTGGTAAGCCGTTACATTTCAGTGAGCATACAGTCTTAACATTTTAAATACACCGTCTTGTTATTTGAAACACAAAAGATAAAACTTCTCAGACGATCGACAGGTTTAATCTGCTAAAACTTATCACTAAGCATAGTTTTTTTACATAGTGCTATTTTTACGTTGCTTTACAGCGCTATAATAACTTATGATAAGCAACAGAGACACAAATTCAGGTGTAAAACGGCCTTTAGGAACGTCTGTTCCTTAAGGGAGAGATGATGATGATGATTGTTGATAAATAAAAACTTGTCGAAATCGGAATATGCAAAGAGAAATTTTATTGCCAAACGTCGGTATTTATAATGTTTTTGAACGTGTGCGGGAACGCGCACGAGATATATCGCTGTCTCGTATTTGCGCTTACAATATGTTTATTGTCACGCGTAGGTATCCTTTTTTTTGAGAGACAGCGCGAAAGATGTGTTGCCCTCTCCTTTCCTCATGGAATGCGGTATTCACTAGTAGTGGGTTGAATGACCGACCGCGTGGACTTCGGCATTGTTTGTCTCGAATTGTTAAGGTGGGCAAAGGTCGTCTCGTGGGTTCAGTGACCGCGCATACGGTCGCCACAGGTCTAACAATGAAACTATTCTTGAAATTAATCCGACAGGAATCGAATCTTGGGCGCCCTCATATTAGCGTGAATGCTTACCAGTAGACCACGGCTGCCAACCATACACAAAAAATAAATAAAAAAGGATACCAGGCTGGTTGAAAAATTCGTGTTGTATCAACACTCGCATGCGATAGACGTGTGCGAGTGTTCTTGCTTATTCACTTGTGATAGTATTTTCAACACGTGCGCTGGTGAACTGTGAGTTACTTGCAAACTCCAGTGGCTGTTAATCTGAATGCTTGATAACTGAAACTGAAGACTCTCGTTTCCGATCACACTCTTCAACATATCCGCATTATCAATTTAGATATGTTGTGTGGTGTCATATGGATGAAGGAATGATAGAACCATTATTAGAATGTGCCTTAGATAGTTTTTGTCACTAGAACCCACTTTACTTTTACATGTTCGATGGAAGATACAACGGAAGCATAATCAAATGTCAAAAATTGTCTTTTCTGTTTGAAATGTTTTTCTTACTTCTCCATTCTCTTTCTCGCTTCCTTACTTATCTCTCCTCCCATTCCCTAGACAATTTTGAATTTTATTTTTGGTTTCCTCGTTATTTTTGGTTTCCTTGTTATTTTTGGTTTCCTTTGTTATTTTTGGTTTCCTTTGTTATTTTTGGTTTCCTTTTCGTCTTACGTAAATTATTTAAAATAATTATATATCTTTATTATTCTTTCTTTTTTTGTAATTCGGGTTTGTAAACGTTTTATATTCTAATATAATATATTCGCGGCCTAGTTGGTAAGACGCCTGTCTTTCAATCCGAGGGTTGTGGCTTAAATTCCTGTTAGAACCCAGGTATTTTCAAAAGGTTCCAGTCTGATTTTCACTTACCTTTTTATAATTATTTTGGTTATTTAGAAAATATTACTAAATGGCAATAAGCTCTCCAAACTTTACTATATACAACGAAAGTGTAATAAAACACAATACTATAATATTTTATACAAATTTGTATACCCACATTTAACAAACGTTTAGAAACCCAATGGACCACGTTTAACAAACGTTTAGAAACCCAATGGACCACGTTTAACAAACGTTTAGAAACCCGATGAACCACACTTAACAAACGTTTAGAAACCCAATGGACCACATTTAACAAACGTTTAGTAACCCAATGGACCACATTTAACAAACGTTTAGAAACGCAACCTAACTTTTATAAAAAACATAATGGATTTTTTTTTGTTGGAGAGGAACTGTCGTCAACTTTTTTAATAGAGTTGTTGTTAAATGATTTTGTTGGAGTAATGCTGTTGTTTTGATATTTAAGTAACGACAAAACAATCTTATGTGGTTTAAATAACGACAATGTATTTAAGATTTTTTTTTTTGAGTTTACTGAAAACTGCATTTATACTCGTGTTCCGGGCATTCTTACATTAGTATAAAATTAATGGCAGTTATGAGCACTTTTTTAATTATGTAAAAACAAGGAATTTTGTTGTTAGTCGGATAGAGTTACAAGTACATATTTTTTTATTCTTTTTTAATAGATATTATTAAAGGTAAAATCTATGGATAGAGAAAAGTTTAAAAATCTTTGTAACCATGAATTCGAAACTGATCATGAAATAAAAATAGAAAGCTCTTAAGTGTAATGACTTGGTTATTTGATAACAATTCCAAAAGAATATATTTTGTATAATTTTCAAGACCAATATTGAGGAAAACCACCTGAAAAAACTGAAGAGGCAAGTGGACTATGTTAGAGTAAAACAGGTGACCAGAGATCGAGATAAGTGAAGATTTACGCTTATTAAATTGTGCTCCATACCAAATAAGGATAGCAAGCAATGGATTGATTGAAATAAAAAGTGCATTATATTATTCCGAAAAAGATATGAAAATATGTTATAATTGACTGTTTGCCGACCCCTGAATTAAGGGACGCGAAATTTAATTAAACAACTAATAAAATAACTGGAATGAAGTGGAAAACTCGACTTGGATTAATCCCCCTTATTCCCTTTACCTAGCAGTGTGTTTCTTAATGTTATGGAAATTAACAGAAATGGAAATAAATTGTCAAAAATACAAAACCTCTTAAAAAATTATAAAATGTCCGTAAATTAAAAAAAATATTACTAAATTAAATTTTTATTCACTTCGTTAAGAAAAAATAAAATGAAGAAAAATAATGGATCCGTAAACAAACTAATTTGTGGGACGTAGTGGAAAGGATTGCCTGGTTGAAGGGGAATTGGCCGGTCCATATTATTCACATGTCAAACGATATTTATATGAAGTGTGTGCTAAAATGCAGCTTCTAAACCACCAAAAGGTCACTTAAACGTTACCGGCAAGATGGACTGATGACATTACGTGGTTTACTAGGGGTCGACGGAGAAAGTACGCATGGAATGGGGAAGAATAAAACAAGTGGAAACATGTGTAGCAGTAGACCAATGGCATAGTGAAGGAGGGAATGCCAAGTCATAGACTAGAAGTAATATATTTTATTTAGCTTTACCTTAATTTTACCACGTCCTGTTGATGTAATTCTTTTATTTCTTTGTTAGCTTTACCTTAATTTTACCACGTCCTATTGGTATCATTCTTTTATTTCTTTATTAGCTTTACCTTAATTTTACCACGTCCTGTTGGTCATTTTATTATTTCTTTTTTTAGCATTTTAGCTTTACCTTAATTTTACCACGTCCTGTTGATGTAATTCTTTTATTTCTTTGTTAGCTTTACCTTAATTTTACCACGTCCTATTGGTATCATTCTTTTATTTCTTTGTTAGCTTTACCTTAATTTTACCACGTCCTGTTGGTCATTCTTTTATTTCTTTTTTTAGCATTTTAGCTTTACCTTAATTTTACCACGTCCTGTTGATGTAATTCTTTTATTTCTTTGTTAGTTTTACCTTAATTTTACCACGTCCTGTTGATATCATTCTTTTATTAGCTTTACCTTAATTTTACCACATCCTGTTGACGTCATTATTTTATTTCTTTTTTAGCTTTACTTTAATTTTACCACGTCCTGTTGATGTCATTCTTTTATTTCTTTTTTTAGCATTTCAGCTTTACCTTAATTTTACCACGTCCTATTGATGTCATTCTTTTATTTCTTTAACAAAAATTTCAATGTATTTTCTTTTTGCTTTCGCTCACACTTCGAACATGAAAACTTTGCTCACACTTCGAACATGAAAACTACAGTAAAAACTAGTTGAAATTTGAAATAATGAAACTAGTACTAATACTGATTATTTAAGAATACTTTAGCTTTTGAACTATCTAATTATGTTTGGTATCATACAATAGTATAAATAGGCCAAAACCCGTACGATGGTTGTCGTCAAAGAAAGAATACGAGAATTGAATTTTGAATACAAGAGAGCGAGAGAGGAATACTTGGATTCTCTCCGAAAGTAATTCGAAATTTGAATCTCGGTGGGTCCGTGATACTGAACGAATTTGAAATACCTAGCTAACAATTTTTGAACCGGTGTAAAAGGGGACGATGTATAAATGATATATATAAACAAATTTTACATTTATGAATATATATTTTCATAAATGTAACATTTGTTTTACTTCCGTGAATATTTAACGGGTTGCAACTAGTCATCATTAAGTAACATAAAATCGGTTGTACTTACATCCGTGTATTACGTTAGGTGTTGCCATAGTTATTATTTAATTATCGTCATAGTTGGGATATTTTAAATTTTCTAATATTATTTAGCAACTGTCACTATTTGACATGATTATAAGAAATGGCAAATAATTCGTTTATTGAGTACTCGTATAGATGTTATACAGTCAAATACAAATATGAAAACGAGAATACAGTTTACAATGAGTGTGAATACAGTTTATAATGAGTAAGAATACAGTTTATAATGAGTGAGAATACAGTTTATAATGAGTGAGAATACTCTTAATTTTTACACTGAATTATTAGATTTATATGTATATCACTCTCACTCTCTTTGCACTGTATCTAATATGTAAATAAATACACTTGGTTGTTAATAATTTATATAAATATGTCTGTCAATAAGATATAGACTTCGTCATATGTATCGTTTCATTAAATCCTACATTATTGAAGACTTCCAATTTCATTCCGCAAACGGATTTAACTCATAATTTTGTTAAAAATAACCTTCACTTTTCAGCCCTGATTCAATTTTTTTAAATATTATTGCTTAATCAATTCTACATTTTTTTAAACATTATTCTATTAAATGCAGCATTATGTCGTATTAGTTTAGATAGATGGCGCCCAAAACGTTCCAAGTCGATAATACAGTGTCCTACACTTCATTTGTTATCATTGGGAACAGAAATATACCACAAAGTGCATATGAACTCTGTGTCCATTATAATGGATGCCAGGTCTGAATATGTTAAAAATCCATGCAAATCCAAATAATATTTTTTCAAAACATATTACAGTGACACCCCGTTTTTACGTGTCTGGAATTCACGTTTTCCCGCTATTTGCGTTCGATTTTTACAATCCCGTTTTATTTTAGTACATTTAGTACCCGCTTTTACGTTTTTATTTCCCGCAATTTACGTTTGAAATATTTAAAATACAAATCAATTTATAAACATATTTAATTTAACGCGTGACGATTTAAAATATTTGAAATGAATATTAGGAAGCAGAAATATGTTGTTTCTATTTATAGACACGTGTGCACCTGCAGTGCTCATGGTCAAGATTACACCATGGAATCGTGGAATACAATGTAATTGGGGGGAAATTTTGTGAATCAGAGGCAGGCAGACTGTATAGGCAGGTCAATCTGTGCATGTGTTTTAAACGTGTCGGTCGTGTACATACCATACAATTTCAATTATCGTGTATTTCGTGTGTCAATTTACATTTTTTTCATTTATTTGAATTTTTCGATGAATCCCTTCAAATAATGTCTCAGCAAAGGAAAAACATTATTGATTCAAGAGAAAAGGAAAATTCTCGAAAAAGTGAATAAACACACGTTGGTTCACGTGTTTCGCTAGCGCGTGATTTGGGGATACCCATTACAACTTTGGCTACGATAGTAAAAAATCGCCAATCGATTGAAAAAAGTGCGATGAAATGTGGTACCATGGCGAAAAAACGCATGTACATACTTAAATCCTTAAAGAATGGTTTGTCAGCTCGCGTTCCAGCAATACGCCAGTCAACGGTTCATTAATTCGAGATAAGGCCCTGCACATTGCGTCTCGATTAAATATCGAAGGATTTACTGCGCATCAAATGGCTGGATAGATCGTTTCAAGAAAAGGCATTCTGTGGTGTATAGATCAGTTTGCGGGGAATCTCGAAGTGTTGATTTGGAGATCGCTGAAGATTGGAAGTAGACAAATGTTCCTACTCTAATTGTGATGACATCTGAAGTTATGCATATCGATGATATAGTGGACAGTCACATCCACGAAAACTTATCCGACGAAGAATTATCTGGTGAAGAAGAGGTAAACTTAACCCATCCAATTTCAACAAAAGAAGATGCTATGAGGCATATTGAGGGCATTAAAAGCTACATTACTAGCATTGAAAACGTACAAGACGAAACTTTCTTATCGATTTATAAGATCGAAAGAGCTGTAAACCAGCACAAAAATATGTATCAAATATTATCTAAATAAAAATTATTTTCAATTTTTTTTCTAGCCCCGAATCTACGTTTTCACGCTAATTACGTTTTTTTATCAGTCCCTTCAAAAACGTAAAAACGGGGTTTCACTTTAATTTTTTTTCATCATTATTGACGGGTTATTGTTAGTATTTTATAATTGATCACATTCATAGTTAATTTTGATATACCTACACGTATGTGCAATATATGATTTTGATATACACGTATGTACAACACATGAGAGAAGAATAAAAATAAGCATATTATGCTTTATGATGTAGCGCAAAAAATAAAACATACGCTGAAATGTACTCGTATATACATGCAGTTATTCCAAAACGACATTTAGCTTACACCTTTGTGTCAAATGTCCCTGGACGCCGTAGACCCTCGCCAAAAACGTTGATGAAAAAAGTATGTAGCAGATTCAATTATTTGTACCACTGAATCAACCATTTCGAATTTGAATGACATATATACTCGTAGTGTACCGAAGTCGTTTTGATGAGATACTTTTGGATTAATAAATTAAATAGATTATTGTTACTAACAGACTATGTTGATTATGTTTGCAAGACAAGATAGTTGTACATGGTAACCACTTCGACAACCGATGCCATCAACGGAAATTGGTAACAGGCGAAGCATGCGAGAGCCGCCATGTTCACACTCGTGTCTATCATTGTCAGATGATTATCATGGACGTGTAATTATAGATATAGATTAAAACTTCAAACACAGAAGACGGGGAGACACCGAAGCGTCTTTTATGACGATATTGTGCATTTAAGGTCATAAAATGACTTTTCGACTAACTTTCAGCCAGTCTTTCACACAACAAAGAATCATTTTTGACACTTGTGAATTTAAGGACCGTTTAACACTTTTTTGCCCTTGGAACAAAAATGTGTAATTTCTAACACTTTTATATATTTAAGGGCATAAAGTGACATTTTGGCTTACTGGTACAACAGTTTTAACACTTTAGTGCCCTTGAAACAACAAAGTGTCATTTCTGAAACCTTTGCCTTTAAGACCACATATTTGCACGGTCAATGCTAACAGCGCGCCTAGTGCGTTCTTCTTCGCAACCGTCGTGCCAATAACGTGCTAAGAACGCGCCTGACGCGTTTTCGTATGCATAAAAAAGTTTCGTTTCAAATGAGGGGGGGGGGTACTACTAAACACCAAATTAAATCGCACGTAATTTTACAACTTTTTTTTTAAATTTTCAGCCACACGTTAATTACCTTAATAATTTGATCGCATTGAGTATGTTAAGATCACGAAGTTATCTTCTTCACACTCTGGTGTGGCGTTAAGAAAAGAAGACCCCCGAGGAAACAATTTTTAATCATAATTTAACACTTTTTTCTGTACTATACCATCGCACTGTTAGAGAAACCGATTCGTTGTAGAGATAATAAAGAAAGAGGAACAACAACGAGTCACTTCGAAAGATCGATTAACATAGACAGCTGGGTGCGATTTAACTCATTTGATGTTCTGCGAACATTATAAAGTTTCATTATATGAAACACCTTAAAATAGACACGATACTGTTTGGATCTTTTGTACATAAATACGACTATAGTAAAAAAAGGGGAACGTCTCCCTCTCTTTCTCTCTGAGGAGTATACTAAATATTAGTTAAAATGATAGATGGCAGTGGTGGCGTGCGCCCATCTGCATGTCATCAATAACCCGTTGGTGACACCTGACATGTGAATTGTCCCCAAAACAAACGCCACACTTCATGTAGGACGCCAGCCGAGGACAAAATAATATATTCAGTGATATTAAAC
Source organism: Odontocerum albicorne (assembly GCA_949825065.1). Classification (NCBI taxonomy): domain Eukaryota; kingdom Metazoa; phylum Arthropoda; class Insecta; order Trichoptera; family Odontoceridae; genus Odontocerum; species Odontocerum albicorne. Next base: position 54,278,998 of record OX463839.1, on the reverse strand, counting down.
CTTTTGAACGAATTTGTGTTCGTTTTGATGATAACAATGATACTGGACTCCTTGAAAAGCAAAAAAAAATGTATTACCTCTTTTACAACAAGAACCTACCAACCACCAACAAAGTAGACGGAGGGTCGCTTTATTGATATTTTTCAAACAGCAACATTTTATCTCCCTTCTGTATTTGTTTTTGGTTCTACTATTTTTTTCATTTGGGTTGTATTCTCTCAGATGATAAAAGAGCAAAGAGGGGTGTAGAACGGCGTGTAGTGATAGAAAACAAAGTCAATGGGACACTAAAACATATATTCTTGAACCAGACAATACCAAAATCTACTAAGATGATCGTCCACAATAGTATGTTGATTCCAACTTTGATAAATGGGAACGAATCATTGACGTACAAAAGGTATGAGATGAGTCGAATGAATGTTGTAGAAATTATTTGAGATGAGTCCAATGAATGTTGTAGAAGAATACATAGAATGACAATGTATGACCGAATACGGAATGAAGTGCCAAGAAAGGAATGTGAACTTAATGCTGATTTGTTAAGTAAGATAAAGCAGGAAAACACTGTGATGATTTCGGCATGCGGAACGAATGAATGAAGAAACACTTACAAAATAGATGTATAGTGCAAATGTGAATAAAATGCGTGTGAGAGGATGCCTAAGAAAAGTATGGTTATATAAAGTGAATGGTACTCTGAAAGAAAGAAACGTAGAAAGTCAGAGAAATCGTAGAAGGTGTAAGAGAAATCGTAGAAGTTGCATGAGAAATAGTAGAAGTTGTATGAGAAATCGTAGAAGTTGTATGAGAATCGTAGAAGTTGTATGAGAAATCATAGAAGTTGTGTGCGAAATCATAGAAGCTGTATGAGAAATCGTAGAAGTTGTTTGAGAAATCGTAGAAGTTGTATTATTCACGTAACATTACATGGATATCTTGAGTTTGCTGGAGATCATATCCAACGCTAATGAAATTAATGTACGATATAATGCGATTATTTGAAATCGTTTAGACTACGGAAAATTTCTAATAAACCCCCCTTCCAAAATACTAAGACAATAAATTGGATAAATATAGGTCAAATACTTTTTTTTTTCTATCTAATATATTTTCTATTTCTTTCAGCTATTATATTTTTATTCAATTCCGACGCTTGTATTATATGACACGAGTTTGAGATTGAATGCGTATAATTAATGATTACTGCTGCATGATATGTTTGGACAGATGTATCCGGTAACTAACCCTTATAACGAGGAAGCCCTGAAGGGATGAGACTTGTTAATCCACCAGAGGTCGTTTTTAACATCGTCTGTCTTTAATTAGCGGCATAAACTACAAAACATGCGCGTGAAATCAAAATGATCACAGAAAAATAGTGTTGTGTAGCACATAATGCTTTGTTCCGTTAAATAAAATGTATTTTTGAGCTAGATTTTTTTAATGTTTCATATAAATTCATCTCGTAGTAACATATGGGTCCGAAACACGAGTCATCACACTCAAATACCAAAAAGAAGCAAAAGTTACTATGATTCGAAAACCGACTACTGCTAATGAAATTTAACCTAAAAACAAGTTTCTAGAGTATGGAAACTGAAATTTCGTGAAGAAACTCGAAAATTTACGAAACAACCCTTTAATGATTACTTTCTCTGACCCCCAGTTAAGAACCACTGTACTCGTCCACACCTAAAATTAATATGTCAGTATTCATGTTGGTTGATAATGTATTTGAAATAAAAATTCATTACTTTTATATAGGGTGGACACTGAAAAACTGAAGGGTTTGAAAAAGTCGCAACTTTTTTTTTACATGTTATAGAACATTCTTTGGAGATTAACATAATTTTTACTACCCCAAGATACTCGGCAGCTCCTGCAGTACGTCATTCGATCTCAACAACCAAAGATAACAACTTTTTGAACAACTTAATAACGAGTGATGAGGCCCATTGTCATTTAAACGGGTACATCAACAAACAAAACTGCAGATTTTGGGGTACTGAGAATCCCAGCAAATTACATCAGCATCAATTGCATCCCCAAAAATACACTGTTTGATGCGGTGTTATGGCTGAAAGAATTATCGGCCCCTATTTCTTTGATAATGAAGTTCAGCCAGAAAGTATCAACAGGGCCCTGTATAGGTCAATGCTTAAAATTTGTTTACGCCCAGCGGTCGAAGATAATCAGAACGTATGGTTCCAACACGATAGAGCTACTGCGCACACTGTCAGGGCGACGATGAACCTCCATGATATTTTTGTTTTATATCATTCAGACTTTCAGTGGCCACCCTGTACAAACAACTTTTGTCAATAACAATATTATTATTATTTTTTTTTTTATTTATTTATTATTACACATGACAAGAAATATACATAATTTGCGAAACAAAAGGTAATTTAATTTGGATATACAATTTTAATGGATCTGGGTTTGTTGCCTTTCATTATAATTTCGAAGTTTTCATAATTAATTGTCTACTCTAATTATAATTATTTTAGTATAGTCCACGTAAATGGAGGGTTTGCAAGTTCGATTTTCGTTGAATTTTTTTTGTATATTTGGGTTGTTACCAGTCTGGTTTTCTCTTTAACACCTTTCTTGTAGGTTGAAAGAGATTGCCACATGGCAATATGTCCACAAGGTTGTATTCAACGGAAGTGTAATATAACGGCGTATTATAAAGACGTGTATGAAACGAAAATACTAAAATCTGAATTTTACCAATATATATAATAATTTTCACAGCTCATTTAATATTTCAAATGAGATTAAAAGTCATATTGTTTCGTATCTTATGACCTTTATTAGTTTTCTCAGTTTTACGTATACGTAGAAAATCATTAAATAATGATTTATTGAGATGCGAAGGCTTGATCCTTTGAGATGTGACTTATGGTGTACATTCCATAGACCACCACGTTCGAATGCTTCAATTCTACTAGACGTGCAGATGGAAGAACAAATCTCATCTTCTTGGATGAGGTCATATTATAATTTCGGGCACAGAGCTAACAAGCAACATGGCAATTTGAAAAAACGAATTAGATTTTTTGCACACCTCATAAATCACAATATACTTTTTTTATGTTTAGTTTTTATTGTAGTTTCCATGTCCGATGTGCAGTATTAAGCAAAAAAAACTAACATTGTTTGAAATTTTGATAAAAAAAAATGTGACAAAATTTAGAAAAGCTTTCAATTTTTTTTTATTTTAGTCCCTGACTGCGCCCCTCGTAACTCGACGTCCATGAACCACTACCTCCACATCTTTCGCTTCGCCACTATCTGACTCGTAAAGATCACCACCGTCATTGGAAAATAAGTTAGAAAAACAAAAATTCAAAAATAATTCCGTGTTAAATTTTACTTTCTATTGACATAAATTTTTTCGCGATATTTATTATCAGATCAACTTAAATATAACTTAAAACCTTCAAACAAGAAATAAATATTTAAATAAAATAATTAACAACGTAATTAATTAACTATCATATGTTATATTTTCAAAAGAAATCTAAATTAACGTACAGAAATTATGCATTTGAAATGTGAAATTCAGTCGTTTTTTTCATTTAATTTTATAGTTATTTTCAATCTCTGCATAAATATTTTAATTACGAAACACATAACAAAAATTACCGTAACGAAAATTATTAATAATACACCTATAATGTCTAATCCCATCTGTTGAAAAAATCGTAAATCTTGTCCTGGTGATCGAAGCTTTGAACCATTCCCATGGCGAATGGCATATTCGATCCAGTACACCGCGCGCTCTAGCGGCGACTGCGGTTGATCGTGAAAAGCACGAGAGAGTCCCGCCATATTCTGCCTGAAACTGAAAATTAAAACTCAATTACTGCAACTGAAAACCTATTGGATTTATTACGGTACAGTTTCAAATTTATTACCTTTGTCGAATCAATAATAGATTTTTGGTTGAATTCACCAATAAAAATACTAATGGAAAGAATGAAATATTTTTCCTATAAAAATAAAATGATTATACCTTTTAATATATATATATGGATATATGGAAGAGAATGTGGAATGGGTTGTTAATTTATTTGAATTGAAACAGTAAGTCAAGGGTTGACTCATGTGGTACATGTTCGTAATTAAATCTCACAACTTTTCAAGTTTATGAGAATTTTTCATAAATGAGTAAATATTGTATAATCGTTAAAAAGTATCAATATATTTTTTAATGTTCGTATGTCCTCTGTTGTTGTCGTTTGCTGGGCATCACATACGAGAATCCGGCAATTTCGAGCTGATTCTCTTCGCCGATCCTGTTATCCTCGTGAGAACATATGTTATGTTAAAAAAAAGCAAATTTGATAAGAAAATCGCAGAAAACCTACCAAGGGAATAACAAACTACAAAAAACCTTTGCAATTATTCCGATGTATGATAGCAACACACTCGGCTTGAGGTGGAGTGCAGTGCATGTTAGTGTTTATACAGGGTGGCGCAGAGGAAATGCATTTCTTTTTGAATGGCTAGTATTGTGCAAAGAGAGGAAACGCATGTTTTTCATTTAAGCATAAAATTGTTTATTTTGAAGAAAATTTTTTGCTGAATACAGGTAAATAAAGTAATAATATTGCACCTTTAAATTAATTGTGAAAAATAATTTCAGGCAAATGTTGCCCTTCTTCGCGATCACATATCTGCAGCCTCTCTTGAAAGTTATGCATCACTCTCACAAACATTTCTTCTGGTATTCCTTCGATTTCTTGACGAATAGAAACTTTCAGTGGGTGAAGAAGGGCAACACTTGCCTGACATTATTTTTCACAATTAATTTTAAGGTGCAATATTATTACTTCATTTACCTGTATTCCTTAAAAAAATTTGCTTGAAAATAAACAATGTTATGCTTAAATGAAAAACATGTGTTTCTTCTGTTTGCAAAATACTAGCCATTCAAAAAACATGCGTTTCCTCTGCGCCATCCTGTATAACAAATATAAGAATAGGGTGAATATTAGTTATACCTTGGATTTTCTAGTATCTGCAAGAGACATTCGTATATAATGTCTGCAGAAAGGTTATCCTTGTCTAGGACTAGGGCCACTCCCCTCTCCTGGGCCCGGGCTGCGTTGTGCTTCTGGTCAATGATGAAGGGCAGCAACAGCTGAGGCACTCCGTACCACAAAGCCTCGTGGCAGCTTAGGGCTCCACCGTGGCCTATGAAGCCCTTTGTTAGAGGATGAGCTGAAGTGCAATGAGATAAGATTAAAATAACTTTTTAGGGTTTTTGCCGAATAGGGTTGGTTTAAGATGGATGAAGGGATTTTTATTATCTATTAATAGGCGCAAACTGTCCATCCACTGACGTCAATAGTATGCGTGTTCACTTTACGGTTACGAGTGAGGAAGGACACATTTTATAGTAAAAATTATTGACCAAAGACACTTCTCCTTCGACTGCGACACAGCATAGTGAAAAAAAGATTGCAGCAACAATGGAAAAATTAATCTAAGCAGTAAATGTATTAAGGAAGCGGCTGAAGACCTGGAATTCAGACAGCCCAACGAGTTGCTAGTTATTTCACACAAAAAATCTTCAAGGCTGCAACAATCATGAAAATGAAGACTATAGCGACTTCGAAACATTGGCTATTTTTTATACCATCCGAATACGGAAACAACTCTGAAATATATTTTAAATCAATCACCGTGAAATTTAAGCCAAAACGAGTACCTTCCAGCGCGATCTATTATAAACTAGAAGACTAAAATCTTATTTATTTTTCGAAGTGCAGTCAAGTTGAAACTGTCTAAAGAGAGGACTTCTTTGACAGCAACACAGTACAGTGTAAAAATATTTTAGTCCCAACATCTCGAGAAAAGGAAAATTACCCTATTAAAATATTTTAACAGTAAATATATCAAGTTGAAGGCTGAAGATCTGGAGTTTAAGCAGCCTAACAAGTTGCCAGTATTTCGCAAAAGCCTTTAATATCACGAAAATTAAGACGGCAACGCCTTCGAAACGTCGGTCATGTTTCAAATTTACCGAAAAAATCTAAAAATTATTTAAAATCAATCGATAATAATCATGACAATCTTCAAATGAAAATGATAATGAAGGAAAGACGTTAAACAGGACTTAAGTGAAAACCAGAATAAAAACTTATTTTAAAAATAAAATGGGTTCCACTGGGAATCGATTCTGTAGCCCCGGGGTCAGAAGACAGCTACCATAGCAGTTAGGCCACGGAGGTTATCTGAGGAGGGGAAATTTACGCAAGACTTAAGAACGAGGAATAGGTTGATCGATGAAAGGTTTAAAAAAAAGAATAGAATAAATTTTAACTGAGGGCAAGATGAGAGGTATATTAAATAAAATAACATTGATTTATGAATATAGACGAGGTGAAAGTTGTCTGAGTGGATAGAAGGATGTGGGTATCAGTCCTCTTTGCCTGCCTCGAAAGGAACATTATGTTAAGTTATGTACGATTACTATCTCTTTACCTCCCTGAAGCTGCACATGGGTGGAAAAAGGTTTTCAACCGACGAGGAGGTAAAGGAGGAGGTGGAGAAGTGGACGGAGGGGTTGGCGGGAAACTACTTCGAGGAAGGCATCAAAAAGTTAATACCCCGCTTCACCACCTGCATTGAGAGGAATGGCGACTATGTCGAAAAATAGCTTACATATGTACTACGGTAACCACGTAATTTTTTTGTTTAAATAAAAAAAATTGTAACCTACAAAAATTCAGTACACTTACTTTCTGGATATGCCACTTACTTTCTGGATATGTATAAACATTACGACACAACATTGTGAACGGTACAAGCGCAGAGCTAGAAATATGCAATTGATAAAAAGTATTGTTTCTTCATTCTTCCCGAGAGTTGTCTCTCTTTCTCTCTCTCTATCGGGTTAACGATATGGTAGGGGCTCAGTTATGAAGTGGTCCAAGTCAATAATAATAATAAAAGGACAATTTATATAGCGCCATTTAGACTGTAGCTTCTCTTAATTTGAAGATTGCGATCTTATTAAAATATGCAAAAGTAATTGTAATTTATTTTTATCAAACACTTTTTATTCCACTTTTTTGTGACGGTATAACCCTACCGGTTTCAAGGCTTTCACCTCATCTTCAGGGGAGCGCAAACAAGACTAAATGCTGTTCGAACTGGTACCGATATACACGCTTCAACGGTTGAAGGCTGAGGGGTGAGGGAGGCACGGGACAATTTCGGCCAAGAGCGGAGAGATTTTTGAAAAATAACTGTTCAACAGATGTTCGGATCGGCGTACTGACTTAGAAATTTATTTTCCTCACCCCTCAGCCTCCAACCGTTAAAGCGTGTATATCGGTACCAGTTCGAACAGCATTTAGTCTTATTTGCGCTCCCCTGAAGATGAGATGAAAGCCTTGAAACCGGTAGGGTTATACCGTCACAAAAAAGTGGAATAAACAGTGTTTGATAAAAATAAATTACAATGTGTTTAAACCTCGACAACGTTAATGCCTTAACTATAAACAACATATGCAAAAGTAAATATATACAAATAAGTTTAGTGAAAGGAAAATATGGTGGTGACTGCAGTCATTAAATTAGATACTTCCCCGCATCTGCATATGTTAAAAAAACATATTTGATAAGACAACCGCAGAAAACTTACCAAGGAAAGACAAACTACAAAGAAACCTTTGTAGATCTATTGATATGTGATAATAACACATTCAGCTTTAGGTGTAGTGTATTGTTTATGTGTAATGTTGTTTTCAAGTGTTTCGTAAAGATGCACATCCTACCTGCATTAAAATATCAAAGCAGTGTTTTCAACTTAATCGATCCGATTTCGGAAAGATATCATTTCTGACTAAATGCGGTTTAAGAGTTGGAGGATGCTATCAAGTGGTAATTTTTTTGGAGAAGAATTTTCAATAGCTGAGGAATCAATTGTTCTAATATTTTGATCGCTCGTAGAAAGAGATTTTTTTTTAAATCCCTTTCTACAGTAAACATGCCCTATTGAACTCCGCCATAATTATATCGGACGTATGCGTCACAAAGATCATTAACGTAAAATTATTGCTTGTAAACATTGTTGTATTTATATTGCTTCTAAATTGTATTTAATATTGTTGTATTATAATTTAAACGTTCTCGCATTATCGCAACACTGTGAATCGGACGGCTTGGATATAAATGAACAAGTTCAAGCCGGCCGATTAGCATGTACCATCTAGTAACGACCCAAATATGACGTATGCAAATTTTGCATTATAGTTCGGAAAATCTAGTATGAACCGTATGACAGCTCACAAATTTGCCCCAATACAACCTTGTAACGATGTTCAGTAATTTAAATTATTTTATTAACTTTAATATAAGCCTCGATTCTAATAAATAGCAAGTTATTTAGGTAAATACATTACATAAAACTAACAATAATGACAAATTAATACATCTTGTCACAAATTAGCAAAAATGTGGCAGTTTGTTAAAATCAAATAATATTTGGTGACGTTTGTCAAAAGTCACTAAGTTAGTCTACATTGGCTAGGGATGGGGTATCCGATAATTGGAATTTTGAAAATCGATTTTAATTAAATGTTCGTAATAATTAGTATTAATTCATAGTGGATCTTGGCCTATTTAAAGATACATACAAATCATACAATACATTAGAAAGTCAGTATAATGAAAATTAGGAATTAAAACGTCAGCTTAGAGAAAAACAATTGTTCAATTTATAAAAAAAACTATTCGATTTGTAAAAAAAAACGATTTTACCCCATCCCTTTGTGACAAACGTCGCACGGTTCATCCTAGACTTTCTGAAGTACTCGTATACCAAGACAGGCGGCTTCTACCGATACGGAGTCGACCCTCAATTTTGCACGTCAGCATTAATTTTAGGAAATTGTTTATTTCTCATCTCAATGTATAATCCAGACAGGCAATCCTTTTCTGTTTTTTAATACATTGTAATTAATTGGTAATTATGTCGCAAGATTATCAAAAGTTTCAAGAGTTTTCTTAAGCAACCACTTTTCGAAAGATATTGACATGTCACCGAAGAGCCCTTAAACATGCATACTTACACACCGTATCCCTGTCGGGGTAGGTAGAGAGAATACAGTGCCAGACTTTCCTATCGCGACAATCATATTTCGCCTCTTCTACAACCATACACCATCTCATACAGCTCCTTCGACTTCTGACTTTTATCATTTCCTTTTCTCAAAATATCATCAAATACTTGATCCAACCATACTTCCCTTAGTCTTCCTCTACCACTCACATCTACTCGTGTATTTTTTTATAAGTATTTCTTCCTTCATTCGTTTTAGTACACATTTTCTACAGCATTTATACAGCTCTTTTCAGCCTTGTTTCACTACATCAAAGTTGATACTAAACGAGTACATCAAAGTTGATACTAAAATACTGACATGAACTAACATCTTGGCAGTTCTTGTATTACTTTAATAAGAATTTGTTATTATAATAAGAATTTGTAATTATAATAAGAATTTGTTATTTTAATAAGAACTTATTTTAGTGTCATAAGAACTTTTGTTATTTTTTACCATTTAGGATCTGAGCATCGCATGTAAGGCGTAGGGGGCAATATATTAGCACAAATTTACATGAAATCCCACTCCTCACCCAAGATATCGTTCTGGGGCAGCCATTCGCTTATCATAACGTTCCCGGGCAGGACGAGGCTCATCTGCGCGGGGTCGTACTTCCACACAAAACCATAGGACGGGAGGCGGCTGAAGGCCTCCAAGAAATAGTCCACTTGCATCCGTGTGAAATACTCTGATTTTATATTCGTCCCCAGGGCGAAGTAGACGAGCCCTTTTTCGGATTTCGAGATAAAATCGTTCAGCTCCTGAAAGAATGGGTTATATATATATATGGTATATACAAGTTCCTGTAATTTAGAGAATACCCTGTTCCTTTTTTTTAAACGAATATATACTTAGGTTATTCTAGAGTGACCTGGGTGAAAATATAATAAAATATAGTGTGATGTGTTCGTCTTTTTAAGACTTCATATATTTATTGAAAAAATGTACGACACGTTAGTGTCCTTTTCAAACCATGGCAACATTTAATTAATAAAATATCAAATAGCAACATGTTTAAAAAATCAACACAGATAGAAAACATACGACACATAAAATCTCCAACGTACAGTATAACCCTAAAAAAAAAAGAAAAAAAAAATAATAATAAATTAATTTAACAATAATAATTTATTAATAATAGAACCCCGCGCTGTGCTACTCCCCTCGAAAAAGCTACAGAAAAACACAAATTCAGATCTAGAATGACTTAAGAGTAAAAAACCAGTCCGGAAATGGATTCGTCAGGAATCGAAACTGGGGCGCCCGCTTCCTTATCATGAATGCTAACCGTTTGGCCACGGCCGCCGACCAACCGAAAAGAAGGTCTTAATCGAAAAATCAGACTTGCACGCTTTTTTTGTGTATGTGTATTTGATTATCGAACCCAAAACATCCGGGTTGCTCGACGAAGGTCGTCAATTATCTGTTTATCTGTTTATGTGATGGTCATATTTGTATTATTTTCATGTAAATTTAACCAAACTTTAAGTGATTTAAAATTTCATGTAGAATATATTTTTTAATTATTTCTTAAAAAGTTTTTTTTTTCGCCAGTATAGGAGATATTTTAACAAGAGAAGAATTCAAAAAAATCAAACAGGTATTCAAAGTAATATCCAAATCGCTTAAATGATGGTTGACAATAGCGTATTAGACCCAACATTGATAAATACGATGGAAGTGCATACACAGAGAAAAATATATAGTTTGTCAATGTATAACAAAATAAGAAACATAATTTATTAAGGATAAATGTGAGCTAAAAAAATGTGTAGGGGGGAAAAAGTATTTTGAAGTGGTTTAGACATGTTAAACGGATGGTTGACGAAAGAGTGACGAAAAAAAAACCAAAATGCAAGTGTGAGTGGAAGGCGGGGTTGACTACCGATAAAAGTATAATTAGACCGAGTGAATGAAATTTTGAAGGAAAGAAAAATAAAAAGGAGTTGTATGAGAAGATTTATGCATATGGAGGAGGCACAGCATGACAGGAAATTTGGGATACCTGTCCTCTTTGCATACCCCACCAGGGAAATGACGTGATGACAGATGAGTCCGCCTGATGTACAATTTTTAAGTTCGTACACAAAATAATTAAAATGAAATATAATTATATGTTATGTATGCAAAAATGATAAAACATAGCTTTGATATTACACCTTTACAATTTATGTTAATTTATCCTTTACAAATATTAATCAGAATTTATCATTTATCCTTTACAAATATGTACATTTTCCTTTACAAATCGTTTATCCTTTACAAATACCATTTATCCTTGACAAATATGTACATTATCCTTTACAAATCAAATTTATCATCATTTATCCTTTACAAATCAACATCATTTATCCTTTACAAATCAAATTTATCATCATTTATCCTTTACAAATTAAATTTATCATCAAATTTACAAATCAAATTTATCCTTTACAAATCAACATCATTTGTCCTTTACAAATCAAATTTATCATCAAATTTACAAATCAAATTTATCCTTTACAAATCATTTATCCTTTACAAATCATTTATCTTTTGCAAATCATTTATCCTTTCCAATTCAAATTAATCATCATTTATCCTTTACAAATCAAATTTGTCACCAAATTTATCCTTTACAAATCATTTATCCTTGACAAATATGTGCATTTATCCTTTACAAATATTATACCTTTACAAATAATTAAAATAAAGAAATATAATTATATGTACGAGTATGTAAAAATGATAAAAAAAGCTTTGATTCATATTATACCTTTACAATTTATGTGCGTTTACATTTATAAATATTCATTGATATAAACATATGAAGTTTATCTTCAAAAAAGTACTTTTCGAGGAGATTTTGAGCGAAACGGTTTTCAGCGACAGCTGTCAAAATTTGAATATTTCTTCAAGCCTCAGGTGTTGGGATAACATAAAAATATATAACAGAAATCCATCATTCAAAAACAAAAATCCCTATTTGATTTAGGGCTTTTGACTGAGAGAGTTAAAAAGTATTCATATTTCATTTTACCTTTAGAAATATGTTTTAAACTATACATAATTCAAAAAAACATGTCAGATTAAATATCCCTTTTATTAGACAGGTAACATTATCTATAATGTTTATGTAGTACTGTAGAACGCCCAATAAGATGGTTAAAAAAATCTGATACATTTTTTTTAAATTTAGGTACAAAAACATATTAACCCTCCGTCGGGCACAATACAAATCCTAACACGTTCAGGCGCAACTAACCTGTGAGATTAAAAATTAAATTTCGACTTACGCTTAAGGGAAAGCTTATCAAACTGAACTTTTCACTCAAACATGATTATATAACAATTGCACATTTCTTTGCACTTTTCAATAACAACATTTTTAATTTTATCATATTGTTTTTTCTTAAAATAGATAATAACTAGTTAACAACATTCTCAGTCTTTTGTTGGTAGCTTATCAACACAACTAATGCAATTCAGTAACATCACAATTTTTTTCAGTCATTCAGTCAATACTCACTTTAGGTTTGTAAAAAAGATTTAGCACAATAAAAAGTATGTGGAATTAACTGTCACATCTTCATAAGGTAGGTGACGAAAGTATCATGTGACGGAAATAAAAGCAATAACTTAACATTAGAGAACACTACGAGTATGCTAGCACTTTTTCAAACATTATTTAGAATGTAAAATTCAAATTCATTTGTGATCATAAAACGTCTTCACTAAAACAAAAGGGAGTAATCAAAATATAATTCGAAAATTATTCCTGATCAGGCTCATGCTGAACATTTTCGAAAACATTCTTATAACAATTCTCACACACCATGCGTGCATGTTTGTATTCATATAGTAAATAACGATCAATATCATTGAATTAGGGGCTACAATATAGATATACGAACTTTTGCAGGTATATGAAAATAAATATAGAGAAAAAAAAATTATTTCGGAAATCAAAAATACTTACGTAATCGGGCGCAACTCATCCAGCAGATTAAAACGTCCATCATGGAGACCAACGGTGCACTGGAGAAATAACAAAGATACCCTTGTGTGAGGGGTAGGGAGTCAGGAAGCTACTATAAGCCTCACCTCTTTGTCGGTAAACCTCGCCTATTGGCACAAAAAAAACTATGTACCTCATCTCACAGATTAGATGCGCCCGCCCAAAGGTTAAGTTATATTTAGCTGGGTTGCCAATAAATTGGACAGTACAAAATAACATGGGAAATTCATGAATTATCTATTCTCTAATATGCTTATCACGCATAAACTAAAAGTCCTCTCCAGTGGCACCAACGACAAACACCTTATTCTCCCACATTTTAGTGTGCTTTCCATCATAATCATCATTAATAATTCATCAATTTGCTCCAAAATAACAAATTAACTTAAAGAAATAAAAAAATCTCTTACTTTATTAAGTGGTTTTGGTTTCTCAATATGCATCCCTCCCACTGGAATAACAGTTTGAAAAAATGGTTGCATCACTTCCAAAGGTGATAAATTAACCAGCGTGAGAAACGATGATCTTGATATTAAACCAACATCTAATGATTTATCCTCAAAATATTTTCTCGCTAGTGCATTTTCCTTCGGTATCATATAAAACTCACGTACAATATTGTCGCAAATATATATTAAAGTATTGTAGAGTCTGTCTACAAAATTCATAAAGTATCCCACAGGAAGGTGATTCGATGGAATAAACGACGGATATTGTGGGTTCCCTGAAACCCCAGAAATTCCAACTGAGCATGTACTCGCAGATACTCCAACAAGAGGTGGATTTCCAAATCTTGGAACGAAACCCAATAAACAATGAGATCCGGCAAAGTCATGAATTATAAGATCAAATTTAAAGGATTTAGGATATCCCATAAGAGTTCTTACTCCTTGACTATAAAACGCCGGTATACACGAGTCGGATCTATATCTTGCTATGTCAACTATATCGTGTATTGGTCCATTGAATGCCATACTTTTGAGATTTTTCTTTTTTCTTGAATAAAACTCATATACTTCTTCTATTTGAATAAACGTTACATTTTCACTTTTTTTCTTATTCTCGTTTACACTAAGAACTGTGATATTATGTCCTATGTCAGCTAAAGATCCTTGCAAGACGCTGGTCCATATTTCATGACTCGGAGAAGCTAATCCTGCTAACCACAAAATGTTATTCGCATCACTATTTTTAAATACACATAGTTTAAAAATTATTAACCAAAACACAGCTCTAACCATACTAAAAACTTTCAACATTTTTAATATTTTTTATAGCAATAAATATTTCCTGCAATTTTCGTTTCTATTATAGTATTTTTCGTCGAAAACAATTTAATATATTTAAATGTTGTAAATTTATCAAATTTATTTGAATGTAAACCTCTTTTTTAAGTTATTGTTTATATTTTTACAGTTTTCAAGACTAAAAATTCTTTACTAAAGAAGGTTATTTGAATCACTTTTAAAAACATTACGCAATAAATGTGAAATTACTCGTACATATCGCCTGTTGAGAATCATAGTGGCGAAACTACAAAAAATAAAGTTTCGAGTTAAGACTTCCAAATGGCAATAGAATGACTCATTTTTTACGTGCGTAAGTGGCGAAAGTGAACTGGCGTTGAAGCGGCAAGGATTTGAAATATACTTTCGCCACTTACGCACGTAAAAAAAGAGTCATTTTAGTGCCATTTGGAAATCTTAACTTGAAAATTGTTTTTTTTTGGAGTTTCGCCACTATGATTCTCAAGAGGCGATATGTAACATACATTATTGTAACACTTATATGTAATAAACTTGTTTTTTTATTATAAATATACAGATTTTTATAAACAAAGAAAATGTAGAACGTTTTAAAGAGTTCAACAGTTATTTCCTTTTTTATGCCCGAGTATTCGATATCTCTGAAAAAATGCAACTGTTATTGAATGTATTATTTATATTTAAGGCATTAAACCGTGTATGATAAAACAAATTATCTACAATGTTATCAAATTCTTTAAAACTAAATGAAATAAAAAGTGTTCGATAAAACAAATTATTATTCGATATATTCCATTATTTTAGATTGACCATGTGTCATAAAAAGTTTTTTTTTTAATCTTATTTGCAAATATAAAAATCGTAGGGAAACCCAAAGTATTTCAATGCTTTTGTTTAATTCGTACACGTGGATATGAAAAAATACTTAAAAGCGCAGAATAAATACTGTAGAAATACTAGGCGTATCCAGAAAGTAAGTGTACTGAGGCTCTCACGACCGGATGGATTTTATTTTCGACATGTTGGCTACACTTCCGTGTAGCCTGACCCTTCCCCTCCGCAACGAGACCGGTTGAGAAGTGTCGACGCGACAACACGTTTCGTGAAAAATGTCAAACCAATCTCCCGCCAAGTGCAAAATTTTGTAAAAAGGCAAGAGTTTTTGAGGCGCTGCAAACTCCATGGAGATGAATTTCTCCACTCCATCGTTACTGGAGATGAAACTTGGGTTGCACACTACACGCCTGAAACCAAAAGGCAGTCTCAACAGTGGCGTCACATCTCTTCACCCTCCGCCAAAAAGTTCAAAACCACAATTTCAGCCAAGAAAATCACGGCATCCGTGTTTTGGGACTGTCAAGGCATCATTGTAATTGAATATATGCCTCAAGGGGAGACCATCAACTCTGCAGGATACTGTGAGACCCTAAAAAAATTGCGGAGGGCGATTCAGAACAAGAGGAGAGGCATGCTGACAAAGAGAGTCTGCCTACTGCACGACAATGCCAGACCACACACGGCCAACGCCACGAAGGAACTGCTCGCCTCGTTTAAATGGGATGTCCTGAACCATCCCGCGCATTCCCTTGACCTAGCACCTTCAGATTACTATCTCTTTACCTCCCTGAAGCTGCACATGGGTGGAAAAAGGTTTTCAACCGACGAGGAGGTAAAGAAAGAGGTGGAGAAGTGGACGGAGGGGTTGACGGGGAACTACTTCGAGGAAGGCATCAAAAAGTTGATACCCCGCTTCACCACCTGCATTGAGAGGAATGGGGACTATGTCGAAAAATAGCTTACATATGTACTACGGTAATCACGTAATTTTTTTGTTTAAATAAAAAAATTGTAACCTACAAAAATTCAGTACACTTACTTTCTGGATATGCCTCGTACGTACACTTAGAAGAATACATGGAGTATCAATGTGTGATAGAATACGGAATGAAGTGATTACTGATGAATGTGAACTTAAGACCGGTTTGCTGAGTAAGTTGAAGAGCACTGTGAGATAGTTTGGGTATGTGAAACGAATGAATGAAGAAAGTCTAATAAAACAAATATTCAATGCAAATGTGAGTGGAAGTGAGTGGGTCGAAGAAGAATAAGGAAAGTATTATTTTTTATTTATTTATTATTACACATGACAAGAAATATATTTAATTTGCGAAAAAACAACAGGTAATTTAATTTGGACATACATTATTTTAATGGATCTGGGTTTGTCGCCTTTCATTTGTCGTATCCCCAGTAAACTAGGCTTTTGCCTGTATCTCACTGAGGATATTTAGCATGAAAAAATAAACCGATACTTCTTTCCGATTTTTGATTACACAAAAACAAAACCCCGTTGCACGTTCTCATCAACCTGACAAACAGTGACACTCAATTACAACTGGAAACATCATGCGGAATCAAACTCTTCACACATCATCACTCCAGAAAGATCAAACTTGTTCATCCCATAATATACCGCACACAATCACAAGAATAAAAACAAAAACAAAATTAAAACCAAAAATGAACCCAAAATGAAACAAAAATAAAACCAAAAAATGTTCATCCCATAATATACCGCACACAATCACAAGAATGAAAACAAAAACAAAAGTAAAACCAAAAATGAACCCAAAATTAAACAAAAATAAAACCAAAAATGTTCATCCCATAATATACCGCACACAATCACAAGAATGAAAACAAAAACAAAAGTAAAACCAAAAATGAACCCAAAATGAAATAAAAATAAAACCAAAAATGTTCATCCCATAATATACCGCACACAATCATTAGAATAAAAATTAACACAAAAATATACAGAAACACAAATACAAAACAACAAAAATCAAAACAACAAGAAGAAACCCACACTCAAGAGCCCACACAAATCTTTTCCACTCGTCATTCATCCTGAAAGCCCAAGTACTCAAAATCCTGTCGCAATAACAACCACGCTCCGATCGACTATCGAGTGTGGTTGAAACGAATGAATAATATTTTGAAAGAAGTAAATATAAGAAGAGAAATCGTAGTAGTTATATGAGGTGTATGGATGTGGATGATGTGTGCGAAATTTGCGTGCCGAGATAAAAAATCTGGCACTCCGTCACCTCTGTCTGTTTCTGCAGGGAAATAACGTGATGCTATGTATGTATGTATTATCAGGAAATTCTGGAAGTCAAAAAACTAAGGGTTATGTATAACAGTGAACCCAAAACTAAGGGTTATGTATTATACAACACTGAGCCCAAAACTAAGGATTATGTACAACACTGAACCCAAAACTAAGGGTTATGTACAACACTGAGCCCAAAACTAAGAGTTATGTACAATACTGAGCCCAAAACTAAGGGTTATGTACAATACTGAGCCCAAAACTAAGGGTTATGTACAACACTGAGCCCAAAACTAAGGGCTATGTACAACACTGAGCCCAAAACTAAGGGTTATGTACAACACTGAGCCCAAAACTAAGGGTTATGTACAACACTGAACCCAAAACTAAGGGGTATGTACAACACTGAGCCCAAAACAATGTATGCAATTGAAGAAGATTTAATTTAATTATATTTTTAAGTAATTGCCAGATACATCTTCGCCTATTTCTTCAATGCTGACCGTCATGGTCCTCTGCTGTGTCCGGACTTGATACACCACCTGCTCCCATCGCTCCCGATCCTGGGCCATGTTGAATTCAGCATTCAAAGAAGATTATGTACTCCTTTATTTGGTACATGCATCTATGGAACACCGTCCTCTTGCTTATTCTCTCTCAACTGTCCTCGTGGTCAATAGTTCCAGACTTTCATTATTCTTGTGGCGACATGTCCAAAGTGTATTAAAACTATTTTCCTGCGTGTAGTCGATAGTTTTTCAGTAATTTAACTAATTATTGGATGATAGATACATGTACGAGTATGCCCATCATATTGTTTCCTCCTTTTTGGCCGTTAAAATATATACTCCAGTCCAAATACAGCTGAAGCATAAAAAAAATATGTGGACACACTAACGTTGGGAATTGGGTGCAATGGTTGAGATAAGAGGGTCATTCATAATGGATGTTGTGATATGCTCTAACGATTTAAGAGCAACACAATATTTATAATATTCTATACGAGTATGTCGAGGTATTGGGATGGTATAGAAAAATAAATAAATAAATATGTAACCGGAATCTTTTTCTCAAGTATTATTCACCATCATAATTTAATAACAATAAAGAAATGTATTTGCTTACCAACTAGAGTTAGAGACTTTCCAATTTTTTTTATTTATTTATACACGACAAGAAATTTTATAAATACTCGTACATGATTTATAAAAAAGTAATTTAATATGGTCACACATTTTTTAATGGATCTGGGCTCGATTGGAACGATGTTATAAGATGAACCCAAACAAACCGTTGAGTAGTTTCTCTCTAATGTGTATTTTCTTTTCCATTGATTGAACATACGACTATATGTATAATTTAGGATATATGCATACAATTTTGCTATCAACAAATCCTATTTTTGTTTAATAATTTTAAATATTTTTGAGAATGTTTGCAGTGTTGAGTTGGTTTGAATAAAGTGTTGAACATTCTCAGGGCGATATAAAAAAAAACGAATATAGTCAACACGCAAGAAGCAGCGTCTAGCCACCGGCACTCGCGACCGCAACGCGAACATGTGTGTTGACTCGCTCAACCACTTTCTTTAAAGACTGCAACACAAACACGCTCGCGGCGACCAGCACATGATCCGACCGCGCGCGCCCGCTATACAGCAATTTTAAACTCACTACTTGTGTTAAGCCGTGTAGGTTAAACATATTTTCCGTCATGTCTTTTGATGTTGTTTGCGTGTTTATAAATCATCATTTAACATGGCAACAACTTTGGAAAACTTTAGAAACTAGTGGAAAACTGTCGTGAAAACCTTTGAATAAAACTATAATAATTTGCACATGCTTTACGAAAAACTAGTTGTTAAAACTGTTTATGCAAAGAAAGATCCTTCGTAGGGATGGCCACGTTTTGAGTCATGATTCTCATGAAATCGTTAAATAAGAGCGTCAGATAGTCATAAATAAAATGCATTAAGTTAACCTTCGATAAGAGACTGCAGCAGACAAAATACGAGTAACATACTACCTTGATCAAAAAGTATTAGGACCGGCCATTGTGTGGCGCTGTCAGTCACCCGATTAAAATTCTTTCTTTTTTGTTAGGTTACCACATCTATCATTGACACTTTCCTCTAAATTTCAGCGTCATAGCTTGACGTTTGTAAACGTTACGCTGTACTGAGTACATCTACCTTTGTGCGTGTTTTCGATTTTTTACAAGTTTGAAAATGGCATCAACTGTGCATCAACGAGTTTGCATTAAATTTTGTGTGAAAAACGGATTTAACGGTCCGCAGACCTTGGAAATGTTGGAGAAGTGTTTTTCGGTGACACGAACGCTTCAGAAGTTGTCGTGAGTCGGTCGAGGATGACCAACGCAGTAGCAGTCGAAAATCAATGAAAACATGGATAAAATCAAAGAAATGTTGGCGGAAAACCGCAAATTGACCATCAGAGAGCTGGCAGAGGACTTTAACATCGCTTATGGATCCGCTCACGACATTTTGGTTAATGATTTGGGTCTCAGACGTGTCGCTGCAAAACTGGTGCCGAATACCTCAATTTCATGCAAAAAAAGGACCGCGTTGAAATCGCGAAAGACATGATTTCCATAAGTTTTTGACCAAAACCAACACGAATACTATCCAGCAGCCTTCGAATTCACCTAATCTGGCTCCCTGTGACTTTTTCCTGTTCAACTGACTTTAAAAACCACTTTAAATTCCGCTTCGCGAAATGTGTTACAGCACCCGAGAGGATGTCATAAAAAATCGAAGACGGCTCTGATGGACATACCAAAAATTGAGTACCAGCGGTGTTTCGAGGATTGGATCAAGCGCTGGCGTAAGTGCGTTGCAGTCGATGTGGAGTATTTTGAAGGGGACATATCGATCTTGATGAATAAACTTGTATTTTCGATTTTATAAATAAAGGCCTTAAAGTTTTTGATCAAGGTAGTATATTAATTAAAGAGAGATAAAAACTAAAACGTAAAAATGTATAACTATCTACCAATCTATTAGTACTGGTAATTAAGTCTAAGATGTTATTGTAAATTGTCAAAATACTAATCCCTAATTATGAGAGAGGATGGTAAGCACAGCACTATGGTGGTTGTATAAAAAACCTTTAGGATGTTTTTAACAGTTTCTACTTCCAGTTAGCTCCATATTTATTTCGTTTTCTTTAGATAATGTGATATATTGCTGCTTACCAAACATTACAATCACCTCAAGAGCGCTTCCTAACCAGTTCAACCTAATAACTTACAGAAGATAAGGGACTTTTTAAGTCTATCGAAAATGTTATATATTTGCAACTGGGAGGACGGAAGACTGTTCCATAGAAGAGATCCCGCTACCTGAAATGTTCAGTCGAAATACATATTTACTGTTAAATGACAATTATTTTGGTCTACATTCCACGACCTAGACCTGAATTCATATTCCAGCCTAAATACTAATTTCTAGCCTCAATAGTCATAAGTATTCAGTGTTGAACCTCATACGTTCCAAACTTTAAAGTGTGGTAATAAAACGTTGTGACACCCTTATTTATGGAAGTCATAACTATTTTCAACGAAATCTAACTTTAAATACTAATTTATTCAGTAAATGAAATAGTTAAGAATATTTAACAATAAATTAATTTGTTATTCCACTGGTAACATTTATACACGCTACACGTATTTCTACCTCATATCCCAAGGCTTTCTTCAGGCGGAAAATTTGGCTTGAAGAAATTTATTGTTAAATATTCTAATATTATTTATTTTACATTTTCTTATATGGAGTTCAACAAAGTCAAAGCCGAAACCTTTTAAAAAATGGTTGAAATTTAATTTTTAGAGTTCGGGCTTATTTATCCCTAGAAATTATAAGCTTTATAATTCGAGCCTTTTTATCCCTAATAATTTTTCTTTTTTTTTTTTTCTTTTTTTTAAAGAATAGATATGGCCGAAGTCATAGCTATCCTTATACCCTTGAACACTAGGTGGTAGAAGTGCCTGTGTCATTCGAGGGGAGTAGCACAGCGCGGGGTTCGAACCGATGACCTTCCGTACGGAAGTCCAGCGCGTTAACGCGCGGTCACGCACCTTATTATTATTAAATAATCCATTTGAACCTAACTTTAAAATATTATAAGTTAGGCTCAAATGCATTACGCTCACTGTAGTTTTTTTAAACCTGGCGAGTTTATTGCCATGTGGCAATCTCTTCCAACCAACCAGAAGCTGTTTTTATAGGCCCTAAGTGTTAACCAGACTGGAATCATATTTGAAAAAATCTGGGTTCCAGCGGGGATCGAACCCGCAACCTCCGGATCGGCAGACAAGTGTCTGACAATTTTTTATAGGGAACATAAAATTCAAAGTAGAGTATATAGTATGGTGACAATACTCGTATACTAAAGTATAACAATGCACAGGTACAAATGCACATGAGATTGAATTTTATTTCAAAGGCATTAAATTTTGTTTCGAAAACTGGCATTATAGCCGAGATATTGGCGTGAGATAGCAATATATTATTATGCGTCAGGCGTCCTGGTTGCGCATGCAGAACCAATCGAATAGCATTTCTTATTGTAAAACCGTGCACGGTCGCCCATAAAGCATATTTCATGATCAGCGGTCTATGGCGGGGCCAGGAAAAATGGAAGATTTATTCCAGAGACTGCTTTGTTTCGTATATAGCTTTTAGTTCTCAGCGTCGAGGTAAAGCAAAAATACTATGACTTCTATAGAATCGTTTCGTAACTCTCCGTATCACATATTTTATAAAACTAGATTTCATATTTGATAGCTCCTAAATGTAAGTATTGAAAAGTTTAATGAAATCGTTCAATCCACATTTCGCCAACACTACAGAGAACAATTGATTTGTTTTATAACTTTATGTACATCATTTGATTATCCTCTGCAGAGTGAAGGTCTACCATCGACGTTCCCATTATTTAACCTTTCCCTTCCTGTGCTAAAAAAGTCCGCCCGTTCCGGTGCTATGTATTCAATACACATGTAAAAATGAGCGATTTAAAACCGGAAAAATTAGAATATTCATAGCAAATCACTTAAATTAATTAAATTTGAAGTCAAAAGTGTAAGTAATTGAAATTTAATTGCTGAAAACATGAAAAAAATATCGGCCGTCGTTCACAAAACAGGCGAAGCGACCACTTCAAATGGATGCCCCAGAGCTACTGACGGGACGAAAACACTAACACTGTGTATGTTATACCTCGAAGGTAGAAATACAACTCCGAACTGAGATTCTATTCTTGCGTTCCCATATACTGAAGTAGAGTGAAAGTGAGCCGTGAATAACGTCGCTTCCTCACCCATAGCGGTTTTTTTAAATGAATATACCTACGTCACACACTGGCACACGTTTGATTGTATTTGTGAATTTATTCCCTATTTTTACAAAATATTTCTGATGTGACCTATAAGTGCTAATTATTATTAATATTATTTTTTCATTCAATGCGTAAATGTATTACGGAGGAATACCTAAAATCTGAACCCAGTATTTATAATATTTATAGAGATATTAAAGTTTTTAGAAGCAATGTGTACTAGTTACACATCACAGGGAATAAATTAATACAGATTAATTATCATTATAACGAATAGCGAAGTAACGTAATTTCCAGAATAACAAATATTTTTGAGTCTTTTTATATTTCCTTCATTCAAAATATAATTCACTTGATACAACCATACTTTTTTATATTATTGTATTTCACTTCTATTGTTTACAGTACAACTTGGTGGGTTTATTACAATGTGATTATCTCTTCCAACCAACCAGAAATATGTTAAAAGGGTCTTAAGTGATAAGACAACATAATTTTTCTTTAAATCTGATTTTCAACGGGAATCTAACCCGCAAGCCTGGGTCAGAAAACAGGCGTCTTAGCAACTTGACCACAGAGATCGTCAACTTATATACTTCCTTGGTCTTCCTCCACCATGCCTTCCACTCACATTTGCACTGTATATTTGTTTTGATAGTTCATTCGTTCTACATGCCCAAATCATCTGCTATTCTTGATCTTACTTTATTTATTTATTTAATTAATTAACGACACAACAGTGTCTTTATATACAAATGAACATGTGACAGGTTATACAAGTACTTAAAATTATTGACAAATAATACAACTTTATCTTAAACTAACATGAAGATACAAAAAGCAGTAGTAATAATAAATTACAGTCATTGTTTTAAAATTATTTAATAATTTTAAGTATATTTAAGTTCAATATATGTTATGTATGTATACCACAAAATATTACCAAACTTCACCAAGCAGACTTACGTAATTGTCGAAGACTTATTTTATAGAGGTGAAGAACTCAGATTTGTTTTTAGTGGAATAACGCATACATAGAATAAATATTGGATTTTTTGAGAATTTTGTGAGAATTTTATGGATATTGAGATATAGATAACATATGGCCTCATTAGTAGAACGAGATGCAAGTTGCTTTGCAGAATTAAAACCTTCATATATGTTGATGCAGGGTTACACAACTCCAGAGGCAAAGTATTTTCCTTAATGTTTTGTTATATTACGTTATTTATATCAATAAAGGAGAGCACAAAGTTAGTAGCTATTTCTAAATATTGTTATGATATTCTGGCGAATACTATATATACTTATATTAAAAATATATTAATACATCAACCTTAAGTTCACATTCATCCCTCATCACTTCATTGTATTATATACACTTTCATTGTAAACAGTGCAACCTGGCAAACTTATTGTTATGTGTCAATCTCTTTATAGCGTATTATGTCATGCATTGTCACCCCATTCGCATTTCTACAGCATTTATTATTCGGTTCCTTTTTTCCCGTTCACGTTTCACTTCCATACAACAAAGTTTGTACTAAAATACAATTAAGGACTATCATCTTAGCATTTATCAATACTGTCCGGTTGCAGTAAATTTGTTTTAGTCCCCCATTTACCTTGTTTCCTGTCGTTATACGCCGTTCGATATCTCTCGTAACTCTTCCATCATCTGATAAAACACTACTCAAATACCAGAATTCCTCAACTTGCTCTAATTGTCCATTGCTCACCCATATATCTCATTGCTTACCTATATATCGCATAGCTCACCCATATATCGCATTGCTCACCCAAGCATAGCATTTCTCACTCATAAATCGCATTGCTCACCCATATATTGCATTGTTCACCCATATTTCGCATTGCTCACCCATATATCGCATTGCTCATCCAAATATAGCATTTCTCACCCATATATCGCATTGCTCACCCATATATTGCATTGCTCACCCATATATAATATTGCTTACCCATATATCGCATTGCTCACCCATATATTGCATTGCTCACCCATATATAGCATTGCTCACCCATATATAGCATTGCTCACCCATATATAGCATTGCTCACCCATATATTGCATTGCTCAACCATATATCGCATTTCCTTTTCCTTTCACACTTTTCTATCACCGTGAATTTAGATTTCGCAACATTCATTCTCTGATTTTTCAAAACATTGTGCAGACGCCATTTCTCCGACTTGCTTCTCTAATAAAGATAATACTTAGTAAAACAATATGGACATTAATTGAATTGAAAAGGATTCACAATATTCAGCTTGAGATATAAAATTGATTAACGCGAAACATTTCTATTAAAATAAATTATAGAAATAATAAAACAACCACATTTTCTGTGCCTTTTGTCGTGCTGGCGAAATGTGCCTTTCTAAATTGTTTTTCGGTGGCAGACATTTAAGATTTTGTGAGCAAGAAACTGTGGTCCTTACAAATATTTCATGAATCCATTTGACAACCCCGTGGTCTAGTTAGTAAGAAGCCTGTATTACCACTTCTTATTTTGTTGGAAGAATGTTCTCTACACATCGTTCGTAAGAAGTGTAATGGAGTATTTCTATACATTCTATACTAAAGAAAATGTAACATGATCCCTGTGACGTTTCACAAATTTGTCCCAATACAACCTTGTTTCGACGTTCAGTAATTTTAATTATTTTATCAACTTTAATATAAGCCTCGATTCTTATAAGTAGCAAGTTATTTAGGTAAATACATTACATGAAACTAACAATAATGACAAATTAAAACATATTGTTACAACTTAGCAAACATATGTCAGTTTGTTAAAATCAAATAATATTTGGCGACGTTCGTCAAAAGTCACTACGTTAGTCTGCATTGGCTAGGGATGGGGTATGCGATAATTGGATTTTCGATTTTTTTATACCTAAAATTAAATGTTTGTAATTAGTATTAATTCATAGTGGATCTTGCCCTATTTAAAGATATACAAATCATACACTACATTATAAAGTCAGTATAGTAACAATTAGGAATTAAAACGTCAGTTTAGAGAAAAACAATTTTTCGATTTATAAAAAAACGATTCGATTTGTAAAAAAAACGATTTTATACCATCCCTTTGAGATATGATATTTCAAACGTCACAGGGACCATGCTACATTTTCTTGAGTATAGTAACTTGCCTACCATTCTAACATCATTGAAAGGGTTGTGAATAAATTTTTGAGGCATATTAATTTTCTGCCATATTTATCTATGAACTCTGTTTAAACGCCCATCCGTCTTCCTGTAGCCCCTATTCTTAGTTGAGGAACGTGACCCACAAATTGTTGAGCATATTCATGTGATTTTGCATATATATCGTCACGCCATGTCCCTTGTGGGGTAGACAGAGAGAATAGGTCTCCAAAATTTTCTATCCGAGCACACAACCTTCGCCTCCTCCATATTCATGCATCTCGTCATGCACAATATTTACTTTACCTTCTTTCAAAATCTGGCCTATTTGATCCAGTCACATTTTCCTCAGTCTACCTCTTCCACGTACACCTTGCAGCTATGAAGTGTCATTAATTATTTCCTCGCTTAGTCATTAATTCTTTCCACATGTCCAAACGATCTTAAAGCTCCTTTCTTCAATTTACTTAAAACATCAAATTCTGTTGTCTTTCATACATTGTCACTCCACGAATTTCCCTTAGTGCACGCATCTCTTACTCATGCCCTTCTTCTGCCAAGTCCAAATTTCACTCTCATAAATTATGATGGGCACCAAAACACTTTTATGTATTGTTATTTTTGATATTGTTGATATTTCACGGTTGTTGTGTATATATAACATGAAGTGCTCCGTTTACCTTGTTCCCAGTCGCTACCATTATTTCAGTGTCCCTTTCAACTCGCCCATCACACGTAAACATACTGCCCAGATAACAGAACTCATCAACATGCTCCAGTTTTTCTAAGTTAACCCATACATCGCACACACTTATTTCTATAATCATAACGTTTGATTTCGCTTAATTCATTTTCAAACCTTTTACTAAACATATCTCATATAGCTCACTCATCATATCCCTTACTTGGTTAAAATAGAGCGGTGGTTTCCCATTGCCTTCCGCACTGTAGTAGATGTTATACAAATTGTATACATGTGTATACATTGTGAGCCTTGCTATCAATACACAGTATTTTGTGGGTATAGTAGTCGGTTCCAGGTGTAATGTACATTTTTGAACTAAGTGGGAACAAGAGTGTTGAAGTCATGTTCTGGGATATACTAATGTGGATAGGAGTTTGAAGGATTATGAGAGAGCATAATGAAAACACTTTAGCCTACGGCCGACGCCATTTCTGAGGCCGACGCCGGCGTCCGTGCATTGACAGCTACTTGGAGCCAAAGGTGAAGAGTTCGAGATGTCAACGGACCAGAGACTGAGTACTTTCTAGACGATCCTAGACTGGCCAACACTTTCCGCAATGTATAGATCGTTTAGCCTAAAGTAATTTTGCAATAGTGTGAGTAACAGTATCTGTATTAAACAACTTGTGTAGTGGTATTGGTTTTAGAATGCCACACGATTGGTTCGTGCAGAGCGCACGTTTCTATAGTTGTTAAAATACTCGGTGATTAGAAAAACACTACCATGTCAAAATTAGGAAAGGGAAAACCGCTTTCGGGTCAAGCAAAGGAGATTGTTTTAAATGTTGGTAATGATTGAAAATAATTAGGGATCGGTCGAAAAGGTGCTGCAATCTATTAGTGCGATTTTAGTCTAATGTAATGTATAATTCAAAATATTTTAAATAAGAAAGCTTAGAATGTACTTTGTTATAACTTAAAGTTTCCTAGAATTCAGTATCACTCCATCCACTATTATTTTAAAACTTTATTATTTGGCATTGTAATTATGATACATTAATATGTTGAATAATCTTACATTCATTTTATTTTTATGTGAAATAATCTAATTAAAGCTGACGAACATTCTTACTTTAAAATACTTGTACTTATATTTATTTTTAATCTTGAAAAATTCCATTATTATTATTTAATGTTTCCTAGAATCTGCCATGCCTAAAAAATTAATATGTTAAATAAACTTACTTTCATTTTATTTTTATGATTATTACACTTTAAGCTGACATTATTTTCAATTTACAAAACGTGTATGTTCATTTCAATGTTTGGATATAAAATATTATTTTTATATTTTTTTGCTTTTTCACTTCATTAAAAAAATAAAGTGACAAGTTGTTGTAAACGCACTGTTACTCACACTATTGCAAAATGACTAAATTAAGGATGAACGATCTATACTACCGCTAAACATCCCGCTACACCTCGCTAAGCCCCAACGTGTTAGCTCAAATCAATGTCCACACTCCTGCTGGAAACATTCGAAACTTTTTACAATTCTAATGCGTCAGTAGAGATTTGCTAACGACAGTTGCACGTTGTATTTGAGTATTTCCATGCTTGGGTCGTTTGATATTTTTTATTTATAACATATGTTAGTGTGTTTGCACACCTTCACAATCCGAGACAATCAATGGACAAAGTCCACGCGTCGGTCATTCAACTCGCTACCAACCGGGAGCGCATTCTATGAGGAAAGGAGAAAGCAACACATCTTTCGCGCTGTAAAGAATACCTACACGCGACAACAAACGTATTGTAAACGCAGAGACGAGACAGCGATATATCGCGTGCGCATTCCCGCACACATACAATAAACATTATAAATACCGACGTCTGTCAATAAAATTCCTCTTTACACATTCCGATTTCGACGAGTTTTTATTTATCAACAATCATCCTCATCATCTCTCCTTTAAGGAACATACGTTCCTAAAAGTAGGAGGGGGTATTAGTAGGAGGGGATATTAATAGGAGTGGGTATTAGTAGAATGGGGTATTAGTAGGAGGGGGTATTAGTAGGAGGGGGTATTAGTAGGAGGGAGTATTAGTAGGAGGGGGTATTAGAAGAATGGGGTATTAGTAGGAGGGGTTACAAGTAGGAGGGGGTATTAGTAGGAGGGAGTAATAGTAGGAGGGGGTATTAATAGGAGGGGGTATTAACCTAAATAGCTGATTTCTTCGACTTGCTCTATTTTTTATTATTTACTCAAATGTGGCATTTATTCTTCCTTTCGCACTTTTCTATCATCATGACTTTGAATAAAATAACAGAGTTGGTATAACAGATTATTAGGATTCCTTGCAGGCACTGTAGATTTTTGTAGTTGGAAATAGATAGGCGCATGATATATGAAGAAGATGCTTATATAGATTATCTTGCGATATAATATTCTCTCGTGTGAGGGATAAGGAAAAATAATTGAGTCGCATTTCTCAGTGGCGCAACTCAAAAATATGTCAGGAAATTAAAGCAACGGTGAAGATGTCTTTTAATCTAGGTTCTTGCAAAACATTTATCTTAAAATAATATAATGACGACCTCAGTGGCTTAGTAAGTAATAACAATGATTCATTATAATAATGATTCTTATCGCAACGCATTTTTTAAACAGTATTTATTATCTTGGTATTACGAGTGGACTTGTTTTTGCTAAATAATTAGTGTAAGAATTGTTATCTAGTTATAAGTAGTATGTAGGTGTTAATTATTTCTAAGATCTCATATATTAAGATTTAATAAATAAAATAAAATGAAATGTAGGAAAATAAGATTAAGTAAGTTCATAAATTATAACATATAATTAAGATTAGTTTAATAATAAATGTGTATATAGGTATAGCCTTGACAAATGTTTGTACAATAATTTACTTTGTTTAATAAAAAAAAAGGATTTTTTTTAAGCATTAGTCTCGTTTTCACTTAATGTCTCTTTAACAACTTTTTAGTTGGTTGGAAGAGATCGCCAAATGGCAATAAGTCTACCAGGTTGTATTGTTTAGAGCGAAAGAGTAATACAATACAATAATACAACGACTAAATATTTTTTTAAATGAAATCCCCATTGTAAAGTTGAAATATGTGAGAGCCCTGCATCTTTTTATCGAAGGATTTTAGAACTGATATAATAGCATGAAATAAGCCTGTCACTTATTATTTCATAAATGGAGTTATATTGTACAACATTAATACAATTTAATCAATAATGCAATAAAAAATTGTAACATACAATACATACACACCGTCATGTAATCTGCCTGTTGATGTAGACAGAATGCTAGACTTTCCTATCTCAACATAAATCCATACATATAACATACCTTGTCATACGTGAAATATTATTAAATAATAAAATTAATTTTATAAAGGAGAAAACAAATATCCGGTTAAAAAATAAGGTAACCTCATAATTCCTTAGAAATAATAATAATGAATAAAACTCCTTTTGGTAGAACCATTCGTTACAAGGTAACAACCAGACTAAAGCCTGTTAGACGCTGCAAAATTCATTGATGTATAATATGAATTTGGCAAAATAACATTAGACGCCAGAAGAGCCTTCACATATGATACAATGTCATTATACAAAGATTTATGTACGAATTTCTGTACAAAATATATTTGTATAATATACATATAATTTTTTTAAATATTTTTTTTTTAATAAATTCTTTTTAGCATTATATTTGTTTCTTATTCCAACTGCCACCTTGAAATTCTTTAGAATTATCTTCTAATTTATAAGATAGATTAAACATTTCAGCATTATGGTATGTCAAACTTTTTCTTATCGAATATGAGATTTGAAAATATAGTATGTATGTGATGGCAAAACATGATTTGTCACAAATCCACCATTTGTAGCTTAACCATATAAAATATGCTCAAGTGCGATAGTTCAATTTTTTGCCAGGTCTAGTAGGCACCAATTACAGAAAGAATTTAAAAAATACTTATGTAATCTGATTTTTAACAGCTTATCAAAGTTAATATTTCTTCTCCTGCAAACTAAGGTAAAACCAACATATCAGCTTGTGCCATAACGCCACAGATATAATCCTATCAAAACGTCACAGATGTAATCCTATCAAAACGCCACAGATATAATCCTATCAAAACGCCACATATATAATCCTATCAAAACGTCACAGATATAATCCTATCAAAACAAATTATACTTCCGTAGGAAAAATCGAATCGTACTTGGCTGTCTGGGCTAGATTTTTTTAAAGTTAGAATACATAGGTAATATATTTGAAATGAATAGTAGTACAATACAGGTGTAACAGTACTTTTACTCATTTAAAAAAAACTTTGTTGTTGTAATGTTAGGTTTGAATTGAATGTAGATAACAAACAATTAAGGATTTAAGCTGTTTGATTGCCAGTATGTCAAATTGATAAGATCAATGTCAACATTCAGTGATAGCATACAATATTTTAAGAGATATTGTACGATAAGACATTGTTATTTGTTTTATCAGACATTGTTTATTCCACTTTATGTAAAGGTATAACCCTAACGGTTTCAAGGTTTTCACCTCATCACCAAAGGAGTACAAACAGTAGAGTTATACCGTTACAAACAGTGGAATAAACAATGTTTTGATAAAACAAATTACAATGTCTTTAAACCTCCACAATGTTAATGCTGTGGCGGTCGCACACTCGGATACTGTGGGCGTTCATACATACGGTCAATGACCGAGGAAATGTCCTTCGCATTCCTCGATAAACCTAAATAAACAAGTCCGAAGGTCACACGCCGGCCATTCAACCCATAGCCGAGCGGACCGCATTCCATACTAGAGAGAGAACGCACCACGCTTGTCTCGCTAGTTCCGTATTTGAATGATACCTACATACAACAATTAATCGTTTTGCATTCACAGAAACGAGACGTAGGCATATCGCGAGCGCATTCTCGCGCGCATTCTAAAAAGATATAAATACCTACGTTACTAATAAAATTGGACTCTCTTTCCGCATTGCGATCTAACGTGTTTTATTATTTATCAATAAATCATCATCATCTCTTCCCATTAACTGTTAATAATAACATATACACCATACATGATAAGAGTTTCTATTTTATTTCAACGGTCAAATAACCTTTTTAATAAAAACTATTTAAAAATAACATATAAATAAAATTTACATGTAAGAAGTGTCATACAATAGAAAAAAACTAGT
The DNA here is from genome assembly GCA_949825065.1 of Odontocerum albicorne. NCBI lineage: Eukaryota > Metazoa > Arthropoda > Insecta > Trichoptera > Odontoceridae > Odontocerum > Odontocerum albicorne. The sequence goes on along the minus strand of OX463839.1, from coordinate 54,247,025 downwards.
ATAAGACGAACAGAATTTCAAAGCAAAGTAATTCATCCTGAAAAAAAAAACAACTTCTTCACATTTATGCAGTCTTATTATGCAAGTTGTTCAAATAATAAGCTGCAACCACTACACTATGGAACAAAACATTTTGCCGGGTGGCCATACAATTATGTTAACGTGTAACACGAGAAACTAACTTAATTCCGGAATATTGAAATACGAGCTGACAACCTTAAACAAATGAATGGTTGAAGTAAAATAGGCACTAAGTACCAAAAAAAAAACAAATGAATGGTTGAAGTAAAATAGGCACTAAGTACCAAAAAAATATTTATGATTGAAGTAAAATAGGCACTAAGTACCAAAAAAAAAAACTAAGTATGCAGTTTCGTTCTATATGTCATATAGAATGAAACTGCATACTTACTTTTTCTTATTTATGCTCCCTGATGACGAGGTGAAAACCTTGAAACCGGTAGAGTATACCGTTATATAAAGTGGAATAAACAGTATTTGACAAAACAAATTACAATGCTAATATAAAATTAAAACACGGTTATACTGTTTTATTCTATTTTATTTATTGCAAATCATAATGCATTTCAACACTTGCTGTGTCATCATCATATGAGTTATTAAGAACTGAAGTACAGTACCCGGCGGTAAGTAATACACATCGTGCTTAAAAAATTTACTGTCGGCCATAATCGGCTAACTTCGGATTTGTATAGCGTCGTCTCTGTCATTCATACACGTGTTCCGTCGCGATTTGTCAATCGCTGTCATGCGTTCTAGGGACAGAGACGACGCTCTACAAACCCGAAGCTAATCGATTATGGCCGACAGTCTCTTTCTTAAGTCCGATGTGTATTACTTACCGCCGGGTACTTGTATATATTAATTACACCATGATGTGTGTTGTTCTCGATAAAATAGAGTAAAAATGTCTATGCTATTTGTTATCAATAGTACTAAAGGTAAGTAATACATATCGTCCCTGTCATTCATACACGTGTTCCGTCGCGACTTGTCAGTCTTTCTACCTAACTATTTGCGCTAACAGTCCAGTATCTAGAAATAGCTGTTAGGTAGAAAGACTGACAAATTGTGACAGAACACGTGTATGAATGACAGTGTATGGCACAGGTACAAAGACTGTAGCAATAGGTGGATGGCTGCTACGCAATGCCCGGAGAATTTGGCTCACGGTGAAAAGGTCGGTGAAAATAGCAGGGTGAAGAGATTCCTCTTAGACTAAGATGGTCGCAAGTAAAAGGCAGTAGACAGAGTGAACGCTCAATCAATCGCTCATCGTAAGCGCATGTTTTCGCCCGTGCATGCCGTCATAACTTGCGAAATATCACAATTTTCGCAAGTTTTCGCTTGCATGGGCCGCCGACTTTTGATGCTGTCTCGCAATGACCGCGCATAAGGAACATTTCAGTTACGGTCGTGACATAGCAAGGACCTCGACAAACATAAAATTATTACATAAAAATACTAAATAACTTCAAAATATAACCAAGAATTTATACATGATTACATACCAATATTATACAATCAAAAAGTAAATAAATATGTTTTAGGTGACGCATACGTCCGATACAGACAGATACAATGTGTATTACTTACCGCCGGGTACTTGTATACCGCATTACAATCATTACAGCTAATCTGGCAAACTCCACTCTTATTATAGTTATTTGTAATAAATAAAGTGTAATAAAACAAAGTAACCGTGTTTTAATTTTATATTAATTATGGAGCTCCATAAAGTGATTCCAGAGTTATTTAAACAACTAAATTACAATGTCTTTAAACCTCCACAGTGTTAATGCCTTAACTATAAATAATATATAAATGAGTGGTAATTGTATAGCTACGCCACTGGTGACTGGCCGAGGGTTTCTGGTTTGGGGGCAGTGAAACGGTTCAGGACCTCAACCATAGAACATAAATCACGCGCCTTTATACGATACCCACACAAATGATATTTTTTGCCAATAAAAACTAATGATTTTCTCCAGCGAAATGAGGTCCGAAAATAGTCAATATCGACCCAGTCACTTGTCTTACTGCCAACGGCGTGGCCTTGACTTAAAGAACGTGAATTTGAAATATTATATAATATATGGACCTCTCTGCCTACCGCAAGAGGGAAGCGGCGTTATGGTATATACGTTTGTTTTAGGTATTTTGATAAAATAATGCCGAGATATTTAGATGTTTTAATAATTGTCAAATCTTACGAGCAACTACATATCGGACTTGTTGGCCTGTTGTCAACTGTAAGGCTCTAACCCTCGTTGGTTTACTTCAAGCAACTACTAAAAATATATTAAAATTCTTTTCAACGACTTAATGCGGTTCAATATCAAATGCTACGTTTGGTCAGGTTATTACATGGAGTGGAATCGTGTACCCTCAAAGTTGGTAGTATGAACCGACTGGAAGCATTCGAAATGTGGATACACCGGAGAATGCTACGGATACTCTGTATGGATATGGTCAGCAACAGAAGGGTTCTTCAAAGACCCAAAGTTGATAGAGTTGCTGATTAATATTAAAATCCGAAAGGTGTCCTATTTGGGTCATGTACTTAGAGGAGAAAGTACAAATTACTGCACCTGATCATCCAAAGCAAAATAGAGGGTCGAAGAGGTGATGGCAGGAGGCAAATCTTCTGGCTCCGCAATATACGTGATTGGACTGGTATAAGGAGCGTTGGGGATCTTTTTCGGACTGCCAGGGACAAAGATGTCTACTCTCAGGTGATATTCAACGTAGGGGGGACCTGACATGACACTGGGAAGAAGAAGAAGATGACCAAATTAGCTCCTACTCTCTTGATCTTCTCCAATATTTGGTGACATTTGCAAATATTTTGTATTACTGACTTTTTAATTTGTTTTTTTTATGCTTTTATTTTCGTTTTGAAAATATTGTTTTAACCTTTCACCTAGTAATTGACACTTATCTGCATAACTTTTTTCTTGTTGGCTGGAAAATATTGCCTTAGTGTAGTAAAATTACCATTTGTATAAATGAAAATAGACTAACAAAACAAATATACAGTGCAAATGTGAGTGAAAAGTGTAATAGAGGATGACCAACGAAAGTATGGTTGGACCAAGTGTATTATATTTTGAAAGAAGGAAATATAAAAGGCGGAGAAATTGTAGGAGAATATAGTGTATGGATGTAGAAGAACCGAAACATGTGTGTCGCGATGGGAAAGTTTGGCACTCACTCTTTTATGCCTACCCTGATAGGGAGATGGTGTGATGGTATTTATGTACCATTTGTATATTTTAGAATAAGGTGTCTAAATAAATATCCAGACAAAAGTAAATGAAGCAAGTTACGTGGTCGCATAAATCATTCAAATGACTATCCATCCCCACGAAATCCATAAACACATACGTGAGCATATGCCTACGATCCCCACAAAGACGGAAAATCACCCGAACATACACAATTTAATTATGTTTTGATACCAAGAAAGTATTTTTAAGTGTGTCCTCCCTTTGAAGATGATATCCAACACGACTCATGTTATTATTAGTGAGTTAATGCAGGCGTTGAAAGTGACTTTTCTCCAACCAGACTGTCCTCCAACCAGACTGTCCCTAGGATTGAATTAGGTTCCCTTACAGTAAGAACAAATTAGGTTCCCGTATCCTTATATTTATTTATTTAATACTTTTATTGCAAATACAATCTGGCGGACTTATTGCCAGGCGGCAATCTCTTCCAACCAACCAGACAAAAGTAAATTAAGCAAGTTACGTGGTCGCATAAATCATTCAAATGACTATCCATCCCCACGAAATCCATAAACATATATATGAGCACATGCCCACGAACCTCACAAAGACGGACAATAACCCGAACGTTCTTTTTCATATAAAGTGAGATATCATCAATCAAAAGGAAAGGAAGGGATGGTGGAGAGGAAATGAAAAGAAAAATCAGGAATGAAACACGTTATTTTACTGACAAGAAATTAAGAGTTTCCTCGAAACAAGAAGGCAAGAATCCATTGCGATATTCCTAATAAAGGTTTTCCAAGGTTGCTTTAGCTGTCCCGCGATTCTAGAAGCAATAAGTTTATATGTACCCAATGAATATAGCCGTGCAAGGAATCACCCTCTGTTCTACATACCAACTTACAAGACGAATATCATGGCTAAACACTCAGTCACGCGTGGTATAGAGATATTGAACCGACTGAATGACACTGTTTATATATTCTCGGTACCGTCTAGCAGTATGAGAAGAATCCTGGCTGATATTATTCTTAACGAATAAGCTAACGCTAGAAGCATACCCTCTTTGTGTAACAGGAGAAATCCGTGCAAAGTGGAAAAAAAAATTAAAAAAACTATACTCGTATATGGAAATATCCATAGGTGAACAATAAAAAACTATACTCGTATATGGAAATATCCATACATAGGTGAACAATAAAAGACCAGAGCATCTGGAGAAATTATTTTATTTGAGCATTAATTTTTCATATAATAGAAGATTAACGAAAGGTATAGGAATGCCATGTATCCATAGGAAACAAAGTCGACGAGGCACTAAAAATGTATGTGTTATAATCGAAAAGTTTTGCCTTCTATCTTATCTACCTACCCTGACACAGAATAATGTTATGTACGAATAAATATGTTTACTACATAAATTGGACGCCTATGTGTAAAAAGGATCCAAGCCACATGCACATTTTTTCAGTTTAAAATATCTAAGAGGCTTATGTCAATCTGAAATGTGGGATTAAGTTAGTAATATGTATATATTTCATAGTTGAATTTAGTCTTCAACAAAGCTTTGCTATATTTACTCGATTATGTCAAAACAAGTAAGATATGGGTTAATTATTTTCTTCATGCATAGTCCAATTATTAAAAGATCAATTTACTATTAATATGGATGGCCTTTAAAACTAATTTGGGTTTACTTCGCCGACGAAATAATTGTTCGAAGATTGACTAGGTCATAGTTCAATTTATTGTAAATACGGAATAAAGAAAAAAAAGACAAAAAAGATTGCATCGGCCGGGAATCGAACCCGGGCCGCCCGCGTGGCAGGCGAGCATTCTACCACTGAACCACCGATGCTGTATACGATGAGTCAAAATTAAGTTATAAAAAGTATTTTATGTTTATGTGATATTCGAAATTCTAAAAAAATATTAAATATCTACACACTGACATTTTTTTCAGTATTTCGTATCATTAAATTCAGTCTACAAGCCAAAGGAATAACGCTTATTTTATTTTAAGAGGTTAAAACGACTGAACTGTTTAGTTATTGTATTAATCATGATGGTTTTTTTAATATTAATATTTTTTATTTATTTAAATGTGTCTGTATTTTTAAATTACAAAACGCAACTGTGCCCCTGCCGAAGAAAATTTTAAACTTAACTAAATATATTTTATTTCTGTCATCTGTTGATATAGATTAAAATTATTTTTTTAATAACTTCCATTTTTGAAAGATAGATGGTATTCCTTATGAGATCAATTTAGTTCCTGCGCATGACGACAAAGTGTCAAATGTTTGTTGTCGTGTCTCGGGTTAAATTTAATTTTGGTTGACATCGGAAATTAGTTTGCATGCGGTCCTGTCAAAGGCTTTTAATTATTTTTTTAAAATAAGTCAAACATGTTTCCTGAAGTGTTATTTTCTTTATTGGTTTTATCAATTTTTATGCCAAGGATATGAACGTCCGGTGTTAAATAATTTATAATCAAGAAATAATAATGAAATCGGTGCCGGAAAATGTTATCATAATATAATCCAATTGTTTAGAAAAATAACGAAATATTGAACTTCAATTCATATTTGGTGTATATAAAAAAATGTGCGGTGTTCAAGGAAGTGTTTTTGAATAGAACAAAAATAAATGATGTCATAATGATACTTCAACATCAAAGAAATAGTATTTAACCAAACTAAACAAATTACAAATGTTTAACTTTAAATCTACGAAGATTATAGATTTTTGAATAAAAATAATCATTTCAATATAATTGATTATAAACCTAATAGTTTCGACGATGTCGACAGAAAACCGACAATGCATCTTGCAGGGATATGTCTTTTTTATGATGTAAAGAGTTAAATCCCAAATGACGAATTGCCGTTTATGTTCAAAGATTGTAGCTATTGTAAATATTATAAAAATGACGACCAGTGAGTCTAGTCAAATGACAGAAAACACCTTGTACTGGAAGAAAGTGCTCAGTGCTTTATTTTATGGTTTTTCTTCATTTCTAATAACAGTTATAAATAAGTCTGTTTTAACAACTTATCATTTCCCTTCGTATCAGTTCTTAGGTCTAGGACAAATGATAGCCACTATAGTGGTACTGGCTGTAGCTAAAGAAGTTGGCCAAGTGAAATATCCACCTTTAGAGAAGAACACATTTAAGAGAATGTGGCCGTTACCGTTGATATATCTAGGTAACATGGCCACAGGATTGGGGGGCACAAAAGAGCTCAGTTTACCCATGTTCACGGCACTAAGAAGATTCAGTATTCTCATGACGATGATAGCTGAAAGAGTCATCCTCGATGTTAAAGCAACTTTACCTGTTCAACTGAGTGTTGTATCCATGGTCGGAGGGACTCTAATCGCTGCAGCGGACGACATGTCGTTCTCCCTCACTGGATACACGCTCGTTCTATTGAATGACCTCTTCACGGCATCCAACGGTGTCTTCATGAAGAAAAAATTGGACGCCAAAGATCTAGGAAAATATGGTCTTATGTATTACAATTGCCTTTTTATGATATTGCCCGCAAGTTTAATAGCTTGGCAGTCAGGTGATCTTGAAAGTTCATATATGTTCGAAGGCTGGAGTGACCCTATGTTTATGTTACAGTTTTTAATATCCTGCATCATGGGTTTCTTCTTGTCATATTCCATTATGTTGTGTACCAATTTTAATGGTGCTCTTACAACAACTATTATTGGATGTCTCAAAAATATTTCTGTGACATATTTAGGTATGATTATCGGGGGTGATTATATATTCACGTGGGTTAATTTTATTGGACTAAATATAAGTGTGCTTGGAAGTATATTTTACACTTATGTTACATTTAGAAAGAAGCAAGCTGTTCCTCCTCCAACACCCTCCTCGGAGCCTCTTCTATCCAAAGTAGAAGTGATTTGATGATAGAATAGTTGTGTTATTTGTGTCAAATAGTTTTTTTTAGTTTTTATGCAAGAACAGCACAATTTAATTATGTAGTAAATGTACAGCGAATGAAATGCAATTATATTTTTAAGCGCTAAATAAATGTTCTGATTCAACATTTTCACAAGTATACATTTTTTGATCTCAAGGAAAAATGGTATTCTTTATAATAAATGTTCGCAAACAGGATATTATTTTAATCACAGAAATTGGACGAGTGTTTTTTAAAGTATATTATATGCTATTTCTCCATATTTGGAATAAAAGTCAAAATATTGATGTTGTCGTGGAAAAAATAATATAATACAGTCAGTCCTCAATTTTCTTACACAATGGGTTCTTGAAAGTGTGTACAAAAATAGAACAATATAAAAAAACATGTAAGCAGGGGTGTTTTAAAATATTAAAATTTATGATTGTATGTGAACACTACACCTAAAGCTGAATGTGTTACTATCACATATCGTAAGACCTCCAAAGGTTCATTTGTAGTTTTCTACGATTCTCTTACCAAATATGTTTTTCTGAACATGTGCATATGCGGAGAAGTAAAAAATCTAATGGTTGCAACCGCTACCTGCCCCTATCCTTACACTCAACTTATATATATATTTTTAATGTCAATAATAGTGGGTTCGTGTCCCATGTTAATGTGCCGTTGAGGAGAGTTTGCTCTCTGAACGGTGCTGTATATATACTCGTATATTGTATTTTTATTATTATTTATTTTACAATATAAACAAAGGTATAATATTCATGAATACAAAATTTAAACACAAACCTATACTAGAGAAAATGTAACATGGTCCCTGTGACAGTTCACAAATTTGCCCCAATACAATCTAGTAACGATGTTCAGTAATTAAACTTTAATATAAGCCTCGATTCTAATACATGGCAAGTTATTTAGGTAAATACATTACATAAAACTAACAATAATGACAAATTAATATGTATTGTTACAAATTAGTAAAAATACATCAGTTTGTTAAAATCAAATAATATTTGGCGACGTTCGTCATAAGTCACTATGTTAGTCTGCATTGGCTAGGGATGGAGTATATGATAATTGGATTTTCGATTTTTTTATACCTAAAATTAAATGTTCGTAATTAGTATTAATTCATAGTAGATCTTGGCCTATTTAAAGATAGATAAAAATCATACAATACATTAGAAAGTCAGTATAATTAAAATTAGGTATTAAAACGTCAGTTTAGAGAAAAACAATTTTTCAATTTATAAAAAAACTGTTCGATCTGTAAAAAAAAACTATTTTACCCCATCCCTTTGAGACATGACATTTCAAACATCACAGGGACCATCCTACATTTTCTCAAGTATAGCATTGTGGATAATGATAGGGCAAGAAAAAAAATTAAGTGTGTTTACAAAGTATGCGAATATTACTTTGATATCACAATTATGGATTATAAAATAGTAACATTATCAATCAGATTATTTATATACCTCATTTATAGTAATGCTAAGTAGACTTGTTATCTTATGACATGATTTATTATATTTTTATGTTATGTTATCTTAAAATCCATTGATAAATGTTGATTTACAAATAACATCAACCATTAAAAATATTTGATTTATTTGAATTTGTCTTGTATCATATTACAGTATCATTGTATAAGAATACAGTGCAACTTGTTGGGCTTATTGCCATTTAGTAATTTCTTGCAATAAGTCATGAGGCTGTTGAATAAATTAATGCCCATTACCTGTGATGAATACAATGAAACGAACAGTAAAAAGTGGAAACTCAGAATACTGTAGATGTCACAAAGAGACAAACATCTATTGTGATAGACATATCCTATTGAATATAAAACAAGGAACTTCAGTACTTGCAGCTGTCCTGTTTCTCCATTAGGTTTTTGATAACTAGCAACCGTTTTATGCCATTTAGCTCAATTTACTGCTGTTTGCTTCCTGTTGTGCTGAATATGTTCTTTAGCATGTCGCGCAGTATATCCTTGTATCTATTTCTTAAAAATTCATCTAAATCCACTTTTTCTTGAGATCATTAAAAAGCACTTTTGAATGTGCTAAAATTAATAGGTTGTCCCGAAAGTAGTTTCGTATTTTTAGGTCAAATTCAAACACAAAATGCTCATGAGCGGTAATTTTGAATATTTTTAGTATCTCAGTAATTTGTATTATCGTAGAACACTGGTTATTGTCAATCAACAATGCCTTGATTTAGTCATCATCAGTGGTAATCGGCCTTCTAGAACTGATGCCACCTTCGAGTGTCATATCACCATTACGAAATATTTTAAACCACATTTGACACACGTGATCGCTTACTACATACGCTGTACATATCTTTTTTTTTGGTTCGTGTCGCATTTTTTCCTTTACGGTAGTAATAAAGCGTCAAGTACCAAAAAAACAATTTATTTCTTCCACCTTCGAAATAAAACAAACAAAATGCTTACGCAAATTAGTTAAACAATGCGTTACACTATTACTTTTCATAATTATATGCATTCAGCACGTGTGGAATGAAGTTGGCAACTAATATGTTATTCTTACGATTTTTATCCGAGAAACACAAAACTACTTTCTGGGCTACCTTATATATACTGTATGTGATATAATATATTATAGTGTTTTATCTTTAAGTGTAATGAAATACACTCACTAAATATGTGTTAGCTAGCTAATTGGGAAAACATTGAGTTTAATCTAAAAATACTACATTTCACATTTTATATTTGAAGATTAGAGTTTTATAGATATTATATTCAATCAATGTACTATGTTAAGATTAATGAACAAAATTTATGAAACGCAACAATCAATGCGTTATTAATTTTTTTTATTTCAGTTTGAAATTTTATTGAAATATGAAAAATGTTTACAATTTATGTATACCATTACTGTTTCTTTAATTCCTCCTATTGCAGCTTACTAAAGTTTTTTTAAATAAAGAAAAAAAAATACCTGACCATCAGAATTAACTATGCACTATGCAATATTTCTTGCAATTTTTTAATTACGTTATACACTAGAAAAGCTACCTTACAAAAAAAATGTTTCTATGGAATGATCACCCTAGAAATGTCATTAGATTTTGTTTTTCTATAATCGTATCACATAGTATAATATTTCACAGTAAAAAAAACAACCACTGTTTGTTTATTCTTCGAATAAACTTTATGAAAACTATAAGATCTTTTAAAGCATAATTTAAAAAAAATGTTTTTAAAATTAACAACGATTGTGTATGATTGCTGATAAATCACTATAAATGTAAATGTTTTTTTTTCTTTCTATAATCGTATCAAATTATAATAATCATATGATGTTTCACAGTAAAAAAAAAACTACCCGTGTTTGTTTATTCTTTGAATAAACTTTATTTTAGGTTATAAGGTCTTTTAAGTCATAATTATAAAGGAAACTGTTATCCAAATTTTACCGGGGATTATTTATAGATAATTTGAAAACTTAATGAAAACCAGATACAGTCAACTCCGGCTATAGTGAACTCGGTAATAGTGACCCTTAGGCTAAAGTGAACCAAAATCTACTAGTTTTAGTTCACTATAACGTAGGTTTTTTTCCATACAATTTTAATATATGGGGATGGGACCGAAAATGTTGGTTCACTATATCCGAGTTCACTATAATCGGAGTTGACTGTATATAAAAGATGTATTTGATAAACAACATGAATTAATTGTTAACTTCCATCCGGTGGCTAAAAAAAGATAGAGATTGCATTTAAAGGAGCTTGATCGATATATGTGATTGGATAAACAGTTAATATAATTTAAACCAATTGCCTGTCAGAATTTTTAACATCTCTAATTTTATTGGATGTTTACATCCATTATTATACGAATTAGAGGATGTTCTGTAAAATATTTACTCTTTGGTAAATTCCATAAAATTTTAAATTAATGTCTAGAGGTCTTTAGTCTTGTTAAATTGTTACAATAGATATTTAGATTCTTAACAAATATATTCAGTTTTTTTCTTCTTCTTCTCAGTGTCATGTCAGGTCCCCCCAACGTTGAATATCACTTTAGAGTAGATATCTTTGTCCCCGGCAGCCCGAAAAAGATCTCCAACACCCCTTATGCCAGTCCAATCACGTATATTGCGGAGCCAGGAGATTTGCCTCCTGCCAACACCTCTTCGGCCTTCTATTTTGCCTTGGATGATCAGGTGCAGTAATTTGTACTTTGGTCCTCGTAAGTACATGACCCAAGTAGGACACCTTTCGGATTTTAATATTAGTCAGCAACTCTCTATCAACTTTGGCTCTTTGAAGAACCCTTCTGTTGCTGACCATATCCGTCTAGGGTATCCGTAGCATTCTCCAGTGCATCCACATTTCGAATGTTTCCAGTCGGTTCATACTATTTACTTATATTCAGTTTTGCTACAGTCAAAACGTAGTGGCATGCATACGTGAAGTATTAAAAAAATAACAATATGCTTACATAATTTAAATGTTTCCATATAACATGTTTTTTAAAATTAGTTATATCACCTGGAAAAAATCATAAAAATTAATTAAAGTCATGTAACTCAGTCATGAAAAATGCATTATAAGAAAATAATTTAAAAACCGAAAAGTTAACAACTCGCTTACAGTTGCATAAATATCATGTTCTTTATTTTTCTTTGTGACTTGAAATCTTTCAATAATCGCTATTATATATTCGCATACCGAATTTATTTATTAATTTTAAGTAGGAATCGTTCAATCTTTATGCTCTACTTCAGTTTTTTTGTGATTTTTTTAATTTTAGATACATGCTGTTTAATGCATAGTTTCCCAAACTTTTTCGCCCCGTAGACCACTTTCTGATTTTTTTGTTTTCCACAGACACCCTGCCTGCCTAATATTGAATTTTCCTAAACTTATTAACTTCAAATATATTTTTGACAGCTAACAAAGTGCTGTTCACCTTGATAAGGTTTTTTGTAGAGTGGACAATTGTAAAAAAAGAAAAGCATGTACAATTTTTATTCATACCTTTATTGAAAAGAGACAAAATGCAAGTAAATATTTGGCTTTGGAACGAAACAAATCAAAACCTAGTAAAATTCTTACATACAATGAATACACAAATAATACTGTTAATGAGAGGGATGAACCTGATGCTCTGATAGGAATGATTCAATATTTGGATTCAAATTAGTGAGGTATAGTCTTAAATCTCCACGTTCAATGATTTGCATTCAATTTCTTTATATAAGTATTTTCTATATCTATTATGTACACACAATCTGTGTTAGGTGTAATAAGACATTTACGGAACGCCTAAATATTGATGATCTGCCTAAATGGGATCCGCTCACGTGGACCCCCATTTACATCTCGTGCACCCCCATTTTCTTTTCTAGCTGACATAGACCCCCTGCAAGTCTAAATCGACCCTTGGGGGTCCATATAGACCACTTTGAGAATCTTTGGAACGTGATTATATTTACTCTTCATAATTGTATTTTTAATTTGGCCTGTTTTGAATTATTATGCACTATGTCCACTTTTTTTTTTTATACATTATACATCAACAAAATCAGTTAAAAATCAAAGTATTTTGTGAAGAAGAAGAACCAAATTTAGACAACTACATAGTTTATGGTAAAATAATATTGGTTTGTCCGGAAATTAATTTGGTGTTTTTAGATTAAATGCAAATATTAATTTTTTGTATTTAAATGTGGTTTTTGATATTTTTAGTATCTCAAAAATCTCTCGGTCGTAGAATGCTGGTTATTCTTGATCAATGCCTTCATTTGGTCATCTTCTTCTTCTTCCCAGTGTCATGTCAGGTCCCCTCAACATTGACTATCACCTGAGAATAGACATCTTTGTCCCCGGCAGCCCGAAAAAGATCTCCAACCAGTAAAAAAGATCTTATGCCAGTCCAATCACGTATATTGCGGAGCCAGGAGATTTGCCTCCTGCCAACACCTCTTCGGCTTTCTATTTTGCCTTAATAGTATTTTAATTTGGTCATCATCGGTGGTAATTGACTTTCCAGAACTGACACCATCTTCGAGTGTCGTATAACCATTACAGATTTTTTTAAACCACATTTGACACAATCGCTTACTCCATCGTCATCATACAATGTCTGTATATTTTTTGGTTTGTGTTACATTTTCTCCTTTTGCGGTAGTAAAAAAGCATCAAGCACTGAAAAACCACTTATTTTGTTTCATCTTCAATATGACACCAAAACAAGTTGAAGCAATTTAGGTAAAGAATGGTCGAAAAAATTTAATAAACCGTTATCTTTCATCATAATATGCATTCAGCATGTTTGGAATGAACTTAGCAATGAAAATATTGTCCTGATGTCATCTGATTTTTGTTCAAATGACCGTTTCATAGATAGATTCTCTCTCAAATGTATTTTCTTTTCCATTGCTTTAACATACTCGTATATGTATAATTTCAAGATGTATATGTAAACAAATGACTGTTTCATAGATTCAAATGACTGTTTCATAGATTGTCTCTCAAATGTATTTTCTTTTCCATTGCTTTAACATACTCGTATATGTATAATTTCAAGATATATATGTAAACAAATGACTGTTTCATAGATTCAAATGACTGTTTCATAGATTGTCTCTCAAATGTATTTTCTTTGCCATTGCTTTAACATACTCGTATATGTATAATTTCAAGATGTATGTGTAAACAAATGACTGTTTCATAGATTGTCTCTCAAATGTATTTTCTTTTCCATTGCTTTAACATACTCGTATATGTATAATTTCAAGATATATATGTAAACAAATGACTGTTTCATAGATTCAAATGACTGTTTCATAGATTGTCTCTCAAATGTATTTTCTTTGCCATTGCTTTAACATACTCGTATATGTATAATTTCAAGATGTATGTGTAAACAAATGACTGTTTCATAGATTGTCTCTCAAATGTATTTTCTTTTCCATTGCTTTAACATTCTCGTATATGTATAATTTCAAGATGTATATGTAAACAAATCACTGTTTCATAGATTGTCTCTCAAATGTATTTTCATTTCCATTGCTTTAACATATTCGTATATGTATAATTTCAAGATGTATATGTAAACAAATGACTGTTTCATAGATTGTCTCTCAAATGTATTTTATTTTCCATTGCTTTAACATACTCGTATATGTATAATTTCAAGATGTATATGTACACATACTATGTTGCTATCAATAAACCTATTACCTATTTATTTATCTATCTGAAAAATACGATACAACTTTTTGTACAACCTATTAATATGAGCTTTTGATTATTGATAATTGATATCTTTTAACTGAAGTTTATAGTCATGATGTGGTAGAATTTGAAATAGGTGGTTTATTGTATAGAATTTGAAACAGGTGTTTTATCTTTGATGTTTAGAATTCCGTATGATGTGTATCTGTTGAAATGATTTATTGAATAGTGATAAGATATGACAGAATCAGTTTATTGCAGAAAACACAATAGTTCGAATGTGAAAATCAGATTATCTATTTATCTGTATGTTACAGTAAATCATCATCAATGTGTAATTGTCATTATCATTCACCACCGTTCGTCTATAAAAGTTCGTCTACAATAGTTGGAATGTGGAAATCAGATTATCTATTTATCTGTATGTTACAATAAATCATCATCAATGTGTTATTGTCATTATCATTCACTACCGTTCGTCTATAAAAGTTCGTCTACAATAGTTGGAATGTGGAAATCAGATTATCTATTTATCTGTATGTTACAGTAAATCATCATCAATGTGTTATTGTCATTATCATTCACCACCGTTCGTCTATAAAAGTTCGTCTACAATAGTTGGAATGTGGAAATCAGATTATCTATTTATCTGTATGTTACAATAAATCATCATCAATGTGTTATTGTCATTATCATTCACCACCGTTCGTCTATAAAAGTTCGTCTACAATAGTTGGAATGTGGAAATCAGATTATCTATTTATCTGTATGTTACAATAAATCATCATCAATGTGTTATTGTCATTATCATTCACTACCGTTCGTCTATAAAAGTTCGTCTACAATAGTTGGAATGTGGAAATCAGATTATCTATTTATCTGTATGTTACAGTAAATCATCATCAATGTGTTATTGTCATTATCATTCACCACCGTTCGTCTATAAAAGTTCGTCTACAATAGTTGGAATGTGGAAATCAGATTATCTATTTATCTGTATGTTACAATAAATCATCATCAATGTGTTATTGTCATTATCATTCACCACCGTTCGTCTATAAAAGTTCGTCTACAATAGTTGGAATGTGGAAATCAGATTATCTATTTATCTGTATGTTACAGTAAATCATCATCAATGTGTTATTGTCATTATCATTCACCACCGTTCGTCTATAAAAGTTCGTCTACAATAGTTGGAATGTGGAAATCAGATTATCTATTTATCTGTATGTTACAATAAATCATCATCAATGTGTTATTGTCATTATCATTCACTACCGTTCGTCTATAAAAGTTCGTCTACAATAGTTGGAATGTGGAAATCAGATTATCTATTTATCTGTATGTTACAGTAAATCATCATCAATGTGTTATTGTCATTATCATTCACCACCGTTCGTCTATAAAAGTTCGTCTACAATAGTTGGAATGTGGAAATCAGATTATCTATTTATCTTTATGTTACAATAAATCATCATCAATGTGTTATTGTCATTATCATTTACCACCGTTCGTCTATAAAAGACGCTAATAATGAAGGCTGCAAAGTCCTGAAGATTACATAGGCGGCTGAGCAGATACTATTTTTTGACAGTGTAGTCCGATTCTTGTTGTCTTTAATTGATCACTTTTACTCTTGTCTTCTCCTTATCAAAATCTCCAGCAAATGAGCGTTAGTGTTCTCACCATCCAGCCAGAACAACTTCTTCCATTTCCGACAATCCATGGCATTAACTTCCTACCTGTTGGTGTCCATTCTAAAAGCTTGAACTGTAACATTTCCTTTCAATCAGAGTATTTTCGTTTAATAGAATGAAACACAGAATATTTAAACAATAAGTACATACAGAATATATAATTATAAATTGCGAAAACATAATTAATTTTTTTTCGAATATTTATGATATTATGTGTAGATGCAAAACCTGCAGATACAGAGGACTGACTGTTTAAAACTTTGAATGAATATGAGAAAATTTCAACAGAAAAAGTAAGTTTTTGATGGCATCCTACAGTATTCCCACATAATTGGGCACATGTATTCAAAATAATATTTTGTCTCATGCGAGATATTCAGGGAAACATAATGTCTCTTTGAATGAACATATATACAATGTTTTTTATTTTATTTTATCATAAAGTATACACTAGTTTGATATTTCAAATAAAACATTAAAATTTGTTTAGTGATTTAAATGCTTTTTGCATAAACACACCCAATCGAATATGCAAAATATAGCCAATTCTCATTTTATATTCTTTCCGAAATTCAGGGAACCAATTCCACAAAAATATTAAATTAAACGATCACTAAAAATAAATTTGAATTGTATGTCACTTCCCAATGGCTGGGAACATCGCGGACATGTTTTCTTATTGTAAAAATAATGTAAATCAAATAATGTTTTGTCAACATATTTCCGCAATATTGAGATATGATGAGATGTTGAATGATAAAATTTTTTTTTTTAACCCTTCCCTTACGGTGATAAAATTGAAACGCGCGCTCCGGTGTTGGGTAGTGAGTACACGATTAAAAATTAGCGATTTTAAATCGGAAAAATAAGAACATTCATAGATAATCCCCTTAATTAATTATAATTGAAGTTAAAAATTATAATAATTGAGATTTATTTGCTGAAAACATTAAAAAACCATCTGGCAACGCTCACGGAACGGGCGTAGATCTAGTCTCGTTGCCAGCTCAACAGCTACTGCGGCGCGGCAGGGTTGGTGGCTAACTCGGGCGTGGCTTACACTTGCGAGGTTGAGACAATTGAGCTCCTCGCTATTCAGTGACGTATGCAAAAGTGAGATGCGAATATAGTGTCGCGCTTCCCGCATACTCTTCACCTATCGTCAAGACCCAAGATCGAGGCACTCACAGCGTTTAAATGCGAATTTGTTTCCGATATTCACGAAATACTTACGATGTAGTCGATAAATTATGATTATTATTAATATTATTTTTTAAATCAATGTGTAAATATATTATGGAGGAATACCTAAAATCTTAACCTTGTATTTATTATATTTATAGAGATATTGATGGTTATTAAAAGCAACGTGTAAAAGATACCCAACACAGGGAAGGAAAGGTTAATATCAAATATTTTATGGGTATCCAACATGTACGAATAAAAAAAACACTAATTGTCACTTATTTGATTATGATATGATTGATCCCTTGCTTACGCAGATTAATTTATATTGGCCCCACGTTATACAAATATGATAATGTCACTGATTTGTATTTGGCCGCGCTCTTGATTATGATATTATAATCTACAATTCATAGTTTTTGATAAATTAATGTTCAGTTCTGAAATTACCATAGTTAAAATTAAAAAAACTTTAAAATACGTAATAATTAATATATTAGGTAAAGCGAAAAGAAATGTCAATTTTCATTAGGCGTGTCACGTTGAAACCAGTTTGCCACCAGTTACCGTTGGGTTAATACGTCGTGGTTGGTATCGTTTTGAAGCTCTATTAATATCCTTTCTGTTTTGATATTTATTTTTGGTTTTGGTCCATAGTACAAAACTGCAAAAGCCAGAGATTGAAGAGACACATTTGCGGTATTTTATGCTGTTTTTATTCGATAAAGGATTGAAGTAAAAAAAAGCTACCCAGACCATCTGCGATATTTATAGAGACATCTTGAATCCTCGAAAGTGCCATAGATGGTTTCAAAAGTTTGAAAGTTGTGAAAGGGAATCGAAGGACAAACCAAAAATAGGAAGACCTCTTAAAATCGATGATGACACTTTAAACTCATAAGTGAGGTCCGATCCGCGTAAAACCATCAAGAAATTGTCACAAGATATCGGTTGTCCATGATTAACAGTGAAGAACTATTTGAAAAGGCTCGGAAAACAAAATAGACAAGGAATTTGGGAGCCGCACGAACTTTCTCCAACGGCCATGGAACAACGAATAACAATATGTTCATCTTCACTCTCCAGATATGAAACTGATCCGTTTCTTAGAAAAATTGTTACTGGGGATGAGAAGTGGGTCCTTTACACCAATCCGAGGAGAAAAAAAAACAAAAAACAATTGTTTTCGCCGAATCAGGTACCTGTGTCTACCCCTCAGCCGACATTGACTCTGAAAAAGGTTTTCCTTTGTGTTTGGTGGGATATTTTGGAAGTTATTCATTATGAATTACTAAAACCTGGTCAAACTGTTACAGCAGATGTGTATTGTCCCCAATTCGAAAGATTAAAGGCAGAACTGCTTAAAAAATGATCAGTTTTAGTAAAGAATCGGAGAAGAATTCTACAGCATGATAATGCAAGACCACACGCAGCAAGGATTACACAGGACAAAATAAGAGAGCTAGATTTAGAAGTTCTGCAGCATCCACCATATTCACCTGAGATTGCACTTTTGGATTACCATCTTTTTAAGTCGATGAAACATTTGCTTCGAGATAAAAAATCTACGAATGTCGAACAAGTCCGAAATCACTTGGAGTCATATTTTACCGAAAAACCGCCAGAATTATACGAATAAGGTAATAAAAAACTGCCTATTCTGTGAAGGAAGATCAACGGTAACAACGGTAATTATTTAACGGAATAATATTGTATAGTTTTTGTTTAAATCAATTTTTTGTCGCATCAAAAAATATTGTCATTTCTTTCCGCTTTACCTAATATAAAACTCAAAACCCCATACTTATGATAATAATCTTGAGATATTTCTATGTTGAATCTTTAGATATAGGGGGAGCCACAGGGAAGTTAACCACTCGCCATTGCATAATACACCACCAGAGCTGGATCTACGTGGATCTGTGATTTGTGTGGAAAATTTCAAATTATTCAAATTCATAAATACTTTTTGTAGAAAAAAACATTGAGAAATTTTCCAAATGAAGAGTAAAATTAATTACGAAAAGTCGATTTTGGGAATTAGAAAATGTCGAAAAATACTAATTATCGTTCTTCTGATTAATGGACATTTTACTGTATTTAAGTTTGATTTGAATTGGAAATGAGATATGGAAATATGAACTCATTACACGGAACGTAAATGAGAGCTCATTAGATATTTTATGTAAACTGGGGAAATATGGTTTGTGGATTGAATTTTTTGCATTAAATTCTTTGAGTCGAATTTAACAATTATGCAAAGCAATAAGAACTTTTAACGAGTGAAGTAACTGATATATGGTAGCATTGTTCATTTGTCACAACAGGTGATTACATATCAATTTCAATTCTCTTTGTGGTTTACTGTAGTTTTCCTTGAAATATTTAATATCAAGAAAAAAATGTCAGATTGAGGTTTGTATTCTATATTCATCATTAAAAAAATCATAAAGATGCATACATCAATGGATCCATGGCTCCTGACTGACTTAAGCTTTACGAACTGGTCTTCTACGAGTATCTATGGTAAATTCGCTCAAGATATCCGGTCTTTTTATTATGCCATAATATCATCAAAACCTCGGTTGTCTAAGGCAGTAATTTCCAAAGTAGGAGAGGCATATCCTCTGGGGGTATAAAAGAAATACTTGAGAATGTGTAACAGCAGTTCTCAAAAAATATGCAAAAGAAAGTTCGACTTACGTCCACCTTTTCTTTTTCAAAAATTTCATAAAGACATTTTTTTTAATATTTAGTTTAGAGCAGGAGTGCCCAACCAGTTGATCACGATCTACCAATCAATCACGGCATGCTTTTAAGTCTTCTTATTAAACTTTCTATAGACTCAAGAGTCTTACTGCAGGATTGTCATTCTGTGATGCTGAGCTCCAGCTATCTTTCCATTGTTTCGGGGGTCTCCCTGGTGGACGCCGTTCATCCGGCACCCCATGCAGAGCTATGTATGAAATTCTTCTGGAATTCATTCTCTGTACATGCTGGTACCAGTATCGTCGACGCCGTCGTCCCCATCTGACCACATCTTGGACCTCACAAACCTCTCGGATTGTGGTGTTCCTTACACGATCACGCAAAGTCTTCCCAGCAATAGCACGTAGAGTTCTCATTTCCATTGTCCTGACAGTGGCCGCCCTCGCTTCGATGCCATATGTGAGGATAGGTCGCACACAGGTCTTATAAATGCATACCTTGCTATCCGTTCTCATATCTTTATTCCTCCATATGACATCTCTCAGGCAGTCCGCCACAACTGCAGCTTTATCTACCTGAGGCCTTACTTCTCTGGGGAGGTCATGAGAGCTGAGCAGTTCACTTCCAAGATATCTGAACTGGGTTGCTTGTTCAATTGGCTCACGTACTGAAATTCTGCACTCTAGTGAATCTTTGGAGAATGGAGCTTTTAAACAGATCTTTTAATATCTATTGCATATACTAATAAAAAATATTATTTTAGTTCATTCTCATAAGAAATACGACGAATGGAAAAAAACTTATAAGGTTTGCGCTCCCCTGAAGATGAGGTGAAAGCCTTGAAACCGGTAGGGTTATACCATCATAAAAAAGTGGAATAAACAGTGTTTGATAAAAATAAATTACATATATCTACCTTACCGACTGCCAGATTGATAATTTTTATTTCAAATCTAAAGACTATTTTGAAATATGTACACAAAAGAAAAATATCCAATTTTGACAAATGTGCCATAAAGAAATATGTCTTGGTTTTGTTCTGCATATTTGATACTATCCACATTTTCCAATATGGACATTTTAAAATCAGAAGAAATAAGAAATTATTTAAATAATGAACACCTTGATCAGTGTTTAAGATTCTCTCATTCGTCATATATTCCAAACTTTGCCAAATCTGGACAATGCCAAAAATCTCATTAAGTTACTTTTATTTACAACAGTATTTATCACAGAGTGTTATTATTTTTTCTTTATAATTCATTCGTAAATTTAATGTTGCTTTTTTTTAAATCTTAATAAAAATTAGATTATAGTACAATATTTCTAGAGTTTTAGCGTTAACCCTTATCTTGGCAAAGTTCAATTTATCCAAATATTAACATTTTTCTTTGGTGATTCCTTGTTATATGGTAAGTTATGAAGGAAAATTGAAAAAAAAGAAATTACAACTTTTCCTTATAGTTTTTTTTTTTATATGTAACACCCACATTACATTGCCAAAATATCAATTTTTATTAAACACAATAAGGGCTATAAAATGATTCTATAATCTAAAACATGAAGAACATTTACATAGCTGAATTATCAACAAATAAAATGGTTTGAATAAAATTTTCTCTTCATGTAGTGATTAATAAGATATTTAGATTATTTACCTCAATTTTCAAAATGCACTCACGCCATCCAGACATGTTGACCCGATGTCGTTTGAAAGGTTGTAGCGTTGTCAATATTTATCACCAGATGATACCACTGCACACAATAGTGCATGTATAGTATTTGAATGTGTTGCCATATTTGAAATTACGTTACAGTTTCTGTTTTTTTTTTTTAATTCCTAAATTAGTGTAACACCTGTGTTACAATGCCATGATGAGGGTTTACACTGTGAAAATTCACATTTATTCAAATGTAATTAAAAATTTAAACACTGTTTAATCCATGTAAAATTCAAACACGGTTTCTTTGTTTTATTCAACTTTATTTATTGCAAATCCCAATGTATTTCAACAGTTGCTGTGTCATCAGGTGAATTGACAAGAACTTTTGAGTTCTTGATAACTCACCTGATGATGACACAGCAAGTGTTGAAATGCATTGTGATTTTTAATAAATTAAGTGGAATAAAACAAAGTAACTGTATTTTGATTTTATATTAATTATGGAATTCCACAAAGTGATGCCAGAGTTATTTAAATAACTACTGTTTAATCCACTAGTTTAAAGTCATATGCTACTCATCTTCAAGTGTACTCTGAACGAACTAAATTTGAAACAAAGACAATATCACATATAAATTTTAGAGGCTAGCTCTAACAACATTAACATGTTCAATGTTGAAAATGCCTATAGCGTTCATTATAAACTTTTGCTAGGTGCTCAAAATGCCTATCGTCTTTCTATTCCCAATTTCTTTGGGTGAATTAAAAAAACAAGTGAGCCCAAGATGGCCTTATGGTACTGATATATGGCAATGAATTATACACCTTTTTTAGTAATACAATAATTTGTAAATATGTTATTCAGCAGTCAATGTGTTAAGAAAAATGAGGGAGAAAAACTGCTATTTCTGAGTAAAATCGTAGAACACTACATCATTTAAATTTTATTGTTTGCGATAACTTTTATATAAAGTCTAACGAAATAAAATTTCTCTTATGGACAATATTGTTTACTATGGGTTTACCCGAATGGGTTTACCCCAATATTGTTTACTATGGGTTTACCCCAATGAATCAACTTAACTATTTCCAGACTTTCGAGAGTATTCAATATTTTGGAATTGTTAACCCTTCCCTTACGGTGATAAAATTGAAACGCGTGCTCCGGTGTTGGGTAGTGAGTACGCGATAAAAAATTTGCGATTTTAAATCGGAAAAATAAGAACATTCATAGATAATCCCCTTAATTAATTATAATTGAAGTTAAAAATTATAATAATTGAGATTTATTTGCTGAAAACATTAAAAAACCATCTGGCAACGCTCACGGAACAGGCGTAGATCTAGTCTCGTTGCCAGCCCAACAGCGACTACGGCGCGGAGCGGTGGTGACATACCCGGGCGTGGCTTACACTTGCGACGTTGAGACAATTGAACTCCTCGCAATTCAGTGAAGTATGCAAAAGTGAGATGCGAATATAGTGTCGCGCTTCCCGCATACTCTTCACCTATCGTCAAGACCCAAGATCGAGGCACTCACAGCGTTTAAATGCGAATTTATTTTCGATCTTCACAAAACACCTACGATGTAGTCGATAAATTCTGATTATTATTAATATTATTTTTTAAATCAATGCGTAAATATATTATGGAGGAATACCTAAAATCTTAACCTTGTATTTATTATATTTATAGAGATATTGATGGTTATTAGAAGCAACGTGTAGAAGATACCCAACACAGGGAAGGAAAGGTTAATCAGGTGGAATAACTTCAAATCATCCCTTGAAAAGAATACCCAGTTTGATGGCAATGGTTTCCCATTTCTGAAAATACATTTGGGTTAGATAAGGCCTTGTTACGCTCTTGAAATCTAATATCAAATAACCTCCCGGTTTTCCCGTTATAATAATTATCACAATCTGTACATTGGAGTTTGTATACTCCACCTGCTGTCAAATGTTTGATGTATATTTTTTGCGTTATTTATCATATTTTTTAGAGTAAAATTTGTATAGAAAGCTGGTTTAATGTGAGCTGGCAGTAATTGTGTAAATTTGTGACATGTTTCAATTTTTAATTATATTATTATATCTGATTACAATTTTGTATTTTTTTCTTGTACACTGGTAGATTGTGATGTGGCCCTTCAAAATGAGTAGCTCACATGTATAAAAAGAATGGCAGCCTTGGTCTAGAGAAATTTATAGAAATATATCTATACAAATTCCAGACTCATCTTTAGTTCAAGATAAAAATGTCATATGTAATACCACCCGCGAAAACTACAAAACTAACAATTATACTGTGGTCTTGAATCAATATCTGTTAACACTTTCAATGCTGAAAATGCCTATTTGATGTTCATACAAAATTTTGTTCGAATGCCCATCACCGTTCTATTCAGAATTTCTTTAGATGAATTAAAAACTAAGTGATGTATAAATTTTATAATGGTATATTAAAATTAACTATGCATGTTCTTACCTTTTTACTGTTTACAACACTTGCCTGACTTTATTTTCCACAATTAATTTAAAGGTGCAATATTATTACTCCTTTTACCTGTATTAATAAAAAAATTGTCTTGAAAATAAACAATGTTACGCTTAAATGAAAAACATGCGTTTCCTCTCTTTGCAAAATACTAGCCATTCAAAAAACATATGTTTCCTCTGCGCCACCCTGTATAAAAAAAACCATTATTCCAAAAAATGCTATTTCTTGTATTTATCATAAGTATATTTTTTAAATGACTCATAAGTGTTTTTTTACATGAAAAATTTTTCACTTCCTAATTACAATGTTAAATATTTGCTTTGTTGTTAAGAGATCTGCGAAGGTTAACTGAAACATTGATTTATAATTTTATGCATTATTTAATATGTACAAGTATAAAATGCAAAAAAAAAATTTCATGAAAATATTTGAGAGGTCTATTTAAATATTTATGAGAACTTCTAAAGCAGGGGTTGCCAATTTTTCGGATCTCATTATAAAATCGGTATTAGGTAAAGGCTCGTGGGCCGCACGTGTATTGTTTTTTTTATTAATAGAGATATGATTTTTTCTATTATGAAACAGGATACTTCAAACTGCATTCTCAAAGTCTCAAATTGAATATCAAGAAATAAATTAAAATTAAATCCAAGTTTTTTATTTATTTTCTCAAAACTGGCTTAGCCCAATTACTTTGAAAAATACAAGATGTGTTAACATTAAAAATAAAGAAAAATTATACAGAATAAAAAAATTATATAAAACAAAAAATAATGTATATACATACATATATACACAAACATACACATATATTCAAAGTCACTTAAGTTCGTTGATGAGTGCTTTCTAACGCGCTCAATCTTAGAAGAAAATTTACTTTTGCTTTTGGTAATGTGATATGAAATATGTCAATATACGAAGCAATCCCGTTCAGAAGAGTTAAAGGCCATTCCAACAGGCATAACGGCTGGAAGACCCGTTCTTGCATATGTTATTGAGAACAGTTCTTGCCGGCGCAGTCTAGTGTAATTGTTGGGAATATTTAATGCTAATCTTTGTAGTATAACTGGACAGCTCACAACTCCTCGAACGAGTTTAACAACGTATACCAGGAGACGCA
Source organism: Odontocerum albicorne (assembly GCA_949825065.1). Lineage (NCBI taxonomy): Eukaryota > Metazoa > Arthropoda > Insecta > Trichoptera > Odontoceridae > Odontocerum > Odontocerum albicorne. The sequence continues at coordinate 54,221,738 of OX463839.1, read as the reverse complement.
GATCTGAAGTCACGCGGAATTTCTCCGGGTGACTTCACTGTGTAGATAACACCTTGATAGGAATGCATGATCAGTTATGGGTAGGATCTTTCCAAAAGACATCATCAAATTTCTCAAGGTCTGTCTTGATAGTAAACTCTGCATCGATAGACAAATTGATTGTACGGTTTCTATAGTCTTTGAGAGTTAAAATTTGTACGTCGATGTCTTTCAACACACAAAGCTTTGTGCAAAACAACTTTGCAACTTACCTTTTCCATTTCGGATGATGATATATTTCACACCACAAGACAAACCACATAAGTCTTGTTTTCTTCTCTGTAAATGCATCTACGATGTTATTGAAGTCTATATTTACTGTTGTCTGATTCAATTGAGAGTATGACTAATGCATTTAGTTTGTCTTATTTTAGCGTGGATCTTAAATATGTTTTAATTTACATACATACATATATACATACATACCTACATACATACATATATACATACATACATACATACATACCTACATACATATATACATACGTACATACATACCAGACGCTTTATAAAATCAAATTTAAATCCCTCAGCCATCTTTTGGCTTCGGTCGTCCGTTTGTTTATATCCTCCATCAGTCCGTGGAACCTGTGTTTAGGGCATTCTCTTATAATGTGGTGTGGGATCTGAGCCGCAGCACCGCATCCACAACTGGGGTCATCGATGGAGCCCCATCTGTGGCAGTCTGTTCTAACACGGTTCAGTGTTGCCCACTCTTTGCGGTCCGGCTCAAAGCCGGCGACCCTCTTAGATAGTTCCGCAATTAAGTGTTTATTTTTTGTGTCCCCATCCATTTCTACATTCCCGGCCAGGCCTGTTCGACCGTGAAACCATAGCTCTCTAAGGCCTGTGCTCTGGCCCAGAAGTGTTTTCTTGATTTGAGCCTTTATTAAGAAACTTATTTAAGAACGCACTAGGCGCATTGTTAGCATTGAACGTGTTAGCCAACCTATTATCAATTGATCGAGGACTATATGCCACTGTCATTGTTCATATTGTCAGTTAAAATCACAAACGTGAGTTGTTAAATTTCATAGGTCATACAAAAATTGTAGGATATCATTTTGACCCCATCAATTGTGGATGAAAGAAATAAATATACAGCATGTGCTCTACAAAGATCTATAAATAATTTGCAAAATTATGTGAAATTTTTGGATCGGACGTAGTAGCTATTACTCTTCCATCGATAGCAGTATTTGAATACAGTCGTATAAAAAAAAAGATGTACACAAAATTGATAGGATATTTTTACTTGATGATTATGAAGTGTGGATATGGTATTTTGAATGTAAATGCATCTGAAATTTGATCAAGTAAAACGTAATCAAATTATGTAATCCAGGGCTGCCCAACCTTTTTTGTACGCATGAGCGACGTTGCAATGCAAAATTATAATCGACTATAATAATTTAATATTAATTATGAACAAAAATGTATACAGTATGAAATTTATAAGCAATATTTTTTATTATATGCAATGGAAGGAAAAGTGATGAATTATATTTTATTCATATTTAAGGCATTAACACTGAAGGTTTAACCTGTACACCGCGTTAAAAATCAAATCCTGTGCGCGGCACAATTTCGGCATTTTTTTATTTCTAAGTTTAAACGCGTATTTTGTTTAGAACCACTGATATTTGATTACACCACCAAGTAAACATGACATTCAAGTAATTTTCTGATAATAAATAATAGTCATTACTCTTAAGGAGACTCATTTAATAAAGGAGATAAACTAAACATTACGTAAAATACACAAAGGAATGCTACAGATCAGATCACAGGCGTTTGTGCTTCCCGCGAGGAACACGTTAAAGACATTGTTATTTGTTTAGTCAAACACTGTTTATCCCACTTTATATAACAGTATAACCCTACCGGTTTCAAGGTTTTCACCTCATCATCTGAGGAGTCTTTTTTTCTGTTACCTGTCGAGTTTATTGCCATGTGGCAATCTCTTCCAACCAACCAGAAAAGCCCTAAGTGAAAATCAGACTGGAATTCCTTTTTTTTTTATCTGGGTTCCAGTGGGGATTGAACCCGCAACCTCCGGATAAGCAGATAAGCGTCGTACCACCAGGTCACGGAGGTCGTCTTGTTTTTGCTTGCCTGATAATGAGGTGAAAACCTTGAAACCGGTAAACAGTGTTTGACTAAATAAATTACAAAGTACTACTTAACATAAAAGCATGACGCGGTCGATTGATAGATCGCAATCGACTGGTTGGGCATCCTTGATATAATCAATGACTTCCGTGACGTAATTGGTTCGACACCTGGTTTTCATTTTGAGGGTTACAGATTCAATTCCCTTTGGTACCATTTTTTTTAATAATTTTTTTTAACTTTATTAAAATGTAATATTTATAAAACGCATTTAAATTAGATACAGAGAATGATTAAAATATGATTCAAAGGTGTTTGCAGCTTAATATTAAAAATTTCATGATTTTTAGTTATTCTTTGTACATTGATTGAATATAACTAAAACCAATGAACTATTAAAGAACTGTTATCTTGAACACAGAATGTTTAGTTTATATAATTTGGTTTATGAACAACCAAAATTAACTATTAGAGAACTGTTATCTTGAACACAGAATGTTTAGTTTATATAATTTGGTTTATGAACAACCAAAATTAACTATTAGAGAACTGTTATCTTGAACACAGAATGTTTAGTTTATATAATTTGGTTTATGAACAACCAAAAATCTATGATCTAATTTTAAGGAAAAAAATCCTAAAATCAGCCATTATTAAACTCTCCAACATTTACAATTGATGTTGGAGAGTTTAAAAATGGTTGGGTTTTTTCGTAATTTTTTTTCGATGGATTGGTTTCAATAATGCGGCGCACATTATTCTTAATACCATAACTGCTATAATTATTTTTTTACATTTGAAATTAGCTGAAAAAAAATAGTACTTTGTCCCAGAGATCAAGCCGCCTGTGATTATTTTGATTATTTGATTAAAATAAACAAAAAATCAAGCCAGTTCCAAGCAATGGTTTTTGCTTCAATCAATCTAGAAAGCTACGATGATATCTCACTTTATATGAAAAAGGAATGTTCGGGTGATTGTCCGTCTTTGTAAGGTTCGTGGGCTTATGCTCACGTATGTGTTTATGGATTTCGTGGGGATGGATAGTCATTTAAATGATTTATGCAACAATGTAACTTGCTTCATTTACTTTTGTCTGGTTGGTTGGAAGAGATTACCGCCTGACAATAAGCCCACCAGATTGTATTTGCAATGAAAGTGTAAAATAAATAAATAAAATAAAGCCTTACTTTAAGTTATAAATGATCAAATAAATTTTTAAGAATCTCAAGCACTATGATGACTTCCGTGGCCGGATTGGTAAGACACCTCTCTCCCAATCTGGAAGTTATTGGTTTGATTCCTGTTGGTGCTCATTTTTTTTCTAAATGGGTTTCAACTGGTTTTCACTTTAGGCTCTTTTAACCTTACTTTTTGGTCGGTTATAAGAGATTGTCACATATACAATAAACTAACCAAGTTATACTGTATACAGCAAAAGTGTAATATAGTATAATAATACAATTCAGAGAAACGAAGTGTACAGTACCCGGCGGTAAGTAATACACATCGGGCTTAGGAAAAAGACTGTCGGCCATAACCGGCTAACTTCGGCTTTGTAGAGCATCTTCTCTGTCGCTTGACGACTGACAAATCGCGACAGAGACGACGCTCTACAAAGCCGAAGTTAGCCGATTATGGCCGACAGTCTCTTTCTTAAGCCCGACGTGTATTACTTAGAACCGGGTACTGTAGGTGCTTTCAAAATGAAAGAAAATCTTGCAAAAACTATAGTTAAGTTAGAATTTGATAAATGCAGTTGAATATTAGTATTTATTGCCCCTTTTTTATTTTTAAAAACATTCATACTTATAACATGAAATAATACGAGTCGGTTGAAATCAAACTCGGCATACTCCCTCAGATGTCAAACTGGGAACAATACATGTTTCTCCACTGCAGAGTTCAGACAATTTCTTCTTCATCCCTATTTGATATACACTAAAAAAAGGTGATCTCGATCCTGATCCTGTAGATCACAATGGATGAGTAAAGAATGGATATGAACAAGTTGCTAAGAAAAAACATTAATTTCCTAAGTTTGATTTGTATCGACTCAAAACATGTTACGTAATTCTATCATATTATAAATTTAATTTTGTTTCTAATATACTCGTATTTTCAATCATTTTATAATTTATTTTATCTCCAAAGAAATAATTTCCTTTAATGTATTTTTTTAAGTTATAACTCAAACCAAAGTGCTTTTTTTTTTAATATATATTATTATTCATATTTATTAAAGATCATTCAGTTTGAAGAGTAATTTTGCAATAGTGTGAGTAACACTCTATATTACACAACTTGTGTAGTGGTATTGGTTTTAGAATGCACACAAGTGGTTCGTGCAGAGCGCACGTTTGTATTGTTGTTAAAATGCTCGGTGATTAGAAAAACACTACCAGGTCGAAATTAGGAAAGGGAAAACCGCTTTCGGGCCAAGCGAAGGAGATTGTTTTAAATTTCGGTAATGTTTGATAATAATTAGGGATTGGTCGAAAAGGTGCTGCAATCTATTAGTGCAATTTTTGTCTAATGTAATGTATAATTCAAAATTTTTAGAAAGCTTAGAATGTACTTTGTTATTACTTAAAGTTTCCTAGAATTTAGTATCACTGTATCCACTATAATTTGGCATTATAATTATGATACGTTAATATGTTAAATAATCTTACATTCAGTTTATTTTTATGTGCTATAATCTAATTAAAGCTGACGAACATTTTTACTTTATGATACTTGTACTTATATTAATTTTTTATCTTGAAAAATTCCATTATTGTTATTTAATGTTTCCTAGAATCATCCATGCCTAAACAATTAATATATTAAATAAACTTACTTTCATTTTATTTTTATGATTATTACAATTTAAACTGACAGCATTTTTAATTTACAAACCGTGTGTGTTCATTTCAATGTTTGAATATAAAATATTATTTTCATATTTTTTTTGCTTTTTCACTTCATTAAAAAAATAAAGTGACAAGTTTTTGTAAATGCACTGTTACTCACACTATTGCAAAATGACTCTTCAAACTGAATGATCTATGCTTAAGAGGCGTTTGTACGAATGGATGCTTTTTTACTTTAAATATGTTGTTTTCATCACTCTTTTCATTTTCACATGTTGTTTTATAAGCTAGGACTATTTTTTATATTTTTCAGTAGTAAATATTGATTGAAATTTAAATTGTAGCAATTAATAAATATTGCACCCTGTCAATAAAAATGACAAATTTTTTGCATGTCATTTATTATATTCTCTGAAAAATTACTATACAAGTATTCCTCGTTATACGCAATTCCACTGTACGCAATTTAAACTTTAAACGTTTTTCTAGTTATGGAATTTTTCTTAGAATCAATTAATTGCGTTAACTTTTCCCTTCCTGTACTAAAAAAATCCGCCCGTTCTGGTGTTGTGTATTCAATCCACATGTAAAAATGAGCGATTTAAAATTGGAAAAATAAGAATATTCATAGCCAATCGCTTAAATTAATTAAATTTGAAGTCAAAAGTGATAATAATTGAAATTTAATTACTAAAAACATGAAACAAAACATCAGCCAATGTTCACAAAACAGGCAAACCAACCACCTCTACCGAAAGCCGCCGACCTACTAAACAAGAGAAACGAGCGAACTGAGATTCTATTTCTTGTGTTCCCATATACCGAAGTAGAATGAGAGTGAGAGATGTGAATAGCGTCGCTTCCTCACCCATAGCGGTTTTTTAGAATGAATATACCTACGTCACACACTGGCACACGTTTGATTGTATTGGTGAATTTATTCCCAATTTTCCCAAAATATCTCTGATGTGGCCGATAAGTGCTAATTAATTATTATTAATATTATTTTTTTTATTCAATGCGTAAATGTATTACGGAGGAATACCTAAAATCTGAACCCAGTATTTATTATATTTATAGAGATATTAAAGTTTTTAGAAGCAATGTGTACTAGTTACACATCACAGGGAAGGAAGGTTTAATATTTATACATGAGGTGATAATGTATGACAGAATACGGAATGAAGTGGTTACAGATGAATGTGAACGAAAAGCGAAATAAGTAGGGTTGTACCAAGATAATGATATTTTGAAAGAATCACACACACACTGGCACACGTTTGATTGTGTATTGGTGAATTTATTCCCGATTTTCACAAAATATCTCTGATGTGGCTGATAAGTGCTAATTATTATGAATATTATTTTTTTCATTCAATGCGTAAATGTATTACGGAGGAATACCTAAAATCTGAACCCAGTATTTATTATATTTATAGAGATATTAAAGTTTTTAGAAGCAATGTGTACTAGTTACACATCACAGGACAGGAAGGGTTAAGCGAGGGATAACTGTACCATATTTACAATAACTTAACTAAATTAAGTTACGTTATATTACGTGTTACTTCTGGATAAATTATAAATACTGTTTTTTTTCAAGATAACCTTTTAAAACCATGTAATTCTTGCAGGAGTGTGATATTTATGCCTGTTTTTATTTAATGTGTATCTATAAGTATTATAAAAATGTTTCTGAAAAAACTAGAATTTTGTTTGTTAAGCTTTGTGTACAAAAAGCTAAGGATTTTTTTTACGAATTATGAACTTGCTAGAAATGCTGCCAAATGCTACAAAATCATAGTTTTGACAGTTTGAATTTCATTATTTGATTGCGTCCAAAATTGTGTATTATTTTGACTTTGATGTATAAAATAAATATAAAAGAAAAAAAAAATATCATAATTTGGCAAATTGCGTGCAATTTTTGTTTTTTAACAGGTCAATTTAAATGAAAATGATGCAGATCTAATAATTTTTAATGTATGTATCAGGTGTTAACATAAGTTTTGTCTGTTTTTTTCCAAATTTAAAAATGAGCACCAAAAGTACAACAAAATGGTAAAGGTTATACGTCATTCGAAAGAAAATTTTCTGCTCTACAAGATATTGTTTGCTTTTACGTAACATATATTATTTTATTTGATTACAAGCCTTCAAAATGAAATGTCAAGTAGTCGAAAGTGAGTATTTTCGACACCTCCTGCTTTTCGCGTTCAATCGAGGAAATAAAGCTGTCAAAGCTGCTCGCGATATTTGCAAAGTGTACGGTGAAGATGCTATTAATTAAAGGACAGCTTGTCGATGGTTCTTGCGTTTCAAAGACTGTAATTTCGACCTGAAATACATGGAGCGTTCCGGACGACCAGTGGACTTCGATGAGGACCGCTTAAACAATATCATTCATGAAGATCTCCTTCAAACAGTTTTCATCACCATTTTCAAACCATTTTTCATCACCAGTAATGATGCGGTAAAGGAACCTTTGCTTATGGCAATGCGTAGCTCGATGACGTGCGAGCAAACCAGCAGAAATTGTCGAATGTTGATTTTTATTGTTTTCACTCAAAACATGTGGAACCCAAGCACCGAACTTCTGGACTTTTCCCATCGATTTAAGATAGCGGTATACAGTCATGTGACTACAATTCATCTGCTTAGCCAATTCTACGGTGGTTTGAAGGGGTTCTTCATGAATAATATGGTTTAAGCGGTCCTCATTGAAGTCCACCGGAGGTGTGGAAAATGCTCACTTTCGTCTACTTGACATTCCATTTTGAAGGCTTGTAATCAAATAAAATAATATATGTAGCGTAAAAGCAAACACAATATCTTGTAGAGCAGAACATTTTCTTTCGAATGACGTATAACCTTTACCATTTTGTTTTACTTTTGGTGCTCATTTTTAAATTGAAAAAAAAAACGGACACAACTTATGTTAACACCCAATACAAACCACTTTGTTATATATAAAACCGTTAATGTTGAGTTTCTGTTTGTATATTTTGCAACAAATAATCCTTATATTTTGAATACAAAATATAACTTTTTTTATTGTCTTCTAACAAATATTTTTCCATTTTATATACTCAAACAAGTTATGTTTCATTTAAGTGGTGCTCATATATATTTTTTAATTCCTGAAATCTTTATAGAAATTATGATAAATATACATACTTTATTTTTGTATATAATAACGCAATAAATAGATTTTATAAAATCTCATTGTTGGATCATCGCAAAATCATATTTGTAAAGTTTATTAATATTCTTATTGAAATAAAATGTTTATTACGTTTTCAAGTCAGTTGTAAGTTTTACTTTGAGATCAATGTAAAATAAGAAGTGCAATATTATTAAATTTAATCGAAAAGTAACTTACAAATTGATTATTTCTTTCGTTTCAGAGTTATTAGGTAAAAATAATGATATTTTAAACAATACTATATATTTGTTTTTTTGTCATTTATTGTATGAAAAATTGTGCCATTTGTTTCTATGAATGTTTTTTTGGATATAAAAATGATGGTAACATTTACCAAAAATTGCATTTATTTATAAGTCTAATCTCGTATATTTTTTAAGATAAATTCTCATTGAATAAAAAAATTCAGTGAACCAATGTGGAGTGTTTTAATTTATTTTTCCTTATTTTTTTTACATGCATATATACCATGTCACACAGGGTCATTGCAACAGGTACAGCTACCTGTGTGTGTGAAAACAAAAAATACCACTCACGTCCCGAGTAAAAAAAAATTATTCATAGAAACTCTTAAAATCTAAGGTATCTAAGTTTCATGAAGACAGCCACGTCAAGGGGCAGATAGACAATTCAAGAAGCGACTTGTGGCCACCCCTTTAATCGGCCTCCTGTATGGATTCACGTATGAATGCAGCGCCTCTGATTTCACATATCCTTTTGTGATAAAGAAAGTCTTTACAACTTTATATCCATACTATTCTACTCTAGAAATTTGAAAAAATCGTTTTTTTATTTTTTTGCATATTCTTAAAGTTTAGACTTTTAAAAATATGTTCTTAAAAGGAAATTTTAAAATTCTCAATATTTACGAAGTTATAGCTATAAATGAGGCAGCAATTACGCCGTACCGGAATGACTCGGACAATAATCGCAAAACTTTAAACGCGTTTTTCTCGAAACTACTTTTTTCAAACTGGTCGACATAAAATCTCAAGTTCTATTCAACCGATTGCCTTCAAATTTGGTATGAAACTTTGGTAGATATTTCTCTATCGTTCCTACCTTGAAAATTAATCAAAACAATTCTTTTACTATTTTTAAAAAAGGGTAAAAAAAAAAAATCAGACAGTCGCCATTTTACGATTGTTTTTTTGTCTTTGGTACCAACTGTAATGACATTATTTCTTATCAAGAAACTGTGTATGATTTTTGTTTCAGATATAGGAAAAATATATATTTTTTTATTTAGTCTGAAAAAACGCCCAAAATTCACGCCTCTAGATTAGAATACCCCCTTAAGAATCATTAAAAATCCAAGAATATATCCCGAATTGAATGGGTTAAGGAATTATCACATCAGTTACTTTTTTTCAATGTGCTTTGTCCTTGTTTATTAATGAATTTAAAACATTAATTATCACAAATATGATAAGTGATAACCAGTCGTGATGTTTAAATAAATGTTGATTAAACTTTAATAACTTTCAGTTAGTTAATTTAATCTCAAGTAATTATACAGTCAATGGCCGAGTAACCTTGAATTCACATCTAACTTATGATTAATTTAAAGCTGATAATATTCAAATGTTAATTTCTATAGTGTCATTTAGAAAGCGAACTCTCCTCACGATTGGTTTGTGTGACTGAGTTTATTTGTATCAAACCCTCGCGCCATAAATCAAAATATTTTACAATGCATAATTTGAAAATTTTAAATTAACTATACTTCAGAGAGTCTAGGATGAACCGTGCGACGTTTAAAACGTCATGTCACAAAGGGATGGGGTAAATCGTTTTTTTTTACAAATCGAATAGTTTTTTTATAAATCGAAGAATTGTTTTTTTTCTAAACTGACGTTTTAATTCCTAATTTTCATTATACTGACTTTCTAATGTATTGTATGTACTATGCGTATCCAGAAAGTAAGTATACTGAGGCTCTCACAACCGGATGGATTTTATTTTCGACATGTTGGCTACACTTCCGTGTAGCCTGACCCTTCCCCTTCGCAACGAGACCGGTTCGAGGTCAATACGTTGAGAAGTGTCGACGCGACAACACGTTTCGTGAAAAATATCAATCCAATCTCCCGCCAAGTGCGAAATACGCGGCGTCATCCGTTATCTCGTTTGGAAGGGAAAACCTCCAGTTGAGGTTTATAATGAGGGGAAAACTGCATATGGTGATAAAGCTATGAATCGTACGAGTGTGTACAAGTGGTGTCGCGAGTTTAAAAACGGTCACGTCATACCTCTTCACCCTCCGCCAAAAAGTTCAAAACCACAATTTCAGCCAAGAAAATCATGGCAACCGTGTTTTGGAACTGTCAAGGCATAATTTTAATTGAATATATGCCTCAAGGGGAGACCATCAACTCTGCAAGATACTGTGAGACCCTAAAAAAATTGCGGAGGGCGATTCAGAACAAGAGGAGAGGCATGCTGACAAAGGGAGTCTGCCTGCTGCACGACAATGCCAGACCACACACGGCCAACGCCACGAAGGAACTGCTCGCCTCGTTTAAATGGGATGTCCTGAACCATCCCGCGCATTCCCCTGACCTAGCACCTTCAGATTACTATCTCTTTACCTCCCTGAAGCTGCACATGGGTGGAAAAAGGTTTTCAACCGACGAGGAGGTAAAGGAGGAGGTGGAAAAGTGGACGGAGGGGTTAGCGGGAAACTACTTCGAGGAAGGCATCAAAAAGTTGATACCCCGCTTCACCACCTGCATTGAGAGGAATGGCGACTATGTCGAAAAATAGCTTACATATGTACTACGGCAACCACGTAATTTTTTTGTTTAAATAAAAAAAATTGTAACCTACAAAAATTCAGTACACTTACTTTCTGGATATGCCTCGTATCTTTAAATAGGACAAATATCTTTAAATAGTATTAATCTACTATGGATTAATACTAATTACGATTTATGTATAAAAAAAAACGAAAATCCAATTATCAAATACCCCATCCCTAGCTAATGCAGACTAACGTAGTTACTTTTGACAAACTTAACCAAATATAATTTGATTTTAACAAACTGCCACATTTTTGCTAATTTGTGACAAGATGTATTAATTTGTCATTATTGTTAATTTTATGTAATGTATTTACCTAAATAATTTGCTATTTATTAGAATCGAGGCTTATATTAAAGTTAATAAAATAATTAAAATTACTGAACGTCGTTACAAGGTTGTATTGGGGCAAATTTGTGAGCTGTCACAGGACTCATCCTAGAAATTTCCGAACTATAGTGAATTATATTTTATATAAATAAACCCTAGAATTATTTTCAATCTGACAATCCTAAAGCTGAGTTTTCCCAAATCTGAATATTTTATACATATTGCGTAATGTGTCAAGAACAATGATCTGAGAATGAATGTTGCGAAATAGTAAATGCAATATATGAGTGATTGAAATAATTCACAAACAATTCAAGTCATAGGACTCATCCTAGATTTCCCGAACTATAACAAAGTTACATAAAACTAATATAAATATTTCAACCTATACCAGCCGATGTGGCCCACGTGCGTGGAACCTCCTTTACATGTCTCGATCCCCCACTGCTGCAAGATTTTGGATAATGGGTATTCCATCTATATACATTACTTATTCAAAGCTACCCGACCATGGGAAGAGTTTTTATTTTATTATCACGATCCTCTGCCAACAATTGTCAAATAGATTAATAATAAAATTTCAAGCAACAAAGTTGTAGACAGTTTATTTACAAAGTGCTAGGCTTTTTGTTTGTACTCAAGTAAAATTATTTTTTTTTACCTGTGCCGGGTGGGGTACCATCATATGGATCACAATATGCATATGAAATTAAATACATCCGAGTGTATTTAATTTCATATGCATATTGTCTTCTTCCTGGCACTGTCCCAACTCATTGCCTAAATAGACTGTTTGGGTCGACTCTTCTCGTTCTCAGGCTGTATATTTTTCAGTTCTGGGTGTCGCTTTCATCTAGGCCGTTTCTCTGCAGAATTTTGGAGCATTGAGTCATCCAGGAGTTCTTTGGTCTCCCTCTGGACGGCTGTCGAGGAAGATCCACAGACATTGCCTGATTTACCGTATGGTCTGGTGGTCTCCATCTTATGTGCCCGTACCATCTCAGCTGTCGCTCTTCCCGCTTACTATTTATGTCAGTGACTCCCAGGCTACCACGAATGCGTGAACTCTTAATTTTATCTTTTAGTGATACTCCTGCCGACCACCTAAGCATTCGCATTTCTGCTGTTTCAAGTTGCCTAGAGTAGGAGCTGTACATAGTCCAGCATTCTGAGCCATACATAATTGCGGGTCTAACGGTAGTCTGGTATACCTTTCCTTTCAGTTTTATAGGCATTTTTGAGTCACACAAGACTCCTGTTACCGATCTGAATTTCATCCATCCCACACTTATTCTATGGTCAACATCCGCGGCGCACCCTCCATCTTTGTGAATGAGTGAGCCCAGATACTTAAAGAGTAATTTGCATATTGTGATATGCAAGATTTCATATGCATATTGTGATATGCAAGATCTCATATGCATATTGTGATATGCAAGATTTCATATGCATATTGTGATGTGCAAGATTTCATATGCATATTATGATATGCAAGATTTCATATACATATTGTGATATGCAAGATTTCATATGCATATTGTGATATGCAAGATCTCATATGCATATTGTGATATGCAAGATTTCATATGAATATTGTGATATGCAAGATTTCATATGCATATTGTGATATGCAAGATCTCATATGCATATTGTGATATGCAAGATCTCATATGCATATTGTGATATGCAAGATTTCATATGAATATTGTGATATGCAAGATTTCATATGCATATTGTGATATGCAAGATCTCATATGCATATTGTGATATGCAAGATCTAATATGCATATTGTGATATGCAAGATTTCATATGCATATTGTGATATGCAAGATTTCATATGCATATTGTGATATGCAAGATTTCATATGCATATTGTGATATGCAAGATATAATATGCATATTGTGATCCAAATAAATTAATGAATTTATGTGGAGTGTTGCTCATCTTTATGGTAAAAATAAAACAGTATTATTTATATAGTCAAGTATGACTTTAGTAAACACATTTATCATTCAGCCTTTGTTTTATTCAGTAAACAAGTAAATATTTTTTCTGAGAGTGTTTTTCCTTTTGTTTAATCTATCAAAAAAATATTTATATTATGTTAAAAAATACTGTAGGCATGGAAAAGACTGATAGTAGCAGAATAAATATAGAAATGCGTGCACTGGGAAGAATACATGGGGTGACAATTTATGACAGAATACGGAATGAAGTGATTAGAGATGATTTGAACTTCAGGCTTTGACAACCGCCATGTTAAAACTGAAACTGACCACTCAAACCATCATGTTTTTGTCTATTTCTCTAGTCAAATGACATCATGCTTTAAAAATTTAATAAGAAATCACACAGGAGTCTGATTTGAGAAAAATAAAGACTTACTTACTCAACAATAATAAGCTGAATTCATATTTTTATATGAGATTCAAAAAAAATATTTTGATTAACTTGTCTGAAGGCAGTCAAAAATGAAGTTATAATTAAAATTAAATTATAATTTTTTTATTCACGTATGAAAAAAATCCACAAAAACAATTATTTGGAAAAATCATTTTTACAATGGAAATCAATGAAGCAATCTTCATTATGTAGGAAGACCTGGCATATCCTGCGTTCCTACCGACACTCCTTGTTCAGGCCTTTGGCCTTACATACTATACATTTTCTGGTAACATACTTTTTTCCACCAGCATTACCACGGATTTTATAAGGAAAGTGTGAGTTTCTTCCTTGTAGCCTGAGAGGAGTGTCGAAGGTCCCTGACCTATTCATCAGCTGTCGAGTAGGCAGAACAACTCTTTCGAGGATCTGCTTTGCCACATTGTCTCGAAATTCTGAGTAGAGCAGTGAGACAGAATTATGTTTTTTATGCATCTGATATGCATTGATACATAAGAAACAATTCAGATATCATATCAGATAAATAATAAAACATCTTCTTATACCCTTTCACATACTTGCGCATTATATAACTCGTTTTCATACATTATATAACTTGTTTTCACTTAATTTTTCCAGTTCGAGAAATGTGTATGAGCGCGTTTTATCACCCATTTTGAATATTATTATTGAGTAAACAAATCGATCTTAGTATTACAGATTTTTTTTTGTGTTTGAACCCTTGATAAACTAAAAATTTACCATTAAGCTTTAGTGTTTTTGCAGTAGCTGTCAGATTAAGTCAGAAAAAAATATACATTATGAACTTGTCATGCATAATTATTTTGTCCGAGAAATTCTCGGGCTTGGTTGTCAACGGGTTAACTAAGATGAAGAAGAGCACTCTACAATGGTTTGGCATGTGAAATGATTGAATGAAGACAAACTAGCAGATCGAATATATAGTGCGAATGTGATTCCAATCTTTTATTTTCTGCATGGTTGGAAGACATTGGCATGGCAAGACGCCCAGTAGGTTATACTGTATACAAAAAAAATATAATATTAGGTGTTAACATAAGTTGTATCCGTTTTTTTTCCAAATTTAAAAATGAGCACCAAAAGTAAAACAAAATGGTAAAGGTTATACGTCATTCGAAAGAAAAAGATATTGTGTTTGCTTTTACGTTACATATATTATTTTATTTGATTATAAGCCTTCAACATGTAATGTCAAGTAGACGAAAGTGAGCATTTCTGACACCTCCTTCTGTTTGCCTTGAATTGAGGGAATAAAGCTGTCAAAGCTGCTTGCGATAATTGCGAAGTGTACGGTGAAGATGCTATAAATGAAAGGACAGCTCGTCAATGGTTTTTGCGTTTCAAAAACGGTAATTTCGACCTGAAAGACATGGAGCGTTCCGGACGACCAGTGGACTTCGATGAAGACGATGGAAGAAAACGGACACAACTTATGTTAACACCCAATACAATACAATCAATGGAATCAAATAAAACTGTGAATATGGATTTGAATGACATCATAGTTGTATTTACGGAGAAGAAAATAAGATGTTAACTATAGTGGTTTGTTGAATGGCACGAAATATATATTCATGCAAGGTCACATGAAACAGAAAGGATAACATTTTTTTAAATTTAAAAATTGGGGAAAAATTCCGGTGGACCGGGTATGTGATACGTATGGGTGATCATAGACTCCCAAAACACGTCTTGTACGGGGAAGTGGTGGGCAAGTGAAGAGTTGGTGGGCAGAGAAAGTGCTATAAGGACAGTCTGCGAGAGTCGCTTACTTTGTGCGGGGCACCTGAGGACTGGGAGCAGGTGGCTCGGGACGGTGAGGGGTGGAGAGCCGTATGTTCTCAGGCTGATAGCGTCTCAGCGGCTAGACGTGTGAGAAACAGTCAGCATGCTGCGAACATGCGTCAGCATGGCCAGGCGGCTCAGCAGGGTCCACATGTCTGTGACATTTGCGGGAGGGAGTGTGCGTCTAGGATCGGGCTGTTTTCTCACAGAAGATCACACGATCGACGTGGAAGAACAGTTCAAGACTGATGCTGGAGTGGCGAGGGGATCCTCGACTACGAGGCCCGGCAACAATGACGATGACGACATAGGGTATTCCTTGTGACCAAATATGAGTTACACAGATTTCTAGTTTAAATTTTTGCTTTTTTACAAACAGAAAAAATAGAAAATGTCAAACCAAACATAATTAACAAATAAAAAGCAGATAACAAATGGATGAAAATAATATAAACTAAAAGCAGATAATAAATGTATGAAAATAATAGAAACTAAAAGCAGATAATAAATGGATGAAAATAGCAAAATCACTAATGACTTGGAAAATGAAAATAAAATATATAAGACAGAAATATACGCTACATTATAAAACAGAAAATATACTCTTAATTCATTCATTCATGTGGTACCCCTTAACAACTCCGAATGCGTGATGCAAACATATTATATAATGTGATCAGTAGACAACATTATCTTCTGCCCCAATAATCGAGCCTGCATGTTTTGGGCCATTAGAGTAGACACAAAAATCTCAGTCATCAGACATGTTAACAATATCAATACTACGGTACCCAAAGAGGCCCCAACACACACATGTAAGTATTGTTACCATGCAAACTTTTATATCAGAATAGGCCCGATTTTATTTTTTCTACAGAACTATGGGGAATCAAACCCGAAACCCACGAGTGGAAGTTAAGTCTCTTACCAATTAGTTTACAGAGGGATTCAGGGACTGACTAAACATATTGAGGTGGTTTAGACATGTTGAACTGATAAATAATGAGAGACTTACTAAACATGTTGAGGTGGTTCAGACATGTTGAACTGATAAATAATTAGGGGCTGACTAAACATGTTGAGGTGGTTTAAACATGTTGAACAGATAAATAATTAGGGACTGACTAAACAAATTTACAATTCAACCATGAGTGCAGAGCAGAGCACTATTGAGAACAGTATGTTTGGACCAGGTGAAATTTCGAAAGAAGGAAAGGTAAGTAGAAGGAGAAGCAGAATGAACTGTATGAGAAGATTTATGGATTTGGAGAAGATGATGCAGTACATAACGATAGGAAAGTTTGTTACTCTGTCCTCTCTGCCTACGCCAATAGGGAAATGGCGTGATATTTTCGTATATTTTCTACCAAGTATGAGTATATTTATAAGTATATTTTCTACCACAACGCTAGGGAGAAATATTACCTAAACAAATATTTTTTTCTGGTGTCATCATTTTCAAAAATAAATATATTTAGTTTTGTTAAATAATAATAAACAAAAATATTAAACAAATGTAAAAAATATACTCTGCATCGGCCGGGAATCGAACCCGGGCCGCCCGCGTGGCAGGCGAGCATTCTACCACTGAACCACCGATGCTTATGTTGGTACTGCATTAAAACAGTTATATATTATATATTAAAAGGATAATAGTTAATAAAAACTTTTTTGACAGTTTCAAAGATCTTATTTTTTAATTTCTTGAAATCTTAGAATAATATAAAAAACGTTGACGTCGTTTTTTAAAAAATCTTCATAAATATCATTAGTTTTATTTCATAACTATTACCAATAGATGGCAGCAAAAGAGTCAGTATAACCAATATAACAATTATTTTTTAAATTGTTATGTTTACGAATGGCTCGCATTGAAATGTCGAATGAAGTTAGTTGAAAATAAACTATTAAACTTGATAAAATAACCGAAAAATGTCTAGAATTTGGAAAAAATGGTGTCGTTTGTGTGCTAAAGAGGACGATTACAAAGTTTTACTTTCCTCAAATATTCAGGGGACCGAGTTTATGCTGAGAATTTCAAAATATCTTTCAATACAGGTGTGACATTAGCTTCGCTTTATAAATGACATTTACCACAGGGTATTTACTATATTTCTTCACTTATATTGTTTATTGTTTTCCAGATCGAAACTAAAGACTTGCCCGATTCAATATGTCGAGAATGTTGCGAGATTTTAGCCAATTTCGACGTGTACGCGATAAAATGCGAAAAAGTTCAATTAATGTTTCAATCACTTGTGCAAACGACAGATGAACACAATGACGAAAGTTGCACGCGTTTGAGGGATGATTGCTTGCAGAGTGCAATAATAGACGAAAAAAAATTTGTGCCTCTATGTGTTCTAAAGGTACGTAATTTTTAAATCTGGCTTAATCTCATCAAATAATTCTAAACTACTTATCTATATTAAGGAGCGTTTACATTTTTCTACTTATTTAAATAATATTTTATTAAATTTCCCACTAAATTTTAAAACGGAACGCTTCATAAAATATAAAACAACCATGCTATATCAAAGTAGCAAAAATGACAACAGTGTGTTGATTCCCACCTTGACATATGAACGTGAAACTTGGACTTTGCTAAAGAAGGATGAAAAGTTTTGATAAATTAATACTGTGGAGTTACGTGCAGTTGAGAAAAATTTAAGTGTCAATGTACGAAAAAGGTGGAATAAAGACATCAGAAATAAATGCACAGATAAAATGGATTTTTCAAATTATAATGAAGAAAGGAACTTTAAGATGGTTTGAACATGTGGATAGTATGTAAAGTAAGTAGTATAAATAATGGAAGGTAGTGCATCACGGGATGAATGTGGAGGAGGCAAAAGTTACATGCTTGAATAAAAAAGCTTGGAGATCTGTTCTCTCTGCCTACCCAGCAATGGCACGGCGTGATGATACATATTTATGTTTAAAAAAATTGTTCACAACTGATGAAATTTGTGAACATTATTTTTATTTTTTTTTTCTCAAAACAGGCTTAGCCCAATTACTTTGAAGAATACAAGAAATGTTAACATTAAAAATAAAGAAAAATTATAATATATAAAATAAAAAATAATGTATATGCATACATATATACACACAAACATACCATATATTCAGTCACTTAAGTATGTTGATGAGTGCTTTCTAACGCGCTCAATCTTAGAAGAAAATTTACTTTTGCTTTTAGTAATGTGATGTGAAATATGTCAATATCTGAAGCAGTCCCGTTCAAAAGAGTTAAGGCCCTTCCAACAGGCATAGCGGCTAGAAGACACGTTCTTGCGTATGTTATTGAGAACAGTTCTTGCCGGCGCAGTCTAGTGTAATTGTTAGGAACATTTAACGCTAATCTTTGTAGTAATGCTGGACAGCTCACAACTCCTCGAACGAGTTTGACAACGTATACCAGTAGACGCAGATCTCTTCTTACGCTCAAGGAGTTATACCCGAGCATGCTCAGCAAAAACTGAGTAGGATAAAGCCATGGATAGACGACAAACTCACTCATATAGAGATATCGTAGATATTTTTATATCACCACTGCCTATCACAATTGTGGGATTTTTCTTAGCTTTCCTGAAATTTTACATTACACAGATGGCTCAGAATTCATTATAAAACAATGATTTGTTGTTATCAACTTTAATTACTGTAAACATGTAACAAAAGGTTAAGATTTTTTTTAAAAATAATGTTGAGATGATTTTCATCACTTCGATTGCGTTAGTCTAATCTGACTAAAAAAAATGAAGCACACACTTGCATTACCAAGGTATTGCTTCGATACCTTGATGAATGGTTTGTTTCAATTGTAGCGTAGTCCTTGGATTATTTGCGTGTACTCGACTTTTTAGGTAATCCACAAAAAAAATCTAGTAGGGACAATGATGATTCCCGATGCTAACATGGCTGCCCAAACTGTTACTCATGCACAATGGAGTGCTCCCTGGTATTTCATTCTTGGGTTTGCATAGCTCCAATAGTGACAATTTTGCTTATTGACGAAGCCATTCATATGGAAATGTGCTTCGTCTGAAAAATGTATCTTGTTAACCCTTCTTTCCCTGTGATGTGTAACTAGTACACGTTGCTTCTAAAAACTTTAATATCTCTATAAATATAATAAATACTGGGTTCAGATTTTATCTATTCCTCCGTAATACGTTTACGCGTTTAATGAAAAAAGTATATTAATAATAATTAGCACTTATCGCCCCATCAGAGATATTTTGTGAAAATCGGGAATAAATTCACCAATGCAATCAAACGTGTGCCAGTGTGTTACGTAGGTATATTCATTGTAAAAAACCGCTATGGGTGAGGAAGCGACGTTATTCACGTCTCACTCTCACTACTTCGGTATATGTGAACGCAAGAAATAGAACCTCAGTTCGCTCGCTTCAGTAGCTTTCGGGCATTCATTTGAGGTGGTCGCTTCGACCGTTTTGTGAACATCGGCCGATATTTTTTTCATGTTTTAAGCAATTAAATTTCAACTATTATCACTTTTGAATTCGAATTTAATTGATTTATGCGATTGGCTATGAATATTCTTATTTTTCCGATTTTAAATTGTTCATTTTTATATGTGTATTGAATAAACAGCACCGGAACGCGTGGATTTTTTTAGCACAGGAAGGGAAAGGTTAAACCCAGAAGATTGTTCAACCATTTTAGCCGCAAAATCCAACATTGTAACAAAATCCGCTTTATTTAAATCCTGAACAAAGTTGAATTTTATAGGGATTAAGTCGAGAGATAAAATTCCCTGCGGGATCGTATGTGACGTCCATAATGCGGATGAAACAAAAATGCGCTCTATTCTGGGCCACCATTATTTATAATTATTATTTGTATTTAGGAAGTTTGGACTTAATTTTAATTTTTTTTTTAAAATAAGAAACATAAAAGGTCTAGGAAATTGTAGGTGCTGTATGATCAATTGAAATGTAGAGAATGTGAAATGTGACTGCTGCGAAAGTAAGTTATAGTAGCGTCCTGTCATTTTTACCTACTCTGACTAGAATATTATGTTGTGGTGAAATTTTTATGTGTATTGTTTTAAAATTCTTTATAAACTTTATAGTATGATTTTTTTTTTCAGAGAGAAGAGGATCAAAAAGGGTTTGAACCACAAATTGAAAATTTTAGTGTTGATAAATTAAAGTTTAGTAAAAAGAGAAGAATATTGGGGAAATCAGATAATAAGGAGAACCCTGATGAATTAGTAAAAAATGAAGTTATTAGTGATATTGACCGTGATTATGGTGGTTCTAATAATTCTGATAGTGATGATGACTATTTACCATTAGCCAATGTTACAGGTAAAAAAAATCAGTATAATTTATGTATTTTATTTAACCCTCAGTCGGGCGCAATACAAATCCTAACACGTTCGGGCGCAACTCATCTGTGAGATTAAAAATTAAATTTCTGCTTAGGCTTAATGGAAAACTTATCAAAGTGAACTCTTCACTCAATTATATAACATTTGTACATTTTTCTTAAAATTTTAAATTTTCTCATATTGTTTTTCTTAAAATAGAATACAACAACATTAGCAGCTTATCAACACAACTAATGCAATTTAGTAACATCACAATTTGTTTCAGTCATTTAATACCCACAACAGGTTTGTAAAAAAGATTTAGCACAATAAAAAGTATGTGGAATTAACTGTCACACCTTCATAAGGCTCATGTGACGAAAATAAAAGCAATAACTTAACCTCTCGAGTAGTAAGATATTTAAAAAAAATTAAAACATAGTTTATTCAGTTGGTAAAACATGTAACTAGCCGATAAATGATTTAATTGTGTGGTATCATAAATAGATGTCATTGGTAGTCCAAATCCTGGCATAATCTGGGAATATTCGAAAAATAATCACTGCGCCCCAACCGCGGGGCCATACACTATCTTATTCAGTATATCATGGCCCCACGGTTGGGGTGGTACGCACGGAGATGTTAACATTAGAGAACACTATGCTAGCACTTTTTCACACATAATTTAGAATGTAAAATTCAAATTCACTTGTGATCATAAAATGTCTTCACAAAAACAAAATGAAGTAATCAAAATATGATTAGAAAGTTATTCCTGATCAGGCTCACGCTGAACATTTTCGAAAACATTCTTGTAACAATTTTCACATACCATGCGTGCATGTTTATATTCATATAGTTAATAACGATCAATATCATTGAATTAGGGGCTACAACATAGATATACGAACTATTGCAAGTATATAAAAAGAAATATTGAGAAAATTTTGGCAATCAAAAATTCTAACGTAATCGGGCGCAACTCATCCAGCAGATTAAAACGTCCGTCACGGAGACCAACGGTGCACTGGAGAAATAACAAAGATACCCTTGTGTGAGGGGTAGGGAGTCAGGAAGCTACTATAAGCCTCACCTCTTTGTCGGTAAACCTCGCCCATTGGCACAAAAAACTAGATACCTCATCTCGCAGATTAGATGCGCCTGACCAAGGGTTAAGAACCTTTAAGTAAAAAAGGGTTTTGATTATTTTTGTGAGACCAGTGAGATTCCGACCAGTCTAGTTTTTATTTAAGGCTTATTTAACACATTTCTGGTTTTATTTAAGGCTTGTTTAACACATTTCATTTCTGAAAAAGATTTCCACATGCCAATAAACTCTTCAGATTGTATACAATGAAAGTGTAATATAATTCTAAATATTAAAAAAAAACTACATGAAAATTTTTGTTAAAGGAACAGCTTGTTTCGCTCTATGAGAGTTTGGAAATGTTTATAGCATTTAGTAAAAAAAGATTTTGTACATTTAAAATTATATTCTGGCAATCATTCTAATTTTGATCAGGTAAAATGTTTATAATTATTTATTTATTTAATTAACGACACAACAGTGTCTTTATATACAAATGAACATGTGACAGCTTACACAAGTACTTAAAATTATTGACACAACTTTATCTTAAACTAACATGAAGATACAAAAAGCAGTAGTAATAATAAATTACAGTCATTGTTTTAAAATTATTTAGTAATTATATGTATATTTAAGTTCAATATATGTTATGTATGTATGCCACAAAATATTACCAAACTTCACCAGGCAGACTTACGTAATTGTCGAAGACTTATTTTATAGAGGTAGATAACTCAGATTTGTTTTTAGTGGAATAACGCTTACATAGAACAAATATTGGATTTTTTGAGAATTTTGTGGGAATTTTATGGATAGATATTGAGATATAGAAAACACATGGCCTCATTAGTAGAACGAGATGCAAGTTGCTTTGCAGAATTAAAACCTTCATATATGTTGATGCAGGGTTACACAACTCCAGAGGCAAAGTATTGTCCTTAATGTTTTGTTATATTACGTTATTTATATTAATAAAGGAGAACACAAAGTTAGTAGCTATATCTAAATATTGTTGTGGTGAATACGGCGAATACTATATATACTTGTATTAAAAATATCTAAATTGTTGCAAAACTCGTTTCCAAGTCTTTGCATACGAATTATAGAGGAGTTGATTTTATAATTAGTATAGCAATTTTTGGTATAAAAGGGATTGAGCTGTCTTGTGCATCTAGTGAGAATACGAAATGAAATGCTTGCGAGTAAGTGAGGTGCATCAATCACTGAGTGAATGATTTTGTATAGCAGTACTATATCGGCTGTTTTTCTTCTGTCACACAGTTTTAAAAGTATTAAAATATATTCCTTCTTTGGAGTACCAATTATGAAATAACTTCTACCCACTTACTTCTACATTTTCATTTCAAGCTTATATTTGATATGAGCTCAAAGCATGCTTTTAAAAAAATAATTACTTAATTCTTTCTCATAACTTTATTGTTTACCAACTTTAATGAATATTTTAAATGGAGAAAGAAATAATTTAACCTAGTTTGTATAAAAATATGTCATCTTCTCTGCCTACCACAAAAATAACATGGAGTTGTGGTTATACATGTACTTATATGTAAATCAAATTTTGTTTCCAGACCAAAAAACAACTAAGCTAAGGAAAAAAAAATCTAGTAAAAAGGCTACGAAACATTCTTCAAAAAGTAAACGCAAAAAAAAAGAAACCAAAGAGAAGAAAATACCAATTCTTGATGAGCTTGTCAAGGAACTGTGTGAGAATATAAAAAAAGAGCCCTTGTCCGATGGAGAGAATTGTAATGGGGATCTGAACGAAGCGGAAACTGATAATAAAAACAAAAAGGATAAAAAGAAGGGTCCATCTTCGTATTTGAAGTATGTTCGACTGCATATTTTTTAGATTTTTATTTTATTTTTTATCAACGGTGCAATGTACCTTATAAAATATTTTTTTTAAAACTAGTAAACACTTCATTTACAAAATAATCTTAAAATTAAAAATGGAAACAATTTATGAGAATTCAAGAAAACTAAATACAATCAACACAATAAAATAATTAGTGAACGAGTACACAAGTCAAAATGATTACAAAAATATAATAATTTATCCAAATACGCAGTTGTTAATTCTGCGATACGAAGCTGTCTCGAGTCAGCTGCCCACACCTCACCACACCAATTTGACATTTATGCAAAGAGAATTCAAGACTATTAATTCTGCAATCAGCATACTCTTATAGCTCAACAGACTGCTAAAATATATTGTAAAATCTCAGCAAATTGATTTCCCAAAAAATGCATTCTATATAATTCCCAAAGGGGTCGATACCGACTCTCTGGGGTCAATTAGATTTTTCTAGGGGTCGATATTTTCAATAAAAAAAATTAGAGGTTGACGACAGCAAAAATAGACCCCCTTACTACTGCTATTTGTTTGTTACTTCAAAATATCTATGATTCCAATAGGTACCTAATTAAGAAGTAAAATAATTAAAAAAAAACACTTTTTTGATAAAAATACATTACATAACAAACTTGTGAAATGGCTAGGGGGTCGTATACAGTAGAGTGGGTTTCACGAGAGTTTCCTCTGCTGGTCTAGGATGACCATATTTTAATTTATTTTGTAATATGTTATTATACATTTTTAAATATTGTCTATCTAATACTTTATATTCCAATAAAATACTTACTTACCATAATAATAATATAATATCAGATTGAGGTATTTACCTAATGAAAATAATGAAATCAATGGTCAATATAAAATCAAATTATTCATTCAATAGGCAAAGAAAACACAATTAATATTAATAAATACTAAGACCAATTAAAAATAACTTACGACTAGGTATGTATGTATTGTAAAAATTAATAAATTACCCTAACACTGATTCAAAACAATTATTATATTCTTCCTCACTAAGTATTTACATACATTGTAGATATGCAATGCATATGGTATTATCTGGTTACCTACCATTGTTTCATACCTTCATTCTTAGATAATTATTCAGACTAATCTTCATTATCTACAATGTTAATGCCTTAACTGTGAATAATATATAATATGGTATGTTTACACATACTTTGTTTTGTCGATTTTTTGTTTTTTTTTTGGAGACCTAATGGCATCTCCTTTTCCGTTTTTGTTAAAGGAAGATGTTATAGTTTTAATAGTTCTTGCCGATACCCCAGTTGCCATCGAAACTTCGTTAATAAGAATCATTCTCTGAAAAAAGGAAGAAATGATTATTAAATCTTCTTGATAAAAAATGTTCATTCACAAAAACATAAACTATTTCATATAGCCGAAAATTATTATTATATATCTAATATGGCATAAATGAACATGATCGCAAGCTAAACTGATATTGTATTACTGTCAATTTAATTCATTATCTTTTAAAAATAAATTAAACTAAACTTTGTTTTATTGTATTACGTATTTATAAATATTATAAATTTTTTAACTACTCCTTAGGTGATTCACTGAATAATAAATAAAAATCAAGAATATTTACCTCCTCACTAGTGTCCCGTAATTTGTAATTTCTTGATGTAATTATAAACATTCTAAACGACTTCTTTATAGGTAATCTGTCCACACAATCTTCCTTTTCCTAACTTCGTAACTTCAGACATTATGGTCACCGTATTTTTCGTCAAATAATCACTGCGTGCGCACGCTTCAAACGTCAGTTGAACGCATCAACCAACCACGGCAAAGATATTTACAAATACACTGACACGTTTTGTATATTACGCACTAAGCTTGTCAATATGTTAAAAAGTGCAAACTCTCATGAAACCCACTCTACCTGGCATGCTTATTGTCATTTGGTAATTTACTATATACGAGGCGTATCCAGAAACTAAGTGTACTGAGGCTCTCACAACCGGATGGATTTTATTTTCGACATGTTGGCTACACTCCCGTGTAGCCTGACCCTTCCCCTTCGCAACGAGACCGGTTCGAGGTCAGTACGTTGAGAAGTATCGACGCGACAGCAAGTTTCGTGAAAAATGTCAATCCAATCTCCCGCCAAGTGCGAAATAAATAATGCCGGGCAAGAGTTTTTGAGGCGCTGCAAACTCCATGTAGATTAATTTCTCTGCTCCAACGTTACTGGAGATGAAACTTGGGTTGCACACTACACGCCTGAAACCAAAAGGCAGTCTCAACAGTGGCGTCACACCTCTTCACCCTCCGCCAAAAAGTTCAAAACCACAATTTCAGCCAAGAATATCATGGCATCCGTGTTTTGGGACTGTCAAGGCATAATTTTAATTGAATATATGCCTCAAGGGGAGACCATCAACTCTGCAAGATACTGTGAGACCCTAAAAAAATTGCGGAGGGCAATTCAGAACAAGAGGAGAGGCATGCTGACAAAGGGAGTCTGCCTGCTGCACGACAATGCAAGACCACACACAGCCAATGCCACGAAGGAAGTGCTCACCTCGTTTAAATGGGTTGTCCTGAACCATCCCGCGCATTCCCCTGACCTAGCACCTTCAGATTACTATCTCTTTACCTCCCTGAAGCTGCACATGGGTGGAAAAAGGTTTTCAACCGACGAGGAGGTAAAGAGGAGGTGGAGAAGTGGACGGAGGGGTTGGCGGGAAACTACTTCGAGGAAGGCATCAAAAAGTTGATACCCCGCTTCATCACCTGCATTGAGAGGAATGGCGACTTTGTCGAAAAATAGCTTACATATGTACTACGGTAACCACGTAATTTTTTTGTTTAAATAAAAACAATTGTAACCTACAAAAATTCAGTACACTTAGTTTCTGGATATGCCTCATACAACCACAATCTCTGTGGCCTAGTTGGTTCCAGTCTGGATTTTGCATAATGCTTGTTAATTGAAAGAGATTGCTACATAGCAACTTATTTGTCAGGTTGTTCTGTATACAGTGAAAGTGTTATACAATAATGTATTATAAAATATCTTATGTCCAAACCAGACTTGAAACCCCTTTTTATTGGGTTGTATAGGAAATCAAAGTCAAACACCTGTGTTGGATATAAAGTGTTCTACCAACCAGACCACTAGAGTCAGTAGTGACTTCTAAAAGAATTTAAGTGATATTCACAAGGAATAATTGTTTCTTACAGAATGATTTGACTCTTAAATGTGACTAAATTCTTCACAATAACTTAAATTTAAGTGACAGATTTGTTCCGCTTTACAGAAGCATTGTCAAACTGCTTTTTTATAACGAAACAGATCTGTCACTTTAATTTAAGTTATTGTGAAGATTTTTTTCACATTTAAGTGTCAAATCATTCTGTAATGAAATGAGGTTCTACAATATAACACATCGATCAATAAGTCCCGGGACTAACCAACAGGTGGCGCCTCTAATAACAAATCCATACCATTACCAGTTAGTACCAACCTTTAGAAGCTACGTGTCAAACTTTCATGACATTCCGACATTGTGTAATTGAGTTACAGTAGTTTTAGTGACGCTACTTTTGCTATTTTCAAAACAATGGAAAAAACCGAATTTCGTGTGATAATAATACATTGCTTTTTAATGGGAAAAAATACTGTTCAAACTCAGCGATTGCTTGAAAAGTGTTATCCGGGCTTTGCTCCGTCGAAAACAACCATTTGTCGGTGGTATGTTGATTTCAAACGCGGTCGTACGAACACAAATGATGCTGAACGCTCTGGTCGTCCAAATGAGGCTGTTACACCAGAAAACATAAAAAAACCCTCAAAATCGTTATGGAAAATCGCAAAGTAAAGTTGTGTGAGATAGCTGACATCCTGAAGATATCATTTAGTAGTGTTTACACTATTTTGCATGAACATTTGGTCATGAAAAAGCTTCTTTCGAAATGGGTACCGCATTTGCTCACAATGGAACAGAAACAGAGACTATATTGATGAATAAAGAAGAATTTTGGCAAACAAATGTTGTTTTAGTAGTTAGTCCCGGGACTTATTGATGGATGTGTTAAATACAAAACCAATTAATAATAATTGTTTCTATAAGTTTTCGTAACAAGTATTTAATATCTTTGTTTAACATTCAATGAATTTAACCAAGTTTGTTTGAATTCATTTACTTTTTAGACACCTTGTGATAAGAGCTCTGTTTTTGTGTTAATTGTGGAAAATAATCTACACACTTGAAGTTAAAAAAATTGCCATAAAAACTTTTAGTAAACTTTATACTCTGTGTTGAAATATGATTGTTAATATAACCTATTAATGATTTTTAATGTCGCAATACAGTACGGGTTCAGTTGGATAAGGTTTTTTTGGAGTTTTTTACGCGTGGTTTGACCAAAAAAAACTCTTGACACTGTTGTGTGTATATAATTTTTGCTGTAACATTACTTATCTATTTTTCAATATATTTGCGTGAAGGACTTCTTATAATTAATATAATTTGTGCAATAATTAATATAATTTGTACAATAATAAACAAATTGATATAATTTGTACAATAATAAACAAATTGATTTCTTAACTATCAATTAAAAACCACATTAGGATTATGGTATACACACTGAGGAGAAAAATATCAAACAAATTTGTCTTGAACATGTTGACATCAATATTACGAGGGTCATCCAGAAAGTAAGGTTACAACATTTATGTAGGATCGAAAAATGTTTGTATTTAATTGAAATTCACAGGATACTTCACAAATATATTAAACTATTTTTCAACGTAATCGTCGTCGAGATCGAGACATTTCTGTAGTCGGGGCACTAGCTTTTGTATGCCAGTGTCATGGACCTCTGCCGCCAGCTCTTTTAGCCACTTCTTCACAGCTTCCTCAACCTCATGATCGTTGGAAAATTGTTGGGGTGTAGTGACACACCCACGTCTCATCCCCCGTCACGATAGAGTCCAGAAAAGCTTCTCCCTCCTGTGCAAAACGATCCAAAAATTCAAGCGCGGTGGTCACGCGATTTTGACGGTGCTCCAGTGTGAACATTCTGGGCACCCATCTCACACACAACCTCTTGTAACCAAGTTTTTCCGACACAATATTACCAAGGAGACTTTGAGAAATGTCAGGAAATTCTTCGTGAAGTGTCACACGGCGGTCATTTCGCACTTTCGCAATTTTTTGCCCAATTCGTCAGAAATCACTGCCTTGCCTCGTCGTATCAGTACGGCCTTCTCTGAACAACCTAACCCACTTCGTGACATGTTGTCGGCTCATGACATCACTACCATAAACTTCCACAAGCTTCCGATGGATATTCGCGGCGGTATTGTTCCGCAAAGTCAAAAAACAGATGACCGCGCGGATCTCGCACGGACGAGAGGTGGCGGGAGCGTGCGACGACCTTTCCATCGTAAGAATTTACTGTGACTGAACAAAATGGCCGACAAACATGCGGGACCAAACAAACTGACCGTTAGGATCCCCCCTATATGCCAGGTGCACCAACTTCGAAACAAAAAATTTCCCCTGGCCTAAGGAGCTCTTGTAACCTTAGTTTCTGGATCACTCTCGTAAATATATCCTACATACATACAATCACACCGTTTCCCTGTCAAAATAGGCAAAGAGGAGAAAACGCCAGACTTTCCTATCACAACACATATGTATCGCCTTTTCTACGTCTATACACATATAATTCCTATGATTTCTCAAACATTTTACTTTTCATTTCTTCAAGATATCATTCACTTGACCTAGCTATATTTTCCTTGGTATTTCTCTACCAATCATTTCACTGACATTTGGACTGTATATACTTGTTTTGTTATTATTTCTTCATTCATTTCACGTGCCCAAATCATATCAGAGTGCTCTTCTTAATCTAATTCAACACATCACTTTTAAGTTCACATTCATCCCTGATTACTTTATTCCATATTCCATCATACATTATCACCTTATTCTTCTATGTTAAGTGCTCACATTTATTCGTAATTTATTCGGCTTTCAATATTTTTCATACATCAAAGATGGTACTAAAATACTGTTGTGGACTATCATCTTCGCAGATTTTGATACTGTTCTGTTCGAGTATATTTGTTTTAGTGCCAATTATATCAGTTTACTTACAGTACCCGTCGGTAAGTAATACACATCGGGCTTAAGAAAGAGACTGTCGGCCATAATCGGCTAACTTCGGCTTTGTAGAGCGTCATCTCTGTCATTCATACACAGTTTTTTTTCATACACATTTGTTAGTCATTGTCAAGCGTTCTAGGGACAGAGACGACACTCTACAAAGCCGAAGTTAGCCGATTATGGCCGACAGTCTCTTTCTTAAGCCCGATGTGTATTACTTACCGCCGGGTACTGTATTTCCACAACATATGCATTCACACTATAGGGCAATTACTATAAGAGTCAACGCTTAGCTGCAATGGACTGCGGCTCGAAATTTATTTTTAAATAGAAAAATGAGAACTAATATTATTTTATTTGTACAGGAATTCAAAAAATTAAAACTAATATTATTTTATTTGTAAGAGGAATAAATATCAGTGCCACAGAAAAAAAGTTTGAGTATCAGTACTTAGCTGGTCTGGTCTGGTTTTGTTTATCACAATATGTATTTGACCTAAGCATTATTCTCAATAGGCATGAAGTGAACAAGATGTGATAATATCTTCGAGGTCATCCCAACACTTGTCTCGAGAGCAATTGGCCGTTACCTTGGTCATGAAGACAGATGTTTCAAATTATTTATTTAATGCATCGTCATATCCAGGCTGCAAATTTTATATATGATAGATATCATTATGTATATTTTTTATGTATAGCAATTCCTTCTAGCCAATCAGTTTTAGATAACACATCGATCAATAAGTCCCGGGACTAACTAGTTAAACAACATTTGTTTGCCAAAATTCTTCTTTATTCATCAACATAGTCTCCTTCAAGAGCGATACATTAATTACAACGCTTTCCTAACTTTTCTATGCCAGCCGTGTAGAACGATTTATCTTTGGTTTCAAAATAGGCGTTAGTTTCGGCAATCACTTCTTCATTGGGGCCAAATCTCTTTCCCTGGAGCATCTTTTTGAGGTCTGCGAACAGCCAATAGTCGCTGGGGGGCAAATCTGGAGAATATGGTGGGTGCGGAAGCAATTCGAAGTTCAACTCATGCAATTTGGCCATCGTTACCATCGACTTGTGACACAGTGCGTTTTCCTAATGAAAGAGAACTTTTTTCTTCTTCATATGGGGCTGTTTTTTTGCAATTTCAGCTTTCAAACGCTCCAATAACGCTATGTAATATTCGTTATTGATGATTTTTCCCTTTTCAAGGTGATGAATGTTATACCATGCGCATCCCAAAATACAAAGGCCATAACCTTCCCGGCCGACTGTTGAGTTTTTGGTCGCTTCGGACGACTTTCACCGGCTGCTCTCCACTCAGCTTCATTTGATTCCGGAATATAGTAGTGGATCCAAGTTTCATCCATTGTCACATACCGACGTAAAAACTCCTGTTTATTTCGCGTAAACAGTGCCAAACAGCGCTCTGAATCATCGATGCTTTGTTGTTTCTGTTCCATTGTGAGCAAATGCGGCACCCATTTCGAAAAAAGCTTTTTCATGACCAAATATTCATGCAAAATAGTGTAAACACTACCAAATGATATCTTCAGAATGTCAGCTATCTCACACAACTTTACTTTGCGATTTTCCATCACGGTTTTGAGGGTTTTTTTATGTTTTCTGGTGTAACAGCCTCATTTGGACGACCAGAGCGTCAGCATCATTTGTGTCTGTACGACCTTGTTTGAAATCACCATGCCATCGACAAATGGTTGTTTTCGACGGAGCAGAGCCCGGATAACACTTCAAGCCATCGCTGAGTTTGAACGGTATTTTTTCCCATTAAAAAGCAATGTTTTATCAACACACGAAATTCGGTTTTTTCCATTGTTTTGAAAGTAGCAAAAGTAGTATCACTAAAACCACTGTAACTCAATGACACAATGTCGGAATGTCATGAAAGTTTGACACGTAACTTCTAAAGGTTGGTACTAACTGAGAATGGTATGTATTTGTTATTAGAGGCGCCATCTGTTGGTTAGTCCTGGGATTGTTAATTGATGTATTATATTCTACAGTACGCATTATAGTTTAAAAAATGACAAAGAATTACAACAGGAATAAATTTTGATTTAATAGGGCAGGATATTATGATAGAGCTTTTACCATTGCTGGTTCTGTGGCATAGAATTTTCTGCCCCTTAAAAATATGGGTGGTGTGTGCAGCTTTAGTAAGCACTTAAAGGCAACCGTTTTGGGAGGTGTAACCAAATTGATGATTGGATATGAACACATACAGTACACTACACCTAAAACCAAATGGTTTACTATCAAATATTGGAAGATCTACAAAGGTTTTTTTGTAGTTTATCTTCCTTTGGTAAGTTTTTTTTACCAAATATGTTATTCTGAACATATACAAATTGCAGAGAAGTACAGTACCTGGTAGTAAGTAATACACATCGGGCTTAAGAAAGAGACTGTCAGCCATAATCGGCTAACTTCGGCTTTGTAGAGTGTCGTCTCTGTCGCACGATGCACTACGCTTACGCTTGACAACGACTGACAAAATGCGACGGAACATGTATATGAATGACAGAGACGACTCTCTACAAAGCCGATTATGGCCGACAGTCTTTTTCTTAAGCCTGATGTGTATTACTAACCGCCGGGTACTGTACATAATCTAAAGGCCGCAGCCTCAACATTTTTTATCCTTGAACTAATATTTTATAGATTTATTTTGAAATATTTTTAATCTGTCAATAATAGTGGGTTCGAGTCTCGAGTCATTATTATTTTTATTATTATTATTATTGATTTTATTATCATTGATGAAAAATCTCTAAATATTAACCCTTTTAATCCCAGCATATTTTGCATAAAATGTATGAAAAATCCCAAGCATTTCTTGGCAAAGTTTATATTTTATTTTTTATCTCAGTTTATACGAGGCATATCCAGAAAGTAAGCGTAGGGGCAACCAGTGTACCTTTGAACAAATGTTATTTTCAAAGTTTCGTAATTTTTTATCTGAGTAAGTTTTTGTCTCATGAGGAAAACATATATATCGTAAGATAGAAAATGATTTTGGCTACCACATATATTTCTTGTGTTTCATTTACTATTAAGGTTTGGTAGAAAAAAATAATTGAAGTAAACTATTCATTTTTGTTCATAGGTACACTGGTGTGTTTACCTTTGAACACCTTCATGTGTACCTTCTAACGCTAATTCAGTTTAGTTTAGTACCTATTGGAAAACTTCAATAAAACATTCTCTCTATCTATCCAATCACGCAGTGTCCTCGGACGGATAGGCAGAGAGAGTCGAGCGCTGCTAAACTCGATCTTGACACACTTTTCTCGCTTCCAACACGTTCGTACAATTTCTCAAGCATGCCCTACGATTTTATCTACTTCTTATGTCGCATACCTTCAGAAATATAAAAAAAACACAGTTTAAATCATATGAATGAAGTTTATTTGAAAAAATATAAAATAAGCTAGGAACTTTCATTAGAATGGCTATGTAAAAAATCCTTACATCTGCAATGTGAGTAATATTTCGAGCTAAAACTATTTTCATTTATATCAAACCCTCATTTACTATTTTAAATAGTGCTTCAGAATCAATGGAGGAGTCTGAACCCGTAGAATCATCGGATATATTATAGCACCTATGACACAGAAAACAATCATTGTCTTCTTTAACAGGAATGTTGCGCCTGTGTGTCTTTGGAATGCATGATTCGTGGAAATAAGATTTACACGTGTCACATATGATCACTTTGCCTTTATCTGAAAGTTTTTTGCATTCCACGCAAGTGACAAAGATTATGTCTTGCAGTATTCTTATTTTCTTGTTGGTTGTAGTCAAATTTTCTTTCGTTTTGATAATTTTCCCAGTTTTTTGCAGTTTTCGTAATTTTGGACACTTTTGAGTTATCAAAGTTTTTTGAAGGATCGCTAACTTCTCCGGTGTGTCAGTCAATATTCTAGTTTTTCCCTTCCTTCTGCCACCTCGATCCTGTTTTCTGGGAGAGGCCTTAGGGAATGGACGAATTGATTCGGGTGTAATGGTTGATTGATGCGGTGTGAGCGATTCATTTCTGTTCTCGCATTTCTGGACTTGAGTATGTTGTTCATCGGTTTTTGGTGTTTTCTGAATATCATTTGGAATTTCCGGTCGGTCAGTCACAGATGAGGACAAAAAGTCCTCTTCAGTGAAAATACTGTCAGAAAAAGGACATATTCCAGTGTTTTGAAACCCCTTAATTATATTGTTCGGAACAAATGCACTTTGGTAGGCTTTAGCCACTATTTCTGATACGTCATATATTGTAATCGGTTTTCCAGGATTGTTTACCATAAAATTATCAGCTTCTCTGCAATAGAAATGTTTAAAAGATCTGTATACTGTTCGATCAAGTGGTTGAAGGCGATGTGATGTGTGTGGAGGCAATGTGAGTAAATGTATGTCGTTTTCTTTGGCTTTATCAATTATTTCTATTGATACATGAGACTCATGGTTGTCCATGATTATTAATATGGGGTGGTCTTTAGTCGGTTTACTATTAACAATAAAATGGTCCAAGTATTTTAAAAATATGGCTGTACAAGACCAACCAGATTTATTTGCTACTCCAATTGCACCTACTGGAGCATTTTTCATCATTGTATCTTTATAAAAAACCCTCGGAAACACTAACAAAGGAGGTATTCTGTCACCTGATGCGTTTATTCCATTTATCATAGTAACGTTTTCTCCTCGCTCGCCAGACGTCATCTTCCCCAATTGTCGAATAGATTTTGGTGCTAGCACTTTATGTGGCTTGTGTACTGTTGAAATCCCCGTTTCATCAACATTGTAGATATCTTGAGGACGAAAATTATAACGTCGCATTATTGTTTTCAAATTCTCATAAAATGCACTTATATTCGCTTGATTGAAACTGGTGGCTCGACCTAGACTAGTCGCTTCAGGTTTACGTAAGCTGAGGTCAGGAAATCTTTTCCTGTAACAACTTAACCAATCTCTCCCGGCCATTTTGTCCCTTATCCATGTGTGAGGTATATTATTTTGAGCATCTGGTAAATCCTTTTTCAGTCCAGTTAGAAAAGCGTACGCCAGAACTCTTATATCTGTTGTTGTAAGGCCATAATGCAAAAATGCAGATTTTTTTATGTAATCGTACAACAAACCTTCTTCTTGGGAATCAAAGACTTTCTTGACAGCGTAATTGGGAGGCTTGATATGCACATCATTTTGATTCTGGAATATTTTCAAATATTTGAAGACTGTAGTGGACTTAAAATTGTATTTTTCTGCTGCTTTCCTTACCGACATACCCTTTTTGCATTCTTCAACAGCTTGTTCTAAATATTCTGTCGGTACTGCCTTCCTTTTCACTCCAATTTTGCTTCGTGGCACTAAAATAAAAACAAAATAAATAGTTGAAGCTAAATATTCAACATTGAGTGTACCTTCGAACAGTTCAAAGGTACACGCAATAATGTGTTCGAAGGTACACTCGGACTGTTGTTAAAATGAAATGTCAAATTAAAATATTTTGAGGTTATGTACTTCAAAACAAAGTATAAAAAAATATAGAATATTAAATAGCTCTCCAATTTAGATTTTAGAATTCCTTAATTATGTATACTTACACGTTTAAAACAAGTCATAAAACTGATAAAAAAACTTACTTTTTGCGTTGAAAATCTTTGAAGATCAATAAGAGAGTCACGAAAACAGCCAAGCATTTGACATTAGAACAATGTTGCTACTATGAAAAAAAACTTCGTAAATACTATTTTTTCGTTTTTTTTTCTGTTGTTATTTTCAAGTTCTTTTGTCTGTTCCAAGGTACACGCGTTCGAAGGTACACTGGTTGCCCCTACTGAATTTTTGTAGGTTACAATTTTTTTTATTTAAACAAAAAAATTACGTGGTTACCGTAGTACATATGTACTATAAGCTATTTTTCGACATAGTCGCCATTCCTCTCAATGCAGGTGGTGAAGCGGGGTATCAACTTTTTGATGCCTTCCTCGAAGTAGTTTCCCGCCAACCCCTCCGTCCACTTCTCCACCTCCTCCTTTACCTCCTCGTCGGTTGAAAACCTTTTTCCACCCATGTGCAGCTTCAGGGAGGTAAAGAGATAGTAATCTGAAGGTGCTAGGTCAGGAGAATGCGCGGGATGGTTCAGGACATCCCATTTAAACGAGGCGAGCAGTTCCTTCGTGGCGTTGGCCGTGTGTGGTCTTGCATTGTCGTGCAGCAGGCAGACTCCCTTTGTCAGCATGCCTCTCCTCTTGTTCTGAATCGCCCTCCGCAATTTTTTTAGGGTCTCACAGTATCTTGCAGAGTTGATGGTCTCACCTTGAGGCATATATTCAATTAAAATTATGCCTTGACAGTCCCAAAACACGGATGCCATGATTTTCTTGGCTGAAATTGTGGTTTTGAACTTTTTGGCGGAGGGTGAAGAGGTGTGACGCCACTGTTGAGACTGCCTTTTGGTTTCAGGCGTGTAGTGTGCAACCCAAGTTTCATCTCCAGTAACGATGGAGCGGAGAAATTCATCTCCATGGAGTTTGCAGCGCCTAAAAAACTCTTGCCCGGCCTCCACTCGATTCAACTTGTGTTGGTCTGTCAGCTGTTTTGGGACCCACCTCGCGGACAGTTTCCGATATCCGAGGGTTTCTGTGATGGTTTCGTGTAGTAGAGATCTGGAGATTTGGGGAAACATTGCAGAAAGTTCATCCACAGTCAATCTGCGATCGTCACGGAGCGCATTTTCGATTTTTCCACAATTTCGTCAGTCACAATTGAAGATCTTTCGCTCCTCTGATCATCATGCACAGACGTACGACCGTTTTTAAACTCGCGACACCACTTGTACACACTCGTACGATTCATAGCTTTATCACCATATGCAGTTTTCACCTCATTATAAACCTCAACCGGAGGTTTTCCCTTCCAAACGAGATAACGGATGACGCCGCGTATTTCGCACTTGGCGGGAGATTGGATTGACATTTTTCACGAAACGTGTTGTCGCGTCGACACTTCTCAACGTACTGACCTCGAACCGGTCTCGCTGCGGAGGGGAAGGGTCAGGCTACACGGAAGTGTAGCCAACATGTCGAAAATAAAATCCATCCGGTCGTGAGAGCCTTAGTACACTTACTTTCTGGATACGCCTCGTATTTAGTTTTACAACCTAATTTTTTGTGGAGACCTCCCTGAAGAGTGTAAAATAATGTCATTTTCATATCTCATAAAAAAAAAAACAGCTTTTCAAATTAACAATAAAATTTATTACAAAAGTTGATTTTTGGACCTATAAAAACTGTTTAGTTCACAATTCTGTTATAATTGATGGTATTAACAAAATGGAAACATGAACATTATAATTGATGATAATATTACGACAATACCACAGCTTAAATTCTGTTTTATAATACAGAAGTTAAATAGTATACAGTATATATATATGAAATAAAAAATAACCCTCGAATTAGACATATTTTTATTATTTTTCAGATATGATTGCTACATTTGTGGAGAAGATGCGAGGAACTGGCACGCCTTATGTGTTCACTTCCGCGATGTCCATGACACTCGTGCCAAGGTCATGTGTTGCTGCGGCAAGTTCCTGGCTTCCAGGGTTTCCATTGGCAGACATAGTGCCAAGCATGGGAAGACTGATAGTCATAAGTAATTTATATTGTTATTTCATTCTCCTTCTAACTCAGATTCTTCAAAAGCATCTTAATCAGAACAATTTACTTATCTTCTTTTCCTATAGTTTACCATATCCCAGGTTTTGTTGTCTGACCAAGTCCTCGTGTAGTTTAGAAGTTATGAAGCTCTTTCAGCTTTCAGGGAATTGTATGTATTTCGCGTGATTCCACAACGCTATCGGTAGTCTGGATCTCTCCACAGTCACACGAAAGAGCGCCCTGTTCTGTATTTGGAATTGAGTGTAACGTATTTCGGTACTTAGTCTACTTGATACGCTTAGACCGAGAGTTCCCAAAGTGGTCGATATCGACCCCCTGGGGTCGATTTGATTTTTCTAGGGGTCGATAGTTTCAATAAAAAAAATTGGGGGTCGACGACAGCAAAATTACACTACTCCCTTACTACTGCTATTTGTTTGTTACTTCAAAATATCTATGATTCCAATAGATACCTAATTAAGAAGTAAAATAATTCAAAAATACACTTTTTTGATAAAAACACATTACATATCAAATTTGTGAACGAAAAGGTAAAATGTGTCATTAAAATAGTCAATTTTTTGCTTTAATTTTCGTCAGCGCAAATTTCAATATTAAATGTTGCACAAAATAATGCCATAATCAACTTTCCCTCTGTGTGCGCGTGTGTGGCCGCACATGTGTTAAAAATTGTCCGCACACATGTTTCCATCTTCCGCACACATCTCAAAGAAAGGAACTTGTAACCATATTTTGTTTTGCATTGAAAAATGATTTCGTGGTATATAATATTATGTTGACTACTTAGTTTTATCTATGCATGAATATGCATATTTGCGCATTTCTCTCTTTTTTTCTTGCACATATAAGACCTGTCTTTCAGGTCGAAATTACCGTCTTTGAAACGCAAAAACCATCAAGGAGCTGTCCTTTCATTCATAGCATCTTCACCGTATACTTCGCAATTAACCCAAGCAGCTTTGGCAGCTTTATTCCCCCGATTGAACGCGAACAGAAGGAGATGTCGAAAATGCTCACTTTCGTCTACTTGGTATTCCATTTTAAAGGCTTGTAATCAAATAAAATAATATATGTAACATAGAAGCAAACAATATATCACCTGAGAGTAGGCATCTCTGTCCCCGGTAGCCCGATAAAGATCCCCAACGCTCCTTATAATGCGTCCAATCACGTATATTGCGGAGCCAGGAGATTTGCCTCCTGCCAACACCTCTTCGACCCTCTATTTTGGCTTGGATGATCAGGTGCAGTAATTTGTACTTTGCTCCTCTAAGTACATGACCCAAGTAGGACAGTTTTCGGATTTTAATATTATTCAGTAACTCTCTATCAACTTTGGCTCTTTGAAGAACCCTTGTGTTACATCTAAACGTGGTTAAATTTCTGCCGTCCCTTCCCGTCTTTTCAAAAGATATTGATAACTGTGATATTTAATATTTCAGAATATGACGAAACAACATGTCTTCTATCGGCTCTAGTTGACATAGTACACAGTGGGCATGGCTGGCGTAGTATCTGTCGATACATAATCAAATTTATTCAAGCTGGGAACTTTTGTACCTTAGTGGTTGGAACTTTTGTACCTTAGCTACATGGAACTCCTCCTTATTTTAAAATGTATAATTTTCTCACAAAATGTAATCTGCTAATGATCTATGTGGCCACAGAAATCGCAACTAGGCAATGTGACTAAATTCTCCAGGTCCAGTAGTTTGGAAACACCAAAGTAGAATTTAATTCTGTTTTGATGCAAAGAAAGTATTTTTTAGTGTGTTCTCTCTTTGAAGATGATATCCAACATGGCTCATGTTATTATTAGTGAGTTGATGCAAGCATTGAAAGTGACTTTTTTTAACAGGGACATACAGTTGTCCGTCCTCCAACCAGACTGTCCCTAGGATTGAATTAGGTTCCCTTATAGTAAGAACAAATTAGGTTCCCGTATCCTTATATTTATTTATTTAACACTTTTATTGCAAATACAATCTGGCGGGCTTATTGCCAGGCGGCAATCTCTTCCAACCAACCAGACAAAAGTTAATGAGGCAAGTTAAGTGGTCGCATCATTCAAATGACTATCCATCCCCACGAAATCCATAAACATATATGTGAGCACATCCCACAAACCTCACAAAGACGGACAATCACCCGAACGTTCTTTTTCATATAAAGTGAGATATCATCAATCAAAAGGAAAGGAAGGGATGGTGGAAAGGAAAGGAAAAGAAAAATCAGGAATGAAACACGTTATTTTAGTGACAAGAAATTAAGAGTTTTTTCAGTCGCTTCTTAAAGCATGCCAAGGACGGAGCGAGTCTTATATTGGTTTGTAACTGATTCCAGAGTATACTCTCTCCTCTACTCTATTGGAGTATGAAATTGATAGTTGTGACTTCGACAAATGGTCACATACTACGGACAGATGAAATTATTTGATGTGATTTCTTGGTCAATTATTCTTTTTTATTATAGTTGTGCTAAGTGCAACAAGAGGTTCCCCCGAGAGTCAGAGCTGGCCGCCCATATGATTAGCCACCTGCCCAAGGAGGAATACCCCTTTGTGTGTTGCAAGTGTGCGCGCAGGTTCACCACACAGCAACTGCTGAGGCACCATGAAAAGAAACACATTCCTATGGAGGAGAGACTGGTACATCCTTGTGAAATCTGCCAGTCTAAGTAAGTCAATTTGGTAATCGCTCTCGACAAGTTAGAAGTACAAGGTGTGCACGAGAGAGGTAGACTGACGAAAATATGGCTGGATCAAGTAGCCCTGATTTTGAAAGAGCTAATGTGAAAAGTATGACCAATTGAAGATTGTGTATGTTGAGATGTATAAATGAAGAGGAAGCGAAAGTTATGTGCTTGAATAGAAAAATATGGAGATCTGTTCTCTGCTAACCCTGCAAGGTACACGATATGATGATACATACATATATACTCCTCGAACGAGTTTGACAACGTATACCGTCTCCTGGTATACGTTGTCAAACTAGTTCGAGGAGTTGTGAGCTGTCCAGCATTACTACAAAGATTAGCGTTAAATGTTCCTTACAATTGCACTAGACTGCGCCGGCAAGAACTGTTCTCAATAACATACACAAGAACATGTCTTCCAGCCGCTATGCCTGTTGGAAGGGCCTTAACTCTTTTGAACGGGACTGCTTCGGATATTGACATATTTCACATCACATTACCTAAAGCAAAAGTAAATTTTCTTCTAAGATGGAGCGCGTTAGAAAGCACTCATCAACGAACTTATGTGACTGTAAATATATATGTATGTTTGTGTGTATATATGTACGCATATAACATAACTTTTTATTTTATATAATTTTTTTTTTATTTTGTGTAAATTTTCATTCTTTTTAATGTTTACACATCTTGTATTTTTCAAAGTACTATAATTGGGCTAAACCTGTGTTAAGAAAATAAATAAATAAAAATGTATTTAAAACTGCTAAATACAGATAAAATATTTTAAGATTTGCATCAAAGAGCAGCCTGATGATGCACATGAAAGCTGTACACGAAAGACTGAAGCCATTTGTGTGTGACCAGTGTGGGCGCGCCTTCACCACCAAGGGCATCTTGGAAGAACACCAGGTGCGGCACAGTGACGCACGCCCACATATCTGCTCTGTTTGTCACAAAAGGTAAATTCAAGTGTTACTTACTCATTTTAGAAAATCTGTAGTCTTTTTCTATGGATTAGCTTCACCTGATAAGTTTTCTGCGGCTTTCTTACCAAATATTTATTTATTTTATTTAATTAATGACACAACAGTGTCTTTTATATACAAATGAACATATGACAGGTTATACAAGTACTTAAAATTATTGACAAAATATACAAAACTTTATCTTAAACTAACATGTTCAGGAGATACAAAAGCAGTAGAAATAATAAATTACAAAGTCATTGTTTAAAATGATTTAATATTAATATGTATATTTAAGTTCAATATATGTATGTATATCACAAAATATTACCAAATTTTACCAAGTAGACTTACGTAATTGTCGAAGACTTGTTTTATAGTGGTAAAGAACTTAGATTTGTTTTTAGTGGAACAACGCTTACATAGAACGTTGTTTGTAATGTATCCAAAACTTTATATTAATGTTATTTAAGAACACCTTGACAAACTTCAATGACTGCAAAAAGTCTGTTTGTGAATATCATCACAATTTCAACCTTAGAAAATATGATAACATCGCAATGCATACTTGTACATCGTAAAAATCTAAATTGGTTGAATTTAAGAAATCTTCGACATGTGTATATCTGACAGAAATGCCCCTACATATCTTGTGGAAAATGTCCCTGTAACACATCGATCAATAAGTCCCGGGACTAACCAACAGATGGCGCCTCTAATAACAAATCCATGCCATTCTCAGTTAGTACCAGCCTTTAGCAGTTACGTGTCAAACTTTCATGACATTCCGACATTGTGTCATTGAGTTACAGTGGTTTTAGTGACGCTACTTTTGCTATTTTCAAAACAATGGAAAAAACCGAATTTCGTGTGTTGATAAAACATTGCTTTTTAATGGGAAAAAATACCGTTCAAACTCAGCGATTTTTTCATTTATTTATTATCTAGTTTTAATTTGTGCTTAAATAGACAGAATGATGATAAACTAATGCATCTATACTAAGTAAACTTAACATCTCAGCATTGCATCAACATTTGATTTATCATTCAATTCATAATTCGCCCAAATTTGGTCATAATTCGCCCAAAAAAAGAGTGACTGACAATGTTGGTCGATCAGAGAACAGAGGTACTGGTCTTCATGGCCATGATGATGAAAAATAGACCATGTAAGGCACTTAATCACGTGTTGCCGAAGTTTAAGAATCACGTAATAATAGCAGAAAACTGATCTTGAGAAATCCCGCATGTGTCATTTTAATTTGACATCTAACTCCTCTATTTGGTTCAAGGTCACAAATAATTAGGCTTCCTAGATATTTGAAACTGTCGACTCGCTCTATAGGTTGCTGGGTCAGCTGCAGAGATACACCACTAATAGCGTATTAACTGTTCTAGCTTTAAGACGAAGCAGCGCCTTGCCATCCACTCGGACACGCACAACGACACAGTGTACCAGTGCCCACACTGCCCCATCCAGTTGAACTCGCGCCGCACGCTACGCATGCACCTTTTCGTACACGATGAGATCTGCCGCTACCAGTGCAACTTCTGCGAGAAGGCCTTCAAGAGAGCTAAAGTTAGTAATATCATTCTTTCTACATTCATTTCAGCCGCCACTTTCCTATCTTACTTCTCCGCTTATTTTATTTTTTGTAATATTTTTAATCTATCATTATCAAGAGCTCTAGCATGGTAATTGAGCTCAATGTTAATGATTTCAATTACCATGCTAGAGCACCATTGAGAAGAGGCTGCTCTCTAAACAGTGCTATATAAATTGTGGTATAGGAAGACCAAGGAAAGTATAATTGGATTAAGTTAAGGATATTTTGAAAGAAGGAAATGTACAAAATCAAAGAAAGCGTTAGTTGTATGGATGTAGAAGAGGCGAAGGGTGTGTGTCCTGATAGAAAAGTCTGGCGCTTTGTAATCTCTGCTTACTCTGACTGGCAGATGGTATGTATCGACGAGTATGTATTATTATTATAAACAGTATTATAACAAAAACCTTCTCAGAGTGGCAGAAATGAGAACCCAACGCTTCATCGCAGGCAGAACTCTTAAAGATCGGATCAGAAATGAGACGATAAGGTCTGTCTGTGGTGTTGAAGACATAGTGAGGTGGAGAAGAAACAGAAGGCGCTTCTGGAGGAATGAGGTGGACCGCATGGAGGATATAAGACTGGCAAGAATCGCAAAGACTAAAAACCCTAACAGCATGAGACTACCAGGAAGGCCGCCGAAAGGGTGGAAGGACAGCTGGACGTCATCA
Source organism: Odontocerum albicorne (assembly GCA_949825065.1). Taxonomy (NCBI): domain Eukaryota; kingdom Metazoa; phylum Arthropoda; class Insecta; order Trichoptera; family Odontoceridae; genus Odontocerum; species Odontocerum albicorne. The sequence continues at coordinate 54,178,094 of OX463839.1, read as the reverse complement.
TCCCAGGACAGCTCACCGTCACAAACAGGTCATATGACGACCTAAACCAAAAGGAAGAAGAAGATTATAATTGTATTACACTTTGGAGGTGGATGTTTATATCCCATGGACCACCGCAAGACGCACCAACATTTATCTACCATTCAAGAATTAGAAGTTTTCCGAAAGACTTTGGATAACATACAGAAAAAGAATCCTGATTTTGTGTCAAAGAATGTATTTCATTAAAAATAATATTCATTCTATGGTCTGAAATTTGCAAACCATTTAATTTCATCTCTTGGAAAACAAGAAAAATCATGGTTCCAATAACAAGATTAAAAAACTAAAATCATACTTTTCTAATCACCAATAATGTAAACATAAATTCGCATCTCTAACCAATGAGTATTGTTGCCTCTTATGGGGAATAATGGCCTATATATGTTACACAGACACACTGCTTTCTAAACCCAAAGGCTCATTTGATGAAACCAAAGACAATGTTGTCTATCATCAATGTAGATATAAAGAACTCAGTACCAAAAAGATTTCTCAAACCCTGTTTAGTGTCTGAACTGAAGTCCTTTCAAGAGGGCTCTTTTAACTTGTTAAAAAAATTTATGACAGAAGGGCTTCTGTCACAAATCTTCTTCTTGGGTTAGAGTGATTGACAATCTATATATGTACTTTAATATCTGCACTAAATTAATAATGATTGTATTTCTTTTTCGTGCCGAGATGACACCCTCGGAGTGACACTTGCCCCCAAAACAGGATAAATTTTAAAATAAATCATGTAGCACCTCTCGAAAAGTGTCAACTTAAAGCTAACAGCATTGAAATCTCTCGAATGCAGAAGCATAGAAATGTTATTAATTTTCTGACATTCTATTTATTCTTCTTAATGTAAATCTTGGATCTGTTGGGAAAATCATTCCTTAGTACCAGATGCCTGTCTCTCCACCTTTTAGGGGGCCTTCGTGGCATTTGATGTTCTACAGGGATCTCGGTTGCCCTTATATATAAAATTCTGCCTACTTGTCCTGTCCACATTTTCATGTTTTTGTTTTTCCAGATCACATCTCTTAAACAACCAGGTATTGCGGAGCTACCTTATTTGTTTGTTCCCTTTTTTTTTTTTCTTTTTTTTTCCGAGTTACAATCCTAGGATTGGTCTGCACCAAGCACTCGATCCCTCCACTCATCTCTGTTATCCGCCAGTCTCTTCATCTCCTGGTAGCTGCCACAGCGCACATCCCGGATCACCCGGTCCATGTTGCTATATCTAGGGCGGCCTCTATGGTTATTGCCCTCAATCATTCCCTCGACGATGGTTAGGAGCAGGCCTGGGTGCCTGATGTTATGGCCTATTCAACTGGATCGTTGTTGGGCAACTCTATTTAGGAGTTGCCTTTTTTCTCCAACCCCGCTCAATACCTCGTCGTTTCGGATGTGATCTGACCAATGGACCCTGGTCATGCGCCTATATCACCACATCTCAAAGGCAGTCAGATGCCCGGACTCGCTCTGGCTGATGGTCCACGTTTCGCAGCCATACAGCAGCACACTCCAGACAAGACTTTTCACTAAATTCTTCCTAACATTGATATCAATATTAGGAGATTCAAATATCTTAGATTTCTTGTTAAAAGCAACTCTTGCCTGTTGGACCCTACTTATTATTTCTGCCTTTGATCAGCCATCTTGGGATACTCTGCTGCCTAAGTAAACAAATTCCCTCACTTGCTCAACACTGATGCCACCCAGAACAACACTCGCGGTCACCTCCTCTCTTCCAGCAACCATACATTTTGTTTTGTCTTTGTTTATTTTCATATTGTAATTGGATGACAAAACATTTTCCATCTTTCTTAAGGCCTCGTTCAATTCCCTTGTTCCCTTACTCTCTGCTTAATAATAATAATAATAATAATCTATTTCAGGATCTGAAAAACCACAGTAACCTACACACAGGTAGGAGGCCCTATTCCTGCCCGTGGTGCTCTAGGACATTTGCAAACGGTTCTAACTGCCGTGCCCACAAGCGTCGCATGCATCCCAACGAGCTTAGAATATCCGATGCTAGTGCTGCCATGGTCAACAAAGTTCCAGGTAATTATTTTCTCTTCTTAAATCAGGTTAGTTGTCAGTGCCATAATATAATATTTACCAAGTTGCTTTGTGTCTTAACATATTCAATTACCAGTGGGTTCCAAACTTTTGTTACTTTCAGACTTTTTTATCAGCATTTATTTTCTTACTAGTTGCAACCCGTAAAATATTCACGAAAGTAAAACAAATTATACATTTATGAAAATATATATTCATAAATGGAAAATTTGTTTATGTATATCATTTATACATCGTCCCCTTTTACACCGGTTCAAAAATTGTTAGCTAGGTATTTAAGATTCGTTCAGTATAGTTTCCATCTGTTCATTTATCATGGACCCACCGAAATTCAAATTTCGAAGTATTCCTCTCTTGCTCTCTTGTATTCAAAATTCAATTCTCGTATTCTTTCTTTGGCGACAACCGTCGTACGGGTTTTGGCCTATTTATAATATGATTGATAATTTGTAAATTGTCTGATGCAAATGCTAGAAGCAGTTTTGGAATGAAAACTGGTTTTGTTTTTTGTTATTTTATTATAAATGCAAAATATCTTTGATTCTTATTTTTCTTAAGTTCATTCATGCAAGAATCCATAAGAGAGTATAAAATTATCTGGAAATTCAAAGAAAATTGTAATTATGATTTGGAAAAACCTGATGAATATTTTTTGAGAGGATTGATGTGCAGAGAGAGCCTGAGTTGAATCATCTTGTCTTTAGCCCTTGAGGAAAGAAACCTGGCGGGCTTATTGACATGTGGTAATCTCTTGCAACTAACCAGAAAGATATTAAAGAGGCCTTGAGTGAAAACCAGACTAGAATCCTTTTTAAAGTAATCTGGGTTCCAAGGGAAGTCGAACCCGCAACCTTCCGGTTGAAAGACATCCATGTTACAAAATAAGCCATGAAGGTGTTCATACTATATGAATTGTCCTTTTCTTATTTATTTTTTTCTTCTTCAACTTTCTGTAGACTCAAGAGTCTGTTACTACAGGATTGTCCTCTTATGATGCTGAGCTCCAGCTATCTCTCCATCGTTTCAGGGGTCTCCCTTGTGGACCCCGTCCATCCGGCACCCCATGCAGAGCTATGTATGGAATTCTTGTGGAATTCATTCTCTGTACATGTTGGTACCAGTATCATCGACGCTGTTGTCCCCATCTGACCACATCTTGGACCTCACAGACCTCTCGGATTGTGGTGTTCCTTACACGATCACGCAAAGTCTTCCCAGCAATAGCATATTTTTTTGTGTAATCTATTTTTTCAACTTGATTGATCAAAATCTTTATTTCAGTTCCTCCAAATACCGAAGTTGAAGAAAAACAGCCTGCAGAATCCGGTCCACCTAAAGTAATCTATACAACAGTGAAACGGAAACTTCCTGGAACGTCCATCACTAAAACTCCCAACTTCTCCTTCCGTCCCGATGTTAGTGAAAAGGAACACAACCATATTACAGAAGACAGAAAGGACAGTTTCATAGAGATCCATGTCCCCAATACCAAGGACGAATCTGTCTCGCAAACGAAGCAGGAAAAGAAGTCACCAGTGCATAATTACGAATCTAGCATGTCACCTCTCAACTTGAATACTTCATCAACAAAAATCTTGAAAACAACTGTTCCTCCTAATTTAACTATAACCCCTATAATGCAATCGGACGGATCTCTGAATGACTTCCAAGATGTTGCGGAAAATTATAATGCCATTTTGCAAAGTAGAAATTTGGAACAAAATTTCGCAACTGCCGCAGATTATAAAGACGGACAGGATAGCATGTTTGCAAAAAGTGCGCAACAGTTGTATGCAAATTTTGGCAGTAATGTAGTTTCAAATTTATACAGTGTCGCCACTTCGGCAGCGCAATTTGCCTCTTCTAATCCTTATGCGTTACATTTTACAAGAGAAGAAGGCAATTGAATGCAATCATGTTTTTACTACCAATCAAAGTAAGAATTTGAAATACAAAAAGTCTTTCTTCTTCTCTTAATAGAGGAAAAGATCTCTTTAGTAAGACTTGTTTCGAAATTTTAATTTTCAGCCAATTTTATGGCTGCATTTTGTAGGAGTTATTCCTTTCTGACATAATGTGGGTATCTGGAATTAATATTGTTTTTTTTTTTCAACAATGTTATTTCTATAATTTTCAACAACTTTTTTAAATCTTTCGATCATTTCTTTTTGTAAAATTCCCATGGTTTGGAATTGAATGAATCAGACAGAGCCAATTTTATCTGTTATGTGCTGAATTTTTTTTGTTTTGTCAAAATATGTTCCTTTGCTTTTTTGGAATATTTTTTTAAGGTGGAATCGAACTATAATATTTATTTGATATTTCATATGAATTGAAAATATATAATTTTTGGGTTGGATCCATTTTATGCTTATGTTCAATTATGCAAGGTCAACAAAAACTGTATTATTTAAAAGAAATAAAAGTCACCAAGGTAACATTATTTATATTTATTTAAGTAGGTTGTAAATTAATTTCTTTGGATAATTTAAACATAATTTTTTTTTATTTTTGGTTAACCTAAACACATCGATCAATAAATCCCGGCACTAACTACTAAAACAACATTTATTTGCCAAATTCTTCTTATTCATCAACAAAGTCTCCTTCAAGAGCGATACATTCATTCCAACGCTTTCCTAACTTTTCTATGGCAGCCGTGTAGAACGATTTGTCTTTGGTTTCAAAATAGGTGTTAGTTTCGGGAATCACTTCTTCATTGGAGCCAAATTTCTTTCCCTGGAACATCTTTTTGAAGTCTGCGAACAGCCAATAGTCGCTGGGGACCAAATCTGGAGAATACACGGTGGGTGCGGAAGCTATTCGAAATTCAACTAATGCAATTTGGCCATCGTTACCATCGACTTGTGACACGGTGCATTGTCCTGATGAAAGAGAAATTTTTCTTCTTCATGTGGGGCCGTTTTTTTTGCAATTTCTGCCTTCAAACGCTCCAATAACGCTATGTCATATTCGCTATTGATGGTTTTTCCCTTTTCAAGGTGATCGATGAATATCATACCATGCGCATCCCAAAATACGGAGGCCATAACTTTCCCGGCCGACTGTTGAGTTTTTGGTCGTTTCGGATGACTTTCACCGGCTACTCAACACTCAGCTGACTGCCGATTTGATTCCGGAGTATAGTGGTGGATCCAAGTTTCATCCATTGTCACATACCGACGCAAAAACTCCTGTTTATTTTGCGTGAACAGTGCCAAATAGCGCTCTAAATCATCGATGCGTTGTTGTTCTCAACACAATTTCCATTGTGAGCAAACGCAGCACCCATTTCGAAAAAAAACTTCATGACCAAAATGTTCATGCAAAATAGCGTAAATGATATCTTTAGGATGTCAGCTATCTCACGCAACTTTACTTTGCGATTTTCCTTCATGATTTTGAGGGTTTTTTTTTATGTTTTCTTGTATAACAGCCTCATTTGAACGACCAGAGAATTCAGCATCATTTGTGTCTGTATGACCGCGTTTGAAATCAGCATACCACCGACAAATGGTTGTTTTCAACGGAACAGAGCCCGGATAACACTTTCCAAGCCATTGCTGAGTTTGAACGGTATTTTTTCCCATTAAAAAGCAATGTTTTATCAACACACAAAATTTGGTTTTTTCCATTGTTTTGAAAATAGCAAAAGTAGCGTCACTAAAACCACTGTAACTCAATGACACAATGTCGGAATATCATGAAAGTTTGACGCGTAACTTCTAAAGGCTGGTACTAACTGAGAATGGTATGCATTTGTTATTAAAGGTGCCATCTGTTGGTTAGTCCTGGGACTTATTGATCGATGTGTTAGTATCTCTTTTATTGAGGAGAATTTTTAGAGCAAAATTTCGAAAATATTTTTTCTATTGAAACTTGCATTTTGTTTATTTTTTAGTAGTCAAATTTGTTTTCTGCTGTTCACTTCAATTCGTATAACGAGATGTACGAATGTGGAGGAGTGAAAAGTTGTGTGCTTGGATACAAAAGTTTGGAGATCTGTTCTCTACCTATGTAATCTGTATGAAGAATCAACATATTATTTTTTTTTTTTTTTAAAGAATAGATATGACCTAAGTTATAGGTATCCTTATACCCTTGAACACTTGGCGAAAAAAGTGCCTGTATCGTTCGAGGGGAGTAGCACAGCGTGGGGTTCGAACCGACGACCTTCCGCACGGAAGTCCAGTGCTTTACCGCGCGGCTATGCACCTCGGTTTGGTTATAATTTTTTTTTTACTATGTACAATACTAAAATTAACAGTGAAATTGCATATGATTGCTAAAGTGAATCAAAGGGTACATATTAAAAATAATTGTCTTACGAGCCTACCATATTGTGGATTAGATTGAGAGAAAGAGAGAGAGAGAACCACATCACTAAGTGAGCCCTGTGACTGACAGTTTAAAACATATTTAATTATTTTTCTAAATACGACTTTGACCTTCGCTTACACTCCCAGATTGGAGCATGCGGAGACCACAAATTCTCTCCACCATCATATTGTGGATTGCATAGAGAGACAGAACCACTTCACTAAGCGAGGCCTGTGACAGTGACATTTCATAACATATTTAATTATTTTTCTAAACACTACTTTGACATTCGCTTACACTCCTAGATTGGAGCATGCGGAGACTACAAATTCTCTCCACCATCATATTGTGGTTTGCATAGAGAGACAGAACCACTCCACTAAGCGAGGCCTGTGACAGTGACATTTCACAACATATTTAATTATTTTTCTAAACACTATTTTGGCATTCGCTTACACTCCTAGATTGGAGCATGTGAAATACACAAATTCTCTCCAACATCATATTGTGGATTGCATAGAGAAACAGAACCACTTCACTAAGCGAGGTCTGTGACAGTGAAATTTCATAACATATTTAATTATTTTTCTAAACACTACTTTGGCATTCGCTTACACTCCTAGATTGGAGCACGTGAAAGCCACAAATTCTCTTCACCTAACTCAATTGGCCGCTTGCTGTGTTTTTTTTATGATCGATTGTATATCTGAGGTTTTTTGTGGCCTGTATGTGAAACAAACAATAATGTGGTTCATTTATTGACTTGCACGGTACAGCTCAACACATCTGAATTATTGTGATACGAACATGTTGAAGGGCATACCTAGAGAGATCACATTATCTTTGGCCCCAGTAAGTGAACCTTCTTGTTTAGAACCACTGAAGTAGACATATAATTTACAGTACATCATCATATGTATTAGAAATAATATGGCATGTGGAGAATTAAAAAAAAATTCAATTGTTCTTTCAAGAACTACTTTTTTTTACTTATTTATATTTGTATATTATTATAAAATCACGTAATAATTAAAAGCAATATAAAATATTAAACTGTCAAAATTTTTTTTAATTTTTTTATGCATAATAATTTTGATTAAATAAATCTCTATGCGTAACTTATTCAAAAATTACTTGCTTTTTTTAAGGGAATGTAATTTTTGATACATACGTATTTTTATCTTCTTCTTCATCTTATTTTAGGCCTGTTGGCCAGTTATGGTCCCGCATAATTTGCCTCTCGCGACTTCGACTGCCAGCTGTCTTTCCATCTTTTGGGAGGTCGTCCTGGAGGTCTGCTTGCTTGGGGGATACTGTCCCTGGCCATTCTTACGTATTTTAATAAGAAAACATTTTTTTTGACTTTCGTTCAAAATACGGTTTCACACCGAAAGACCATTTTAATATATTATGCTCATATATAATGCTTACATGTATGGTCAAAATATGAAATTTATAAAACTACATAATACCATTGTTTTCAAAGGGATGTTCTCTTCTTGCATTTTAATTGCACTTTGATATGATGAATGGTAAACTGAGGTTATATTCCATAGTTCAGAGGTTTTCAAAATGTGCACCTCGTTGCGATATACGTACTATGCTACTGCAACCCAACTCTGGGTATACATTTCTTGTACCTATTTTCTTTCTTGATGTCTCACAGCTAGGATAAAAAATATTCTTGAATCAGAAACATTTGTCTTGGTTCGCTTATAAATCTGTGTCTACACTCATTTTCACATGCACACCTTTCTTAATATAACTCATGTGTCAATGTAAATACATGTGTAGGATTTTTTCTCGAATCTAGCTTCTCAGGGTTCGATTATATCACTTTTTCTTCTGTTGAAATTTTGTGCATTAACCAACCTCAAAATTGCACATTGATCGTCTTCAGTGGGGAGTGGAAATATATGTAAAAAAAACCCTTTTAAAACAAACAAAAAAAAAAATATTTATTTGTTTAATGTAAATATGACTAAAAATGCACATCATCTGTATATTTAATACACTGACTGTAGTCAATTTACTTGCCTAAATATTCCAAGTATTTTCTAATATTATTTTTCCTCAGTTGGTATGACATATGAATTGAATTATGATCATTAATTTTTTTTAATGTGTGTTTCCATTTTCAGGGGTTGAGATTGTTTGAATAGTATTAACTATTGTACCAAATTTTTATTAACCCTACAATGCGCGATTTTTTTTATTTCAAAAATAAAAATATATTAAATATGTACTGGAACATGAAAAATACAATAAAATTTTTTTTTTGTTTTTATATATTTATATTTAAAAAAAAAGAGTAAGGTTCATATATGAATCTCTGCGCATTTGTAAGTTGATTATATGATATAATGATATAAATGAAATTATATATTTAACTTAACTTATTTTACACATATGTACTAAAGAATAAAAGAAAAAAAAATAAGATTACCTTGATCACCAATAATGAAGTAATTTGATTTCAAACTGGAACAAATCACAAAAGTCATCTACGGGCAACAAGTCAAACTTCAACTGCCAAATTGACCGGTAAAACAGTTTTCTATTAAACCTATGTGGTTTTAAAGCATGGAGATTATTGTATCACATTTGTAACAGCGCATGAGTCGTTGTTTATACCACTCAACACAAAAATATTTAGAAAAATTTTGGTTGGTTCATATGTGCATCATTGCGCACTGTAGGGTTAATATTCTAACTAAATCCTTGGATATATTTCCTATTTTAAATAAAGCATCATTCAAAACATAACTGGATAACATACAGTGTTGTAGTGAGTGCTTCCATAGTTAAATAAGGTTTTTTTGTTGAGCTATTTGCTCATAGCATAGTAACTTTTTACCTCAGATTAAAATGGCTTTTTTTTAAACAAAGCAATGCTACTTTTTATCCAAAGTGAGTAAGATTTATAAATACATACATGCCATCATATCATTTCCGGTGAGGGTAAACATACCGCCTTTATTTTTCCTATATACATACAAAGCATTTTTCTTATGTGTAACACATTGTAATCGGCTCACGACAATTCTCATGTTCGAGTCGGGCTCAACGATAAAAAGCGCAACACGAGAATTCTCATGTTTACGAAGTCTGTGCTTAAATTGTGGGTTACGACAAAAATTGTGTTCAAAATTGTGACTGCTACGAATCCATAAATTACGTCATATACAGGGTCTTTCAATAAAGACGCTCGATTTTTAAATATAAATAAAACAAGTTGTGTGTGAGATATCCACTCAATTTTTTTTTTATTTGTAAGAATATTTTATGGCATTAAGAATGGAATATAACGTTGTTCAAATATCTGCCGCGGCTTTGCTTGGTGGCACATATTCGGGAGGTCCAATTTTCAATGACTTTGTTGCATAAATCTGGCTGAATTTGCTGGATGGCATTCGTTATGTTGACTTTGAGGGCATCAATTGTTTGCGGTTTATACGCATTTTAACCTGCGATTTAAGATAGCCCCAAAGGAAGAAATCTTAAGGCGTTAAATCGCACAATTTTGGTAGCCAGTTCACGTCGCCGCCGCGCGAGATAACCATGCCCTCAAATCGCTCGTGCAGAATATCCTTCGTGGCATGCGCTGTGTGGCATGTAGCACCGTACTGTTGGAACCACATGTCGTCGGTATCCATATCATCCAGTTTAGGCCACAAGTAGTTGCTTATCATCGATCTGTAGCGCTCGCTGTTGACGGTTATGGCAATGCCAGTTTCGTTTTGGAAGAAGTACGGAGCGATGATTCCGACAGACCAAAATCGGCACCAAACAGTGACTTTCTCGGGATGCATTTGGTGCTGGTGTATCTCGTCTGGATTGGTATCATCCTAAATCTGACAATTTTGCTTGTTCACACATCCATTCATCCAAAAATGGGCCTCGTCACACATCCATTCATCCAAAGATGATTTTTTTGGCGAAATTTGAGTCAACTTCCAACTGCTCCAGAGCCCGCTACTTCCAACTGCTCCAGAGCCCGCTACTTCCAACTGCTCCAGATCAGCGAACACACGGCGTTGTCTATGATCGTTTACCTTAAGTTCCTGGGTTAGTTGGATTTTATATGGGTGCAAACCCAAGTCCCAATGCAAAATTCGTCAAGTTGAAGTCGCAGAAAGACCAAGTTCTTGTGAATTACGAGCAATTGACTGCCTCGGATTTTCCCGTACGCTCTCACGCACAGCAGCGATGTTTTCAGCAGACATTGCGTTTCGGTGGCGTACGGGTGTTGGCTGATTATTTATCGAAACGGTTGACTCGAATTTGGCCACCTAACGTCGGATAGTCAATTCAGCAGGACGGTTGTGGCAAGGATAAAAATCATGTATTGCGTGGAACGTTTCTCGAACGGAGCACTGATTTTGAAAATGAAATTTGATGATTTGCACACGTTGTTCAACGTTATAACCTTCCATGGTGATTTCCCATATACTACTGAACAATTCACAACAAATTTGACAGAGGTTGCTTTAACAACATGGCCGCTATAACCTAACAAATTTCGAGCGTCCCTATTGAAAGACCCTGTAGTAACAAGCGATAAATCAAAGTATCCGACTAGACCGTGTTGTGTGTGCCCCGCTCATAAAACACGCAGTGAAACTCGATACTTGTGTGTTCATTGTAACGTTCCGCTACATAAAGATTCCTATTATGAACAATACCACACACTTATAAACTATTACTTAGCAGTGATAAGAGTTTTTTTAAACTGATATTTACATTATAAATTTTTTTTCCTATAAGTAAACCAAGTGCTTTTTTAAAACACAAAAAAAAAAGGTGCCAAAGCTCTCTTCTTGTCAAGCTTTTCGTATACCGTCAAAAAGGTGGTGGAGCGCAACAAAAGCACTGAGTAAAACTATAATGATAATAATTTTTTTATTTAAGCGTTTTAAGGCTAAAAAAAATTTTTTTTTTTTATTTAGTGTACAAGAAAAAAATCTACTATTACTGGTGAGTACAAATAAAGAAAAAAACTTTTAAATCCGATAAAAACTGTAAAAGTTATGCAAATTTTAGTGAAAAAAGGCACATTTCCAGCCTTGGGCGACTGTGTGACGTAACCGCTTGCAATGTGTTAACATTTTTAAAATTTCACTCCAGTTTTTTATCAGTCTTCCTCTGCCACAAAAATCGTCATCCATTCATTTAACAAGTCCAAATAATATACAATATATGTTCCAAAACTATTACATACATCTGTCTTAACACATTCATCTATTGATTGAATTATGTATGTTATTTTTTTCATTACATTTTGATATTTGTTGCTTCAATTTTCTAAATTTTTTGATTATATAATAAATATGACCCAAGTCAGAGGACCTAACTCACACCCCCAAATACTAAGTGGAAAAAGAGCTTGTGTCGAGGGGAGGAGCACCACGAGGGGGTTCAAACCCGTAAACCTCTGTAAAGAAGTTCTGTGTCTTTTTGCGCAGCCATGCACCATTTATTTAATAAACACTTTAATATTTAAATTGATTTGTGGTATACATTTTCTTATGCATATTTTGAATGCAAGGTGAATGGAAGGATATAATTATGAAATACTTAATTACTTTATGAACTCACCATATTTTGATTTGGAAAGAGAGAACCACTTCACCGGGCAAGGTCTTTGACAGTGGTTTAAATCTTTTTTTATAATGTATTACTAGTATCGCTTAGGCTGAGGCCACACCAAAATGCTTCGTTAGGTGCTAAGCTCTATTTTACATGACTCATATACTAGGTGACTTCATACCAGGCCACACCAAAGTACTACGCACAAATTCATTTGACAGTTGGGAGCGGTTGAGTCAACACACGATGTCACTCTCAAAACTAAACAATTTCATTATAACATACCATCTTTATTTACTTTCTGTGCAACTTCATTCCAAAGTGATTTTATAACAGGTACATTTTTCTATAATTTGCTCGATAGGTTCCACAAAAGCTCCCTTTTATACACAGCTGTCATCAAAACTTCTGCCATCTTGTAAATTAACCAAGACGTCTGTTCGCTAGGAGATTCAATCGATGACTAATCGTCATGTAACGTGGCGCGAAGCGTGCAGTGTGGCCACTGCGATAGTATGCGGTACGTAGGTTCGCTAGGATATGTCGCCTAACTCGCAACATAGCTCTAAGCATCAAGCGAGGCTCCTACCTGTGTGGCCGAGGCCTTACACTCTCAAAATGTAGCATACGGAAGTTGGAAATTCTCTCAACTTGACTCAATTAACTTTCTATGTATGATTTTTATGATCTATTTGTAAAACAAACAAGAATGTGGTTCGTAGATTCTTTCGCATGGTACAACTTAACATATAACATATGAATTGATATAATCTGGACATGTTGAAAAGAATGCCTGGGAAACCACATTATCTTTGGCTGCGATAAGTGATCCTCTCCTTGAAAACTGCTGGAGTAAGCACGTAACTCACAGTTCGTCATCGTACATATTGGAAATATTACATCATGTAGAAATTTTTAAGTATCCCATCATCCTTTCAAGAGCTATGTAAAAAAAACTCGTTTTTATTTATATATACAATATATGTATACCATTATAAAATAACACAAGTAAAACCCATACAAAATATTAATACATACATACCATCAACCCATTTCCTTATCGGGGCAGGCAGAAAAGACAGAGTGCGAGATTTTCCTATCTCGACACACGTATTTCACCTCTTCTACATCCATACACCTTCTCATACAACTCCTTCGATTTCTCTGACTTTTTACATTTCCTTCTTTCAAAATATCTTTATCTTAGTACAACCATACTTATTTCGCTTTTCGTTCAGATTCATCCCTAATCACTTCATTCCATATTCTGTCATACATTATCACCCCATGTATAAATATTAAACCTTCCTTCCCTGTGATGTGTATAACTAGTACACATTGCTTCTAAAAACTTTTATATCTCTATAAATATAATAAATACTGGGTTCAGATTTTAGATATTCCTTCGTAATACATTTACGCATTGAATGAAAAAAATAATATTAATAATAATTAACACTTATCGGCCACATCAGAGATATTTTGGGAAAATTGGAAATAAATTCATCAATACAATCAAACGTGTGCCAGTGTGTGACGTAGGTATATTCATTCTAAAAACTGCTGTAGGTGAGGAAGCGACGCTATTCATGTCTCACTCTCACTCTACTTCGGTATATGGGAACGCAAGAAATAGAATCTCAGTTCAGAATTGTGTCTCTTCCTTCGAGGTATAACATACACAGTGTTCGTCCGTCTCAGGTCTCAGTAGCTGTCGAGCATTCATCTGAGGTGGTCTCTTCGCCCGTTTTGTGAACGTCGGCTGATTTTTCTTTCATGTTTCAGCAATTAAATTTCAATTATTATCACTTTTGGCTTCAAATTTAATTAATTTAAGCGATTGGCTATTAATATTATTATTTTGCCAATTTTAAATCGCTCATCTTTACATGTGTATTGAATACACATCACCGGAATGCACGGATTTTTTTAGCACAGGAAGGGAAAGGTTAAATGCCATCTATAATTTTTTTATTTATTATTTTTTTACTAATCTTGAAGTAGCTGGTTATTTCTAAAATCTCTTGAAGTAGCTGGTTATTTCTAAAATCTCTTGCAGTAGCTGATTATTTCTAAAATCTCTTGAAGTAGCTGATTATTTCTAAAATATTTTATTACTTATAGTTTTAAATCTTGTGTTAGATTGGTTTTGAAACTTAATTATATTTTGTACTTATTCTAACCCACCTGTCCTCTTTGGTCACACATTCCGTTTAGAATAGTTTTGCTGTTGTGTGAATTGCAATTTATTTTGTTAGATATGGACGTATATATGGAAAAAGGACTTAACCTACAAAATATTAACTTTTGGTTTATTTAAAATATCGAAAATTAATATATGAATTCTGTATGTATAAGAATATTAAGCCAGTTAAGTTGAGTCTTAGAAAACATTTGCTCAGTTATCTCAGAACAGTTAAAATGTGGAATAAGCCTTTGTTCATGTATACACCCAAATGTAAAGTGTTTTTATTTTATTTGAAAAATATTGTAAATAATTCTTTTACTGATTAAATTATTAAATTTTGATACATTATTGGTATTTTTTACTTAAAGCCATCATTATTTTATTTTATATATGATGATATTGTCATAAAATTTTCATGGTTATAGGTAAGAATGGATTAAAAGAGTGATTTAAGTGTTTTTTTTTTCCTTATTACTATTGCACACATGAACAACACGTTCTATACAATACTCTATTGGAGTTGGCTCGAAATTGGTGTACATGGGATCCCAACACCATACTGAGGGGAATTAAATACAGTAGACTCTAGATTATCCGGGATGGTAGGAAAATAAATTGACCCAGATAATATCCATCATCTACCAGTGCTTAAATTAAGAAGTGTCCACAGAAAAACAAAAATCACATTATACAAGACCATAATAAGGACAGTAGGGACATACGGGTGTGAAGCGTGGACGATGACAACAAGATCTGCAGAGATGCTAGACACATTTGAATGGAGAGTATTACGTAAAATCCTGGGGCCCATGAACATTGGTGAAACCTGGAGAATAAGATACAATGATGAGCTGTATATCATCTATAAAGCTCCCAGATTCTTTGTACATGCTAGACTGAGCAGGCTGAGATAGGCTGGACATGTGCAAAGAATGCCATCATCACGGGTACCTAAGAGGATCTTTGAGGGACATCCGGGCAGAAGAAGAAAGGTCGGTAGACCTAGGCTGCGATGGGAGGATGAGGTGTAAAAAAGGACGCGGCCCAACTACTACAAGTGACAGATTGGAAGGCCGCGGCGGGAGATAGGAGGAGTTAGAGTCGAGGATTGATGGAGGCCAAGGCCCGATATGAGCTGTAGAACCATCGAAGAAGAAGAATATCCATCAAAAAAATATTGGAAAAATGATAAAACAGAAGCTTAAAGTTATCCTACATACTAAATTTAAAATGCGACAGCAAAGAAGTTTATATTTTCCCTCTGTTCACTTTTCGGCAAATGGTGCTATGCAGATTTGAAAATATTAGCTTATCGACAAAGTACTATTGTTATGTTGCTGCAAAGGATCAAGTAGGCTTTGAATATTAGGCAAAGCAGTACTGTACTGTAGAGTACTTTTCTAACTTCACTGATAACCCTTTTTAATTTTTTAGGTTACTCAAAAAAAGTTCAAACCTGTTTTTTTTATTTTATTTATTTTTATAAAGTAAATGAAGCAAGTTACGTGGTCGCATAAATCATTCAAATGACTATCCATCCCCACGAAATCCATAAACACATATGTGAGTATATATAGACCCACAAATACGGACAATCGAGTATAGACCCACAAATACGGACAATCACCCGAACATTCTTTTTCATATAAAGTGAGATATCATCAATCAAAAGGAAAGGAAGGGATGGTGGAGAGGAAAGGAAAAGAAAAATCAGGAATGAAATAAGTTATTTTACTGACTAGAAATTTAGAGTTTTTTCAGTCGCTTCTTAAAGCATGCCAAGGACGGAGCGAGTCTTATATTGGTTTGTAACTGATTCCAGAGTCTTATGTCGTCGTTGTCGTCCACACATTATTCATCGTCGTCGTTGTTGGGGCCTTGTAGTCAAGGATTCCCTCGCTATTCCAATGTCAATTCAGTTAGAAAATGGAGCTGTGCCATGGAGTTTGTTTATTAAGTAAGAGAGCTGTTGCACACCAGCAAACTCACCGGCCACACCGCTGTACTGGAACTGATGGCACACCTGAAGTAAGATAATCGTAGCTCACTGGTATGCTTTTTTTCAAAGAACAATTATGACCAAAGTCATAGGTATCCTTACACCCCCGAATAACAGGCGGAAAAAATGCCTGCGTCATTCGAGGGGAGTAGCACAGCGGAAGGTTCGAACTGACGACCTTTCGCGGAAGTCCAATGCGTTACCACACGGCCGTACGCCTCAATAACACCACGCAATATTGCATAATCAATAGTAAATGCTCCCTAAATGGCGCAATATAAACTGCTCTTTTATTATGAATAACTAAAAATGTAGGAATTTTGCTGTGTTGTACTCGTATAAAACTTTCGTTTTATACAGTACAACTTGGTGAGTTTATTGCCATGCGTCAATCTCTTCTTACAAAACAAATATATTTTAAAGAGGCCTAAACGTATTGAGTTATTAAATAAAAAGCCTTGTGTAATTTAATAATTTATTTTTACTAATAAATGTCAAAATCAATATGCACAGTGCAGATGTTCAATTAAAAATTAATCACGTTTCTCCTACAAAACATTGAATTGATAAAATTTGATTAATCTCCCATGAACAAATGTTTCCTTCTTATTCCTTAAGATCACAGATTATGTGGTGTTTCAAGTACAACAAAATAATTATATGTATATCGGTGTTGTCATAATAAAAGCTTTTTGTTTTCTTATTGTATTTAACAAGAGATATTGAATTTATAGAGATACTAGAGCCGCAATTGACATAAAATATTATTATTATAGTCAAGCCCATAAATGCTGTCAATATCTGTACGAAATTGTATTTAACAAGAGATATTGAATGTATAGAGATACTTGAGCCGCAATTGACATAAAATGTTATTATTACTGCCAAGCAGCATGAATGCTGTCAATGTCTGTACCAAATTGTATTTAACAAGAGATATTTAATTTACAGAGATACTAGAGACGCAATTGATATAAAATATTATTATTATAGTCAAGCAGCATGAATGCTGTCAATATCTGTACCAAATTGTATTTAACAAGAGATATTGAATTGATAGAGATACTAGAGCCACAATGAACATAAAATATTATTACAGCCAAGCAGCATGAATGCTGTCAATGTCTGTACCAAATTGTATTTAACAAGATATATTGAATTTATAGAGATACTACAGGCGCAATTGACATAAAATATTATTATTATTAGAGCCAAGCAGCATGAATGTTGTCAATGTCTGTATCAAATTTAACTGTCACATTATTATGAATAAAAAGCAAAAAAAGAAGCAAAGGAAAGAAAACACCACTAAAACAGCAGTAGGAAGCAGTAGGATAGTTTTAAAACTAGTTCAAAGTCACAGCATTACTCTTGGGCAGTTTGTTCCAACATTCTATATGTCTCGGTTAGTAAAAAAAATGCCTCCAGGGGTTATTGTGGAATTTAGATTGTAGCGATGGTTCTCTCAAATATTTGTTTTTGGTTAAAAGAACATTTTTGGCGAAGCTCTGAGCTGTCATAATGTTTTATAACACTAAATAAATCACCTATGAGATCTTATAACACTCAATAAAGTCTGAAATATCCACAATTTCTTTGTTGCAAAGTAGGTAAGTTCATTAAATGCAGTATATCTTCGTAAGTCAGATTAGTCAAAAATTTTAGACTTATCGTTGTTTGTCTTGAACCCCTTTCAAGAAATTTAGGACCCTTTAAAAAATAAGGGCTCTATATTTGTTAACCAAATTCTAACAGAGGTTTTATAGACCTGTGTTCCTCAGCCTTTAGACACCCGCAGACTAAACTTGCATATATGACGGACATGCTTAGTCTTCTTAATGGACTCAATACTTGTCTCCAGGGATTCTCTATAAATGTTTTTACCATGAGAAATAAGATGGATCCATTTAAAAAGAAACTCTATTTTTGGGAGAGTTACGTGCAAGAGACAGATATAGAAATGTTTCCATTTCTACAAGACTTTTTGATTGCTGCTAACATCAACCAGAAGGTTATTTTAAACATAATAAGTCAACATTTAAGGGCGTTACTACAAAAAAAATAATCACTATTTTGCTGAAATTGTGGATCCTCGTAAAGGTAACGTTTGGATTAATAATCCCTTCATGGAAGACATCAAATCATGCGCAATTACTACTCAAGGGAAAGGAAATCTAATCGAGTTGTCTTCTGATGCGACTCTGCTGTCCAGACATAAAATACAAACATTGTCCCAGTTTTGGATATCACCATTAAATTATTATCCGCATTTTCGATTACCTATTAATGTGTGAAAACTTTTTCGTCTATGTCAATAATAAAAACGAAACAGAGAAACCGAATGGATGTCAATGCAGCGCTACATCTCTCTGAAACAACACTGCAGCCACGGTTAACAACTATTCTAGCAAAGATGCAGCAGCAGATATCGCACAAATTTTTTAAAACTTAAAATTGCTTTTTCAAAACAACAGAAATTCTTTTATTAAAAATGTATTTACTAATGGGTTTCTGATTATTTCAATTAACAACATAATTTTCATGCTTTTTTTGTATTTCCAATATGTATTAGGTCTTATGATATAAGATTTAAAAACTAATAAACAAAATGTGTACTATATAAATAATAGTTTTTATTTCAGAATTAGCGGTCCGGGAAATATTTCTCTTAATTTGGTGTCAAAAGTTTGGGGAACACTGCTATAGTGGATCAATTTTCGTTTATATGTTTATCAATTTTCAGAATTTTGTGGGCACCCTATAAAATATAATGCCCAAATGAAACTGTACTTAGGGACAAAATTCCAAAAAATTTAATTTCATAACAAAAGGTGTAAAATATGCAGTATTGCATATGGTGGACAATCAGAAATTCTGCAAAACATATATTACACAGCAACGTAAGTTAAATAATTATTATATTGTTTTTAATTAAGGCATTAACATTGTGAAGGTTTAAAGACATTCTAATTTGTTTTATCGAACACTGTTTATTCCACTTTTTGTAACGGTATAACCCTACCTGTTTCAAGGCTTTCACCTCATCGTCAGGGGAACACAAACAAGACCCTTGTTTGTGCTCCCCTGACGATGAGGTGAAAGCCTTGAAATCGGTAGGGTTATACCATTACAAAAAGTGGAATAAAAAGTGTTTGATAAAACAAATTACAATACATTTCAATAATTTATTTTATGATTTTTATCATATTGGAATGAGGATGAATAATTCCTAGGGCAAAAATTAAATATATATAAAATCAATTATGATAATTTTTCTAGTATAATATTGACAATCTAATTTTAAATATATATAAATAATTATATGTATAAAATATTATTTCTCGGGAAATCCGGTATATAAGTTCCGTATTTAAAAAAAATCTGGCAACCCTAGTTATCCCTCCATTTACGCAGGTGGTTTCGGGAAAACAGTGCATAAATGAAAACCGTGCAAATTGAGTAAATGATTGCTATGTGATATTTTACATATTACGTTAAAAAAGCTTTTGTTATTTTTTTAATAAGGCTACGTAAGTGGTTACTGATAACTAATAAAACACACATTTTTATGAGACATATATGATTTATTTGTATGAAGAAAAATTACAAAATTTACAATTTGATGTAGTACCTACTCAGTCACTTTTCCTGGCATTAATCTTCTATTCTTATTGTTGTTGCTCTTACAGTTGTAGCAAAACCAGAAACAAAATAATACATTATTGCCACTAGCAAAAAAAAAAAATCAATTTAGATGCCAAATTATTACTTAATAGTTGTCACTATTACGAATTTAAAATTTCAAACAGAATAAATTATGTTAAAGTGAATTTGTGTAAATGGAGAGATCACTGTATATTTATGTAATTTTATAAATCAATATTTAGATTTTCTCACTGATAGTTAATAAAACTAGAATATCATTCAATATGTGCGCAAAAAAATATGATTCCCATTTAAGATGTTTCCTCTACTAAAAGTAATTTTTTCTGGACCTAAAACAGCTAAAATTCTATTTTTAACAAATCAAATGTTTTTAACAAATACTATGTTACATTGTATTGTGTATACTATGTAACAAATCAAATGTATACTATGTTACATTGTATTTAACAAATCAAATGTATACTATATTACATTGTATTTTTAACAAATCAAATGTATACTATGTAACAAATTAAATGACACTGAAATTTTAACATTAAAAATCTGGTTTGATTATTACTCGAGAAGTTTTCGCATACAAAGTTTTATAAATAAGTAACCAGTTCCTTGAAAAACATCTAAAAAAAAGGTTTTACTGAATATGTAGGTTGTCTAAAGATGATATATTTTTTGTGCTTTACTTCGTTGTAACTCCATAATGATACCTACGATAAAATTTACTTTGTAAATTTTGCTAACGTGATGTTAACCGATTCGAGTTTCAAGCTTCTTTCCAGAACAATGGTTTGCCTGATGAAGAGCTCATAAAAACGCATAAGTGGAAATTACAAAGTACATTTTGTCGTAAGTAGGAATAAAATATATTGATAAATAAAGCATTTAGTTCAAAATGCAGTAGGAATTTAATATAATGAGAAAAACATGAATGAATTCCACAAGAATTCCATACATAGCTCTGCATGGGGTGCCAGATGGACGGCGTCCGCCAGGGAGACCCCCGAAACGATGGAGAGATAGCTGGAGCTCAGCATCACAGGACAATCCTGCAGTAACAGACTCTTGAAAGTCTACAGAAAGTTTAAGAAGAAGAAGAAGAAAAACATAATTTCAATGTTTTGTAAGTTTTTAATTATACTCGTATCCTTCAAAATTTAACTGATAAGTTGTTGGATGATACATGTAGTTGCCGAAAGATATTAAAATATTTTTATTTGAAGAGTTATGATATATTTAATATCCTACCTTAACTAATAAAGCAAATTAAATTATTTTTTAGCGAAAACCATTACTCCCAAGATCACAAGCACTAAGCACAGTTTTTCACGTGTTCACTTATTTCGTCTGGAATTTATTAATATTTTAAACAAAAGTTTGCAGTGTCTACAATTCATCTATTTTCTAAATATCATAATTCAGTTTTACGTCGGGCCATTATCATCAGAATGCCAGCTGTTTCGTTGCAACTTTTCATTTTCACGATTCAGTTTTAAAACTTTGGCTCCGTCTGCTTTTCTAGGAATTGCTCTTGTAAATCCACTAATTTGTGATAACCTTTCCTCTTCTATTTCCTCTGGAATAGAATCTCTACGGGACATCCTATCGTGGTCAGCAAATATAGACAAAGCTGGTTGCGATATATTCTTTTGATTCAATTTCGGTGCACTGTTAGCCAACTGCAAATGAAGTTTAAGTATAATATATTAATATTTTTTATTGTAACATTATTTTTTCAAGTGGAAATTAATGTAACTAAAATTATGAGTAATAATTTGATTCTCAACAATTCTTGGTTGAAATTAATTTGATTTTTTTGTTTTTGCAGAAATTAAATTATTTTTCTCTGCTTTCTTTCTTATACTGTTTTCATATTTCTGTGAGTAAATTCATCAGGAGATAAAATTTCCTTACAGTATTATAAGCAGAAATTCTGGCAGTTTATTATTTTTTTATTTATTCATATAGTACCCCTCAACATATCCGAATTATACTTGAGAAAGTGTAGCATTATCCCTGTGAAAGTTCATAAATTTGCCCCAATACAACCTTGTAACGACATTCAGTAATTTAACTTTAATATAAGCCTCGATTCTAATATATACATGGTGAGTTATTTAGGTAAATACATTAAATAAAACTAACAATAATGACAAATTAATACATCTTGTTACAAATTAGCAAAAATGTTGCAGTTTGTTAAAATCAAATAATATTTGGTGACGTTTGTCAAAAGTCACTACGTTAGTCTGCATTGGCTAGGGATGGGGTATATGATAATTGGATTTTCGATTTTTTTATACCTAAAATTAAATGTTTGTAATTAGTATTAATTCATAGTGGATCTTGTCCTATTTAAAGATAGATACAAATCATACAATACATTAGAAAGTCAGTATAATGAAAATTAGGAAGTAAAACGTCAGTTTAGAGAAAAACAATTTTTCGATTTATAAAAAAACTATTCGATTTGTAAAAAAAAAACGATTTTACCCCATCCCTTTGAAACATGACATTTCAAATGTCACAGGGACCATCCTACATTTTCTCAAGTATACGGAAATATTGAAGAGTATGGCCAAAGGACATTATTATCTATCCTAAAAATTAAGGTCTGGTTAAGAACCACTGGAGTAGGCTGTCCACCATCATACATGTTGGGACTACTACCCCAAGCTGACAGACAACACACACACATCTAGCTTTAACTTGATTCTTTTTTACACGAAACTTCTGATTTTTTAAATTATTTATTTAAATATTTTTCGTGTAAGGAACACCACAATCCGAGAGGTCTGTGAGGTCCAAGATGTGGTCAGATGGGGACGACGGCGTCGACGATACTGGTACCAACATGTACAGAGAATGAATTCCACAAGAATTCCATACATAGCTCTACATGGGGTGCCGGATGGGCGGCGTCCGCCAGGAAGACCCCCGAAACGATGGAGAGATAGCTGGAGCTCAGCATCACAGGACAATCCTGCAGTAACAGACTCTTGAGAGTCTACAGAAAGTTTAAGAAAATTTTTGAAAGCATAGTTAAAAAAATTTAATTTCAATACTTACTTTTTGATTACTGTTTCTTTCATTTTGTCGGCATAATGAATGATTGGAGATATGGTTCTTGGTGTGGTTGATCTCCAAAGCAGACTTGAGAAGATCCATCTTGGATGCACTTCCTCTAGGTGTGGTTTTATTGGATATTTCCACATTACTACTTCTTCTAGTACTGTTGCTCCGAGTTCGATACAATTCATTTATATCTCCTTGTGAAAGCTGAAATATTCGTTAAGCATTGAGTTAAAACTTCATAAATTTATTTATTAATTTTAAATAAATGGTCTTAATACTTTATACTAGTTGCAACCCGTGAAATATTCATGTAAAACAAATTCTACATTTATGAAAATATACATTCATAAATGTAGAATTTGTTTACATATATCATTTATACATCGTCCCCTTTTACACCGGTTCAAAAATTGTTAGCTAGGTATTTAAAATTCGTACAGTATCACGGACCCACCGAGATTCAAATTTCGAATTACTTTCGGAGAGAATCCAAGTATTCCTCTCGCTCTCTTGTATTCAAAATTCAATTCTCGTATTCTTTCTTTGGCGACAACCATCCTATGGGTTTTGACCTATTTATACTATGATACAATGAAAACAATAACAATTACCATATGTATGCAGATTAGTACAAAAATGAGTGATATGTCATAAAAACACTAAAGCGCATTTTTGGAAACATTCAAATGGATAAAAATATTCCTTAACCTCTAAGTTTAGTGAGATTTTGTAAGTAAAATGTGTATGGAGGAGTGAGTTTTTTTTACATTTTAAAATTTTGTGAAATTGTTTTTTTTGTACCAAATTGTTAGTTTTCTACTAACAAATATTTTTCACAAATAAAAAACGTAATTGCGGCTGTCATATGCAAAATAATGGAATAGATAAAAACATTTGAGCCATGTCCGTTTTATGGATAAATTCATGTATTCGGGAATAAAAACATCGACGTACCGTGTACGTCCATACTCTCTTGAGGTAAAAATTCGCTCGCCGTACGGCCATACTCGTTTAGAGGTTAATGCAGATTTGCAAAGGTTAAGGGTGAGTTTGGAAGGATTTATGTTATGTCCATATTATTTTCGACCTGTGAAATCGATCTATAAATACTTAGAAAGAGAAAAAATATGCTATAGTTTCAGAGGTAAAATCTCAAAACATGGACCAACGTAACAATTTTTAGATTGCAATTTGATCATTTCACCAACACAGAATATACATTTTGATAGCTCAATCTGCAAATGTATTGAACATGAGACATGTGGCCATATACTTTTCATTTGTCCTATATACACCAACAGCAAATATCTAAAAGAGAATCATTCTGTTTATTTATTAATCATTCCATTTAATTTTTTTTTTTTTTAAGTCAAATGTTCAAAATGAGCACCATTGTTAGCTATGCATAGCCTTCACCTTTTTGAGAAGGTATAGGCTTTGCATAGCTAACAATGGTGCTGATTTTGAACATTTGATGTAAAAAAAAAAAAATTAAAATCACGGTCAGGTTTTGATTAGCTATCTTTGTCAACGTCAACCAGCCGCTGCTACCTGATAACTCGGATAAATAGCGCAGTTACATTAGAACACCTATTTTCACCCTTTAAAGTAGTCTTTAACTTAAAGAAAAAATATCGATTTTTGGGACTTGTACCATTTGAGTAAATTTTTCAACATGATACTCTAGTACTAGCCGAATAAAATTTAAAGGGTTTATTCTCCATGAACGTGAGTAGTTTTTAAGATAAGTTGTAGAAAAAAAGAAGTGTGATTTTTTTTTATCTAGAGCTCATGAAAGATAGTGGAAAATTAGACTTGCAAAAAATTTTAAGATTATTTTTTTTCTTTCCAAATTTAGAGGGTTGCGACGGAAAATGGCATTGTTGTACGTAAGGCTCATTATTAAACTACTTCTAGAAAAAAATCACGATCGCAGAGCTAATAGTTTAGTTACACTGATGAAGTTTAGTCTAAAATCGGGTTTTTATTCAAATTTCACAAAAATCCAAATTACTTGAGAACCACTGAATATCGCTGAACATACATGGGGGTTAAATCGATAGGTATTGAGGTCCCCCATCACCCTGCTTCCGTTGATCGTCCCCTCATGTTACGCCCTGTATATGTGGAAGATCGCCAATTGCTACTTTCCTCAAATAACATGGGGATTTTTTTTAATCTAGTATTAGTGTATCGGATGTATGCATCACCTAAAATATATGATTTTAGGTGATGCATACGTCCGAAGTAAATATTGTAGAGAAAACATTGTACCTATTGTAATGAAATGTTCTTTATGCGTGGCCTTCGTCACTATAAATAATCGAACAGCCCATGCATGCCGAAAGCGAGCGGTATACATGGTATCTAGCAGGTATCTAGTAAGCCACGACAGCATACAAGAGCGAATAAAGGGCCTTATGATGAGCGATGGGCTGCACATAAGAAACGAAAAATGAGCAAAATACATTCTCAGTTTCTGGAATGTCTACTGTGTTTTATTTATGAAAAACTTCTACCTGCTAAAGAGGAATCTCTTCACCCTGCTACCTTTCACCGGAAACGCAAGAAGTAAACCAGAATCTCCGAGTATCGAGCGGCAGCCATCCACCTATTTTACAGTCTTTGTACCTGTGCTGTACAATTAGATTTAACCTATATATTCTTTGTAGTGAATTTGTACCGGTGCTGTACGATTAGATTTAACCTATATATTCTTTGTAGTGAATTTGTACCGGTGCTGTACAATTAGATTTAACCTATATATTCTTTGTAGTGAATTTGTACCGGTGCTGTACAATTAGATTTAACCTATATATTCTTTGTAGTGAATTTGTACCGGTGCTGTACAATTAGATTTAACCTATATATTCTTTGTAGTGAATTTGTACCGGTGCTGTACAATTAGATTTAACCTATATATTCTTTGTAGTGAATTTGTACCGGTGCTGTACAATTATATTTAACCTATATATTCTTTGTAGTGAATTTGTACCGGTGCTGTACAATTAGATTTAACCTATATATTCTTTGTAGTGAATTTGTACCGGTGCTGTACAATTAGATTTAACCTATATATTCTTTGTAGTGAATTTGTACCGGTGCTGTACAATTAGATTTAACCTATATATTCTTTGTAGTGAATTTGTACCGGTGCTGTACAATTAGATTTAACCTATATATTCTTTGTAGTGAATTTGTACCGGTGCTGTACAATTAGATTTAACCTATATATTCTTTGTAGTGAATTTGTACCGGTGCTGTACAATTAGATTTAACCTATATATTCTTTGTAGTGAATTTGTACCGGTGCTGTACAATTAGATTTAACCTATATATTCTTTGTAGTGAATTTGTACCGGTGCTGTACAATTAGATTTAACCTATATATTCTTTGTAGTGAATTTGTACCGGTGCTGTACAATTAGATTTAACCTATATATTCTTTGTAGTGAATTTGTACCGGTGCTGTACAATTAGATTTAACTTATATATTCTTTGTAGTGAATTTGTACCGGTGCTGTACAATTAGATTTAACCTATATATTCTTTGTAGTGAATTTGTACCGGTGCTGTACAATTAGATTTAACCTATATATTCTTTGTAGTGAATTTGTACCGGTGCTGTACAATTAGATTTAACCTATATATTCTTTGTAGTGAATTTGTACCGGTGCTGTACAATTAGATTTAACCTATATATTCTTTGTAGTGAATTTGTACCGGTGCTGTACAATTAGATTTAACCTATATATTCTTTGTAGTGAATTTGTACCGGTGCTGTACAATTAGATTTAACCAATATATTCTTTGTAGTGAATTTGTACCGGTGCTGTACAATTAGATTTAACCTATATATTCTTTGTAGTGAATTTGTACCGGTGCTGTACAATTAGATTTAACCTATATATTCTTTGTAGTGAATTTGTACCGGTGCTGTACAATTAGATTTAACCTATATATTCTTTGTAGTGAATTTGTACCGGTGCTGTACAATTAGATTTAACCTATATATTCTTTGTAGTGAATTTGATGTCCAGAAGTTGAAGATATTTAACAGATAAAAAAGACCCGTTAACACATTGATGTAAGATCAAAAATAACTTACACGCACTCTTGAAGACCGGGGTAAGGATGTGAGAGATCCTATGGGGTTGTAGTGGATCATCATAGAAAGCCTCTCCGTGGAAACCATGGTGGCTACTTCCTTCGTGAGGATGTCTGCGTTCACCTTTTCTGCATCTCCATTTTCAGCTAAAACAGCCGATAGTAATTTAATATATTTAAATATTATTATGATTTAGGTCTTAAGGATTTATAAATGTATTTTTGTCCAGCATAGAAATCACCTTACCACCAGACGACCTCCGTGGCCTGGTGGTAAGACACTTGTCTGCCGAACCGGAGGTTGCGGGTTCGACCCCCGCTGGAACCCAGATTTTTTAAATAGGATTCCAGTCTGGTTAATACTTAGGGCATATAAAAACATCTTTCTGGTTGGCTGGAAGAGATTGCCACATAGCAATAAACTCGCCAGGTTAAAAACAAAATAGTTTTATTTAAATTAACGTACCCGCATTCTACTCCCATCTATGAATGAGTCGTCAAAGTAATGTCTACCATTTTTTAATACATAGGGAAATGATATCAAGTACTATCAAATCTTATGTCTAAGAGACGACTCATTCTGGATTCAGCAATCAAACTGTTAACACTGTATTTATCAATCAAGAACTACAGTAGACTCTCAAGTATCTGAGGTCGCATTAACCGAGTTGTAGATAAACTGGGTAGTGAAAAATTCCAATTTTTTTTATAACATTTATTTTGACATATAAAAAAAATGTATTTTTTACTACCCCGGTTAATCTGTAACCTGGTTAATGCGATCCCGGATAATCGAGAATCTACTGTACGTTCTATTTTAACTCTCTTAATATGTTGCCTATAAGGTTTACGCCAAAATTGCCTTGAGCCAATATTTCGACTTGAGATATTTTCCGTTAACCAGAAAAGATGGTTTATTAAAATTAAGGTTTTTTTTTTCTAAGAAAAATAGCATTGTATTTTTTTGTATTTCATTTAGAAATATATTTTTAGTATCGAAATGAAATAAAATACAATAGTTTTCTGTAAACTAATTAAAACTTATGAAAAAAGGTCACAGTAAGAAAAAAAAGGTCATAGTAAGAACAAAAAAGGTCATAGTAAGAAAAGAAAAAGGTCATAGTAAGAAAAGAAAAAAAAGAAAATATCTCAAAACGAAATATTGGCTCAAGAAAATTTTGGCGTAAACCTTATAGTCAATATACCTTATAGTACTAATTGTATTCATAGTTTCTCATATCAAAAAATATATTTACCAATATCATCCATATCATCATCATCAGCAATACTCTGGCTGATCTTCCTGAGCCAAAAGTAGTGGAGCAAACCGTAGCAGAACCCGCCCAGACAGGCCACTAGCCCCATGTAGCGGAAGGCCTCGCGGGTGCCAAACGAGGATATCAGCAAACCACCACAAAAACTTCCACTTCCCCTGCCTGAAATATTTTATTTATTAATCATCTATATCTATCTGGGGTGTAGAGAAATGTTATGCGGTAGTACCTTGTGGGCAGTACTGGCCAGACTAGGGTTGCCTGGAAAGGGCTCAGTCCCTGGTCCGCTAACATCTTGAACTCTTTTCCTTTTGTTCCAAGTAGATTTCAATGCATGGACAGTGGCTACACCCCGCAAACTACGTGGGCCCGCAGGCTAAAATCGGTGAAGGGGCACAGAGCCTGATTACTGTTTTCCCTATCATCTCTCCTAATCCTTCCAACTCATATCCACAGTATTATATTCCAAAATATTTCTACAAAATTCCTGCTCTCACTAACATCCACAAGTGCTAGTGAGAGTGTGGTGCAAGATGTGCTACACGTGCTGCTAAGTTGTCCCGCGCAGACCATCAGACGGAGGAAACTGGAGAACGAGCTGGGGGTATCCCGACTGCAACTTGAACATCTAAAGAAGGGACTTTTAATGAAGGAGAATGTTTTTACCATATGTGAATATATCGCCGATGTGGTTAATTCCTCAAGGCACATGAACACTATTACAAGGGAATAATACCAAAGGGCAGGTCTCTTTGAAGGGCCATCAGCCGCGTCCCGATGGAGTTTACCGCAATTTCTCCTGTTGTAAGGCAAATGCCTGGGCGCTTCCAATAAAGTCGTGCGCGAACGCATTCCTTGTCCCATCCATACACTAAACATTCGAAACACATTAAATATATTCAGAGCAATAAAATGATAGACACTTTTGGGGTATGCACTGAGGGAACAGGCAAAGAACTGGGTCTTCATAGAACCACTTCAGAGAGTCCAAACACAATCCCGGGGTTTTAAACCTGGTGCGTCATAAGCCAGGTTGCCCATTGGCTCAACTCTTCCAAAAAAAAAAAAACATCCACAAGTGCACATTTCCTCTGAGACCTATTACTACACTCCAAAATACTGTGTGTTAGCAGCAGGGCTCACAATATTTACAATTTCTATAACACCTACTCCAGTGCAAAAGGCAATGGGAAACCATCGCACTATTTTTCCTTAGAAAACAACATGAAGATGCTCAATAATTTGTGGGTTGCGTTTCTCAGTATTGAGGTCACTACAAAGTGGAATAAACAGTGTTTGATAAAACAAACTACAATGTCTTTAAACATCCACAATCTTAATGCCTTAACTATTAATAATATACATAATAAGTTGAGATTAAAATCTTTGCTGCAGAGGAAATCCTATATTTTGAAGAAGCAACTTTGTGCCATCTCCATTCTTACTTTGATCTCTTGAGATTGGTCCCATTGATCATTCACAGCATACCACATATTTATATTTTGAACCGAATTATAGATAATTCTTAACACACTGTTGTTGCTGCTTTTTTGAAGTTCTATATCCTGCATTATAGCATCTCTCCAAAGTCTTCATTAGTGGGAATGGTAAAAATACCTTTGTGTATGGGGAGAGTATCATGCAACATACCATATGGTGAGCAGATGCTCTGGAGGCTTCAGAGAGATCTGTCTACTGACTGTTGGCTGATCCTAAGGAAATTTTAATTAAATAAATAGGGAGAACTGAGACTCACCCAGACTGAAGTGTGCCATGCCGAGCACTCCAATAAGCGTGGCCAGTAGGCTCTTGGGCGCCAGCAGTGCACAGTATGTGGCCGCTGCCACCCACATCAGATGAACGGACAACGACTCCATTGCCTCAAATGGGAAGCACCACCATGCATTCCTGGAAATCAAATAATCAACATGAACATCATATGGCAAAATGCATCCAACCCACATTTTATATTTTAACATAAGACTGCTTCAAATGGAACTATACAGAATTGATACATTAAATGTAAAATTTACTGATTTGATAATTTTGATACGTATTTTTAGTGGAATGCCAAATGACAAACAGAGGAAGAGCAGATTGCTGTGGTACATGCACATTACTAGAAGAGCCAAAGAGTACATTGGCCAATCATTGCATGGACTGGAGATTAACGGAAGAAGATGAATATTGCATAGGAAGACATCCGAGAGCTAGGAGTAGTGAGGGATCTTGTTCACAGCTGACATCTCTGGAGAGAGAGAGAGAGGACCTGAAAAGTCGACACCAATGGAGCTAGGAGGAAAAAGAACATTCTTGGTGGAACTTCATAATGCACATAAATAAGAAAGTTTATTTAATCTTATTCCAACAACTTTTTGCCCACTCACTAAAAGAGCATTTTCTGAATTGATTCGTTCTGAAGATAGATAGTCATTGAGTGAAATTGGTAGAATAGCAAAATATTAATGAAATAAATTCTCTTCTTTTCAACTTAATGGATCTCCATAATTCAGAAAACTTGCCATGGTAAGACGAACTACAAAGAAATCTTTGTATATCATTCGATATGTGATAATAACACATTCGGCTTTAGGTGTAGTGTAGTGTATGTGTGTAGTGTTCATATACAATCATAAATTTTGATAATACCTTCCAAAAAGGATTGTTTTTAAGTTATTGCATTAGTGTAGTGTATGTGTGCAGTGTTCATTTACAATCATAAATGTTGATAAGACCTTCCAAAAAGGACTGTTTTCAAGTTATTACATTAGTGTAGTGTATGTGTGTAGTGTTCATATACAATCATAAATTTTGATAGGACCTTCCAAAAAGGATTGTTTTTAAGTTATTGCATTAGTGTAGTGTACCTATGTGTGCAGTGTTCATTTACAATCATAAATGTTGATAAGACCTTCCAAAAAGGACTGTTTTCAAGTTATTACATTAGTGTAGTGTATTTGTGTAGTGTTCATATACTATACAATCATAAATTTTGATAAGACTTTCCAAAAAGGATTGTTTTTAAGTTATTCCATTAGTGTAGTGTACGTGTGTAGTGTTCATTTACAATAATAAATTTTGATAAGACCTTCCAAAAAGGAATGTTTTTAAGTTATTGCATTAGTGTAGTGTACCTATGTGTGCAGTGTTCATTTACAATAATAAATTTTGATAAGACCTTCCAAAAAGGACTGTTTTCAAGTTATTACATTAGTGTAGTGTATGTGTGTAGTGTTCATATACAATCATAAATTTTGATAGGACCTTCCAAAAAGGATTGTTTTTAAGTTATTGCATTAGTGTAGTGTACCTATGTGTGCAGTGTTCATTTACAATCATAAATGTTGATAAGACCTTCCAAAAAGGACTGTTTTCAAGTTATTACATTAGTGTAGTGTATTTGTGTAGTGTTCATATACTATACAATCATAAATTTTGATAAGACTTTCCAAAAAGGATTGTTTTTAAGTTATTCCATTAGTGTAGTGTACGTGTGTAGTGTTCATTTACAATAATAAATTTTGATAAGACCTTCCAAAAAGGATTGTTTTTAAGTTATTCCATTAGTGTAGTGTATGTGTGTAGTGTTCATTTACAATAATAAATTTTGATAAGACCTTCCAAAAAGGAATGTTTTTAAGTTATTGCATTAGTGTAGTGTACCTATGTGTGCAGTGTTCATTTACAATAATAAATTTTGATAAGACCTTCCAAAAAGGACTGTTTTTAAGTTATTCCTAAAGCTGCACACGCCACCCATATATATAACACTAAGTGGCAGACCATTTCACACCACAAGACCAGCAACGGCAAGAGCTCTATCACAATGCCTCGCCTTATTATTTAGATCGATTCGGAACAAGTTATTAGGTGAAGACGAAACTGTCCCGATATGACAGTGTCAAATTAAGTGCAGGAGATGTGTACAAAAAACACACAACTCCCGGTCAAGAAACTTGCATGCGCAGTGATCTGCTAGAGGTCATCAAAGCCACGATCAATGTGCTTTGAAATAATATAATCCTTTTTGCGTCGTATCTGATAGCAAAAATAACGGGAAAACAGCGTTTTATATGCGAAAGAAATTAATTTGCGAATCAAACGAATGGGATTCATCCCGGAAGGAGCATTCAATATGGAAATGCCAGTTTCGGCAATGTAAGTAATTTGGCAATTTCAAACTGGAAAATGGACGGGCTGATGAAAATTATAAAGTTCGCTCTAAATGCTAGGAAATAAGCAAGCCAAGTTAAGTTCAGCTCGTGAAGCGTAGGTTACCTATTACCTAATAGGTAATAGGTATTCGGGCATCTTCCGAGGCCGCTGCGACAGGATGCCGGCTATTTGACAGTCAAGTGAGATGAATTATAACATTTTTGACAATTACCAAATCACATACATATCTGGTTTTAACGGATATTTCGCAATTGTTCCAATGAACTTTGTCTTGAACTTTGTTTTAACGGACGGAAATATTCGGATCTTGTTAGTGACGCAATGTCAGACTGAAATGATGGAAGTGACACTGAAAAATATCGCCATTAATAATTATTCGACTAAAACATATATAGAGTAGGGAAATTTTAAAAAAATAACCTTTATATATACGACTTTAATCAAGGCGTAGTTTGTTTAGAAACGCTCGAGTTATTGTCAAGAAAAATAACCTTTATATGTGACCTTAATCAAGGCGTAGTTTGTATAGAAACGCTCGAGTTATTGTCAAGAAAAATAACCTTTATATATGACCTAAATCAAGGCGTAGTTTGTATAGAAACGCTCGAGTTATTATCAAGAAAAATAACCTTTATATATGACCTTAATCAATGTGTAGTTTGTATAGAAACGCTCGAGTTATTGTCAAGAAAAATAACCTTTATATATGACCTTAATCAAGGCGTAGTTTGTATAGAAACGCTCGAGTTATTGTCAAGAAAAATAACCTTTATATATGACCTTAATCAAGGCGTAGTTTGTATAGAAACGCTCGAGTTATTGTCAAGAAAAATAACCTTTATATATGACCTTAATCAATGTGTAGTTTGTATAGAAACGCTCGAGTTATTATCAAGAAAAATAACCTTTATATATGACCTTAATCAATGTGTAGTTTGTATAGAAACGCTCGAGTTATTGTCAAGAAAAATATCTTTTATATATGACCTTAATCAAGGCGTAGTTTGTATAGAAACGCTCGAGATATTGTCAAGAAAAATAACCTTTATATATGACCTTAATCAAGGCGTAGTTTGTATAGAAACGCTCGAGTTATTGTCAAGAAAAATAACCTTTATATATGACCTTAATCAAGGCGTAGTTTGTATAGAAACGCTCGAGTTATTATCAAGAAAAATAACCTTTATATATGACCTTAATCAATGTGTAGTTTGTATAGAAACGCTCGAGTTATTGTCAAGAAAAATAACCTTTATATATGACCTTAATCAAGGCGTAGTTTGTATAGAAACGCTCGAGTTATTGTCAAGAAAAATAACCTTTATATATGACCTTAATCAAGGCGTAGTTTGTATAGAAACGCTCGAGTTATTGTCAAGAAAAATATCTTTTATATATGACCTTAATCAAGGCGTAGTTTGTATAGAAACGCTCGAGTTATTGTCAAGAAAAATAACCTTTATATATGACCTTAATCAATGTGTAGTTTGTATAGAAACGCTCGAGTTATTGTCAAGAAAAATAACCTTTATATATGACCTTAATCAAGGCGTAGTTTATATAGAAACGCTCGAGTTATTATCAAGAAAAATAACCTTTATATATGACCTTAATCAAGGCGTAGTTTGTATAGAAACGCTCGAGTTATTGTCAAGAAAAATATCTTTTATATATGACCTTAATCAAGGCGTAGTTTGTATAGAAACGCTCGAGTTATTGTCAAGAAAAATAACCTTTATATATGACCTTAATCAATGTGTAGTTTGTATAGAAACGCTCGAGTTATTGTCAAGAAAAATAACCTTTATATATGACCTTAATCAAGGCGTAGTTTGTATAGAAACGCTCGAGTTATTGTCAAGAAAAATAACCTTTATATATGACCTTAATCAAGGCGTAATTTGTATAGAAACGCTCGAGTTATTGACAAGAAAAATAACCTTTATATATGACCTTAATCAATGTGTAGTTTGTATAGAAGCGCTCGAGTTTCTGTTAAGAAATATAACCTTTATATATGACCTTAATCAAGGCGTAGTTTGTATAGAAATACTCGAGTTATTGTCAAAAAAAAATAAACACCACACAATCTTTGCATCTTGCCATTAGGAGAATACATTTTTTTCAGTACTTGAAATTGACTTAAACACAAGTTTAGTTTTTAAAAATGAAAATAATTCATTATACTGATACTTAATTCAGTGGCGTAGCGCAGGTCTCCTGCGCCAGGGGGCAGGTTACAAAATGTGCGTCCCCTTGCACGCTAAGTATCTTCTGCGAATAAGGTGGAAACCTAACTACCCAAAACAAAGCCTGCACATTTCTGTGTATAGTGTTTTTTAGCATACATATTATTATTTATTATTATTTTTTTCAAATACGTTACATATACGAGTATTATATACATATAAAAAAAACGATGAATGTGCTTATGAAATATACGACAACGTTATTATTAAGTTAAAAAACTATAGTATTCTAAACCAATATTAATAATAAAATTATAAAAATTTATAAAGCGCCGTTTAGAGACCAAACTCTCCTCAAGGGCGCTCTTATTCGGGCCTCGAACCCACTATTATTTATAGATTAAATATACTACAAAATAAAATTCACAAATTGAATGTAAGGATAGAAATGTGGTGGCTATAGCCATTAGATTAGGTACTTCCCCGCATCTGCATATGTTCAGAAAAACATATTTGGTAAGAAAATCGCAGAAAACTTACCAAAGGAATACGAACTACAAAGAAACCTTTATAGATCTTCCGATATGTGATACTAACATATTTGTCTTTACCATAGATACTTTTACTGTAGTTTCCTTGTCCTAAGTGAGAGCGAAAGTATAAAACAACTGTCATCATTTGTTATTTGAAATAGTGAATAAAAAAATGTCTGATGACAAAATTAAGTCGTAAAATAAAGGAAAGCTTTCAAGAAAATGGTACTTTTGGTTTCTTTTTTAGCATCTCTTTTAGTTCTGCGCTCAGGGACAACAGCCCCCCCCCCCTTCTCCAAACCCACGTCACCACCAAAAAATCGGAGACAGAGTATTGGTGCCGATGATCTGGTGAAGTTATCTGTTAATGGCATTGCTCTTTTTTTACTTCACTTTCTTACATCATTCACCCTCATCTATTTATTATTCTTTATTGGTAATTTTTTTCCGCCACTGCTGAATATAATATACGAGGCATATCCAGAAAGTAAGTGTACTGAATTTTTGTAGGTTACAATTTTTTTTCATTTAAATAAAAAAATTACGTGGTTACCGTAGTACATACTATATGTAAGCTATTTTTCGACAAAGTCGCCATTCCTCTCAATGCAGGTGGTGAAGCGGGGTATCAACTTTTTTATGCCTTCCTCGAAGTAGTTTCCCGCCAACCCCTCCGTCCACTTCTCCACCTCCTCCTTTACCTCCTCGTCGGTTGAAAACCTTTTTCCACCCATGTGCAGCTTCAGGGAGGTAAAGAGATAGTAATCTGAAGGTGCTAGGTCAAGAGAATGCGCAGGGGAATCCACAGTCAATCTGCGATCGTCACGGAGCGCATTTTCGATTTTTTCCACAATTTCGTCAGTTACAATTGAAAGTCTTCCGCTCCTCTGATCATCATGCACAGACGTACGACCATTTTTAAACTCGCGACACCACTTGTACACACTCGTACGATTCATAGCTTTATCACCATATGCAGTTTTCACTTCATTATAAACCTCAACCGGAGGTTTTCCTTTCCAAACGAGATAATGGATGACGCCACGTATTTCGCACTTGGCGGGAGATTAGATTGACATTTTTCACGAAACGTGTTGTCGCGTCGACACTTCTCAACGTACTGACCTCGAACCGGTCTCGTTGTGGAGGGGAAGGGTCAGGCTACACGGAAGTGTAGCCAACATGTCGAAAATAAAATCCATCCGGTCGTGAGAGCCTCAGTACACTTACTTTCTGGATACGCCTAGTATATTCCTCTCTTATGTATTTCCATCGTAACCCTTGTGTCTAAGAATCACCCAGTGTCTCAGCACTTTTATACCTAGTTCTTGGTATATGATGTTTATGAAATGAGAGAAATAAATGATCACTTACTCGATGAAAGAATAGCCCACGAGTCGGGCGGCGTGCGAGAAGAAGGCGATAACGATCACATTGACGTGGCCCACCTTGGCGGTTATCATGTCCGCGCCGTACAAGAAGGGGATGCTGCTCAGGGTGCCCACCGTTACTGTGATTCCTATATAATACGGGGAAAATAATTTTATAAGATTAATAGGAATCTTCTTTACTAGCCTCGATACAGAAAGTACCAGGTAGATACAAAAGTACTAACCTAGGTACAGAAAATACTAAGTAGACATGGAATGTACTAGGAAGGTACTGAAAGTACTAGGTAGACATGGAATGTACTAGGAAGGTACTGAAAGTACTAGGTAGACATGGAATGTACTAGGAAGGTACTGAAAGTACTATGTAGACATGGAATGTACTAGGAAGGTACTGAAAGTACTAGGTAGACATGGAATGTACTAGGAAGGTACTGAAAGTACTATGTAGACATGGAATGTACTAGGAAGGTACTGAAAGTACTAGGTAGACATGGAATGTACTAGGAAGGTACTGAAAGTACTAGGTAGACATGGAATGTACTAGGAAGGTACTGAAAGTACTAGGTAGACATGGAATGTACTAGGAAGGTACTGAAAGTACTAGGTAGACATGGAATGTACTAGGAAGGTACTGAAAGTACTATGTAGACATGGAATGTACTAGGAAGGTACTGAAAGTACTAGGTAGACATGGAATGTACTAGGAAGGTACTGAAAGTACTAGGTAGATATGGAATGTACTAAGAAGGTACTCAAAGTACTAGGTAGACATGGTATGTACTAGGAAGGTACTGAAAGTACTAGGTAGACATGGAATGTACTAGGAAGGTACTGAAAGTACTAGGTAGACATGGAATGTACTAGGAAGGTACTGAAAGTACTAGGTAGACATGGAATGTACTAAGAAGGTACTGAAAGTACTAGATAGACATGGAATGTACTAGGAAGGTACTGAAAGTACTAGGTATGTAAAGAAAGTATTAGAGGTAGATTGTAAAGAAAACCCTCAACCTTTAATTAGAAGCTGAAAAAAAAAGATATTTTTGCCTGCATATTAGGTCTAAAATTCTAAATTATTTCTAATTACTATATGATATCTAAATAATCAGGTATATTTTTCTTAATAATAAATATTTGATTATATTGATATCTTCTGCCTAATTACAATCTTTGAATAATATAGATATCTTTTGCCTAGTTACAAGCTTTGAATATTTTTTATATCTTCTGTCTGATTAAAAACGTTGAATAATATAAATATATTCTGCTTAATAACATATTTTGAATAATGAAGATATCTTTTGCTTAATTACGAGTTTTGAATAATCTAGAAACCTTCTGCCTTATTACAAACTTTGAACAATTTAGATATATTCTGCTTAGTTACAAATTGAATAATTTAGATATGTCCTGACTAATTACAAGCTTTGAATAATATAGATATATTTTGCCTAGTTACAAGCTTAGAATATTTTTTATATCTTCTGTCTGATTAAAAACGTTGAATAATTTAAATATCTTCTGCTTAATAACAAATTTTGAATAATGAAGATATCTTTTGCCTAATTACGAGTTTTGAATAATCTAGATACCTTCTACCTTGTTACAAACTTTGAACAATTTAGATATATTCTGCTTAGTTACAAACTGAATAATTTAGATATGTCCTGCCTAATTATAAGCTTTGAATAATTTAAATATGTTCTGCCTAATCATAACCTTTGAATAGTTTAGATATAGGTATTCTGCCTAATTATAAGATAAGAATAATTAAAATATTTTCTGTCGAATTATTAGGTTTCAATAATCAAGATGTCTTTTTACTATATAATTCTTAATTTACTTTTTATGTTCCTCTCAATTACTAGGTCAAAATAACATCAATTTATCTTCCACAATATTTGGTGTTTATGTAGTTTAAGCTGTTTTGGAAAATAACATTGTTGCAACTTCTTTCAAATATATAGTAGCATGCTAGTCAAGTATTTTATGTAAAAAGCAGCAACGGCACTTCTTTACAGCTACCCTTAGATGAGATGCACTATTTTTACCCCGCTATTTAACAATATTAACTATAATATTTTATTAAGTCTAAAAACTTTTCTCAAATATCCCATGTGAGTTTTGATAAGACATGTTATGTCCGCAAGATATGATGTTATTTCCCAGACAATTTGATAAGACATATGTCCGCAAGATATGACGTTATTTCCCAGACAATTTGATAAGACATATGTCCGCAAGATATGTTATTTCCCAGACAATTTGATGAGACATATGTCCGCAAGATATGATGTTATTTCCTAGACAATTTGATAAGAAATATGTCCGCAAGACATGATGTTATTTCCTAGACGATTTGATAAGACATATGTCCGCAAGAAATTATGTTATTTCCTAGACAATTTGATAACACACATGTCCGCAAGACATGATGTTATTTCCTAGACAATTTGATGAGACATATGTCCGCAAGATATGATGTTATTTCTTAGAAAATTTGATAAGACATATGTCCGCAAGATATGATGTTATTTCCTAGACAATTTGATAAGACATATGTCCGCAAGACATAATGTTATTTCTTAGAAAATTTGATAAGACATATGTCCGCAAGACATGATGTTATTTCCTAGACAATTTGATAAGACATATGTCCGCAAGACATAATGTTATTTCCTAGACAATTTGATAAGACATATGTCCGCAAGATATGATGTTATTTCCTAGACAATTTGATAAGACATATGTCCACAATATATGATGTTATTTCCTGTACAATGTGATAAGACATATGTCCGCAAGATATGATGTTATTCCCCAGACAATTCGAATTTTTGACAATTTCAAATTCATTCCGTAAAAAATGTAAGAATGAAATAAATGCGAACACAAAATAAAAGAATGAAAAGCATACATGGGATGAGAATGTAGGTTAGGTATGCTTGTGAACTGATGTTTTGAAAAAAGGTGAAGAAAATTATACGGAACGAATCAATGACGAAAGAATAACAAAACGAATGTACAGTGCGAATATGAGTGGAAGACAAAGGAATATATGATTAGATCAAGTCAATGATATTTTGAAAGAAGGAGATGTATGAGAAGGTGTATTGATGTGGAAGATGCAAATTATATATGTCGAGATAGAAAAGTCTGGCGCTCTGTCCTCTCCGTCTACAATAGCAGAATACGGCTTGATGGTATGTATTTATGTAAACAAATAAATACTATCGCATCCTTAACAAAAATGTAGGCAATTTTTGGATCCTGTCAAGCAGCCATTACCGTATGTTGCATTTAATAACTTGATATAACAAAAAATACAGATTTCACACTATGGACTGCATTGCCTACTTTAGTGGATAGAAGACTTGTTATTCATTTTTGACATCATATTTTCAAAATCAATTTTGTCATTGACGTGTTTGCATGGCATACATAAAATATTAAAAACTTACCTAACAAATAATTAGGAGCTCCCAATTCCTTCAAATACAGAAACAAAAATGATTCAATGAACCCCCAAAAGTTGCCCAGCGCAAAGAGGAAGAAAATGAATAGGATAACGTGCGGCATCTTGATGATGTTGAGGAGGTCCCTGAAGAGATTGTCCGCTGGGACCTTGGCTCCGAGGGGCATCATCAGCACCGTCAGGGCAGAGATGGCCAGCAGAACGTCGTACGTGTAGAATGCTGCTGAATAGTCCGTGTAACCTTAAAAAAGATACATGTTTTATTATGATGGGATGGGTAAAAGGCCAAGCCCATTTAATAGTTCAGTTCGACGTCACCACCACCCACACTGTCAAGGGGGACCAAATAAGTCCCCATCCTGTGTTATCTACCATACAAGATCGAAATTTTCTCCATGTTTGATGAAGACGTCGTCGG
The DNA here is from genome assembly GCA_949825065.1 of Odontocerum albicorne. Classification (NCBI taxonomy): domain Eukaryota; kingdom Metazoa; phylum Arthropoda; class Insecta; order Trichoptera; family Odontoceridae; genus Odontocerum; species Odontocerum albicorne. The sequence continues at coordinate 54,137,588 of OX463839.1, read as the reverse complement.
CGTCACACCTAAGTGAGAAAATAATAGTAGTGACGATGTAATGCGAGATGTAAAATAACTCGAAGAACAGCTCTTTAAGGCCTCTCAAAGTTCAAATAAGGCGTTGACATCGTACGGTCTTAATCAATGTACCATTGATTTAAGCTCATACATCTAACCAAGTATGTATCAAACAATTCAATTCAGTAAGGACAAAACTTACAGTCATGCAATTTTTTTTACGTTATCTCTTATTCAAATTTAAATAATTTACATTAAAAAATGTAATTATAAGTAGGAAGTAACATGCACAACTATTATAAATACTTTCAACCCTTTTGATTGGAAATCGATTTCCTGAAAAGTATTCTACAAAGGGAACCGCAGCATACTTATTGATGAACTGCAACAGTTTGGAATTCATAGCGATCTTTGAAATTATTTATATTTTGTCTCAACGATAGGTCTAACTTGTTTATTTGAATGGTTTTGAATTGAAATCACACTGAGAATGCCTCAAGGCTCTCACCTAGGTCCTTTTTTATTTATTTTCTGAATAAATTACCTTGCTTCGCATTTAAGTAGCGAACACCTTGTTTCGCAGAGAAAAAGCTCGTTTTATTTTTTAATTTGGACGACCTTATGTCCAGACGAAAATTAGCAGTTTTAACTGTTTCCCACAAAAAAAAAACTGAACAATATCCTATCAATTTAAATTAAATCAACTTCCACATAAAAAAGTATCTTAGACATTTGAATTAATTTAGAATACCCCCTATCTGAGGAATAATGCCAATTTTCATAAACCACTTAGTACAATGCATCGATTTTATATGTGAGTTTTCGCATTTTTGGCGTGACTCAACGGTCGGCATCTTCTCAGACTAACCAAGGGGAAAATCCGAACCATTTTTGGGATTTTTTGGTTTAGTTTCTAACCGAAAAAGCATTTTTCTATATTTTCAAAGCTTCAAAACTTGGAATTTGGTGTTAACGGTGACTTCGTACTATTGCCACCCCTGGTGACTGCCCAGATGCCAGCGCCTCTCTTCTTTATGTTCCACACCAGAGGAAAACAAAATTTATAAAACGTACTCTAAAATAACTCACCCACTGTTCTGCTCTTCATGTCGATTAACATGCCTGTGATGGGTGAAAAAATGGCCATTCCAATGCTGGAAAAAAGTCTCTCCCTCCCAAAATCCCCTCCGTACTTCTGTATCATGGTGAGGGCAATGGGGTCCATGATAGTCACCCCAGCGGACAGCATGATGGTGCCCAAGAACCGGAGTACGAAGTAAATCCAGAAGGTGGTGTCGTCACTCTCTTTGTAGTCCGGAGGACATATCTCTGGACCGCCTTCCCTACAACAGAAAACTGTTAGATGTCGGCTAGAAGAACATTAGATGTTGAATATCTAAGATGTACGTACATAAAACAGCATACCGGAAATTTAAAGTATCATTGAAAACTTTTGTGGCTATATTTTTTTAGTTTTTAAAGAAATGTGAATGTTTTGTGATAAAACTTGAATATACTTCTACTTAAAGTAATAAGTATTTTGCATTAAAAAATTAAATTACACATAGTTATATTATTGTATGACACTTTCGCTGTATACATTAAAACCTGACAGGTGTATTGCCATGTGACAATTTCTGCCAATCAACCAGAAAGAGTCTTATCAACCTCTTATCTCGCCGAAACTTTTCAGCGTCCTTCCAATCATGGATTAGCGCTACGCTCAAACAGAGATTGTTTATTGGCCTTTCCAGTTCACCGCTCCTCTTTCTTTACGTCGTCCTTTACTGTCCATGCAGTGAGACTCTGGAATCAGTTACAAACCAATATAAGACTCGCTTCGTCCTTGGCATGCTTTAAGAAGCGACTGAAAAAACTATTAATTTCTAGTCAGTAAAATAACGTGTTTCATTCCTGATTTTTCTTTTCCTTTCCTCTTCACCATCCCTTCTTTTCCTTTTGACTGATGATATCTCACTTTATATGAAAAATAATTGTCCGTCTTTGTGGGGTTCGTGGGCATGTGCTCACGTATATGTTTATAGATTTCGTGGGGATGGATAGTCATTTGAATGATTTATGCGACCACGTAACTTGCTTCATTTACTTTTGTCTGGTTGGTTGGAAGAGATTGACGCCTGGCAATAAGCCCGCCAGATTGTATTTGCAATAAAAGTGTTAAATAAAATAAATAAATAAATAAAGAGGATATCTATAATATTGAGAGAAAACATGGCTGGGAGACGATATCCTACCTTGTGCGGAAATACGATTTTCAAATTAAATATCTAAAAAGCAAAGAAAAAAGCTCTTTGGATAGTTAAGTCAGCTAAACAATTTACAAGCGGTCTCTTAAAATATAAATTTCTGTTGAAGAGAAGAAATATTATATTGGAAACATGGGATATGTTTTCTAATAGAGTTTCCAGTTGACCCGGTTTGTCGACTAGTTTCACATAATCTGGTTATAAAACAATGGAAACACAGTCAAACCATAAAATTTATAAGAAAAACACGTGTAAATAGTATTTAAAAAACGAAAAGTATAAATACGTTGTTTATCAAGAAATATTTTGTCAACACGTATCAAGGGCGCGTTGAATAAATCTTATTTCTATCAATCGTTTTGTTTTTATTGCTATGTACTATTTTATTAAAATTAGAATATCAATATTTATACTAAGAAAAATTATCATAATCGATTTTATACATATTTTATTTTTGCCCTAGGAATTATTCATCATCATTCCAACATGGTAAAAATCTTAAAACAAATTATTAAAATGTTCATTTGTATTCTTTATAAACAGGCCGTTAAATAATAGAATACGTCTCAATCAGTTTCATAATAAGAGTTTAAATTTTTTTGGAGTTGTTGCCCTGTTAATTAGGCTTAAACGATGGACATATGTTAGATATGGACTAACTCAGAAGATTATTTCTTGAATCTTCGAAAAGACTATAGTTTCACTTTGTGGTGCCATTTTTTACATAAAAGGAAAAAATAAGTAAAATAAAAAACTTATTTTATATTTTTGTATTCACCACAGGTTTAATTTAGGTTCACAACTAGTTTCGAAGACCACCGCCTTCTTCGTCAGGTGAATATAAACTAAGTTGCTAAAATATATTCTGAACAAGTGTAAATAACCTAATATAAAAGAGGTGAGGTAGGGGAAGTGAAGTGGGGAGAGGTTTGATACAATGGTGAATGGGGGGGGGATATATGAAAGTAATCGTGGTTTGAGGATTCTACATATAAACCGAGGGGGGTTGCATCTTGGCAATTTGGAAATTCTCGAGATTAAAAAATCTATAAAATTAAGATTAAATATAATCAATAACCAAACCAATTTTCATAATAGCCTTCTGCTTAGTATGTTTCCAATTTAAAATCCCCCCCTGTCTTAAAGATTCACTTTCACATATTTTTTCCCCGCCCCATTCACCATTGTATTACATCTCTCCCCACTTCACTCCCCCTACTTCACCTCTTTTATATTAGGTTATTTACACTTGTACAGAATATATTTTAGCAACTTAGTTTATGTTCACTTGACGAAGAAGACGGTGGTCTTCGAAACTAGTTGTGAACCTAAATTAAACCTGTGGTGAACACAAAAATATAAAATCAGTTTTTTATTTTACTTATTTTTTCCTTTTATGTAACTCAGAAGAACCTAAATCCGACTAGTAAAGTCTTTAGTATTCTCCATAACGCTGTATGAAGTGTAAAGATGGACGATGAGAAAGAAGGAAACAAACATGATAGAAGCCTTCAAGGAGGTGTTGGAGGCGGATACTCCGTATCTTATGGACCGCAAGACGCACCAACATCTCTATCAGCTGACAATTGAAGATTACTGAAAGACTTTCGACAATATACAGAAAAAGAATCCTAACGTACTTTGTGGGCATGTTGCTAGAAATAAACTATGACAGTTTGCAGAAGCTGGTAATCACAGGGGCCGTCAAGGAAAGGTGAGCAAGAGGAAACTATCCTGTGAGATAGAGGGATCAAATAAAGGAGATAACTGGATCATTTAAGCCATTGCAATACGGCAAAAACTCATAAAAACATTTTAAGCTAATGGAAAATTTCTTCAAAAATCTTCTATCAGCTTTATATAGAAAATATTCTGAAGAAAGTAGAAATACGTTAAGCTATATATTACTGTCGCATGTAGGAATAGCTATAGAGACCTTCTCCGTGGTTAGTTCTCCCTTTATATATTTACGGTTTTCTTAGAAAATATAAAAAATCGCTCGTTATTCAAGGTCTGAAGGGCCGATCTACACGTATACTTGTACTTTTAGTAAATCAACTAAATAATAAAGTATGTGGTATGCCTATTTAAAAATTATTAAATTATTTTTACATACTAAATCAAAATCTGAGTCATTTATGAAATAATACATTTTTATATATTATTTATAGTTAAGGCATTAACATTGTGGAGGTTTAAAGACATTGTAATTTGTTTTATCAAACACTGTTTATTCCACTTTTTTGTAACGGTATAACCCTACATCATCAGGGGAGCACAAACAAGATTAAATTCTGTTCGAACTGGTACCGAGATACACGCTTCTAACGGTAAACATTCGGGTTGAGGACTGGGGATGGATGGAGGGGGTGAGACAATCTCGGCGAGCAGCGGAGAGATTCTTGGAATATATGTGTTTGCCAGATATTCGCCTCGATGCACTGATTTTGAAATTTCTAGGGCGTCTAATCTGTCCAATTTATTTCCGTTACTACTGATATGTAAGAATTTGGCATCATCGATAGAAAATGTATGGTTTTCACGGTGACAATGATTAGCCATTTCAGAATAAATTAGAGGATTTGTTAAGGCGGATTTGTGGTCACGAAATCTCTTTTCAAAAGATCTTCCTGTCTTTCATATATAGAAATTATCACAGTCAGCACATAAAAGTGTATACACACCACTGTTGCTAAGTATTCCATTTTTGCCTTTCCCATTAAATAAGAGTTTCCGGAGATTAAAATTATTGTAAAAAGCTGGCTTTATGTGACTTGGAATATTTTGGGTTATTTCGTATGATATATTTTTTTTATAAATAGGACGTTGCTCCATTTATAGGTATGCTTATAGGTGTCGTTAAGTATATGATATTTTATAAGTTTCTTTTTTTTTTAAGGGAATCAATGAGTCTTCCAGGATAGCCATTATTTGTAGCTATTAATTCCTTTTTAAAATTGTCGTCGGTTAATGGGACACTGAGCAATCTATGAAGCATACAGTTAAAGGCGAAGAATTTATGGTTATTAGGATGGTTGGAAGTTGCTGGAATTATTAGATTGGAAGTTGCTGGTTATTAGGATGGTTGGAAGTTGCTACAATGAAAAAAAGCGTGTTTTTGTTTCTATGATATTATTACATTATACTTGTATACAGAATAACCTGACAGGTTTATTAACACGTGGCAATGTTTTCCAACGAAGCACAAAAATGTTGAAGAGGCCTTCAATGAAATCCAAACTAAACCCCATTTTAAATCGCGTAAAATGGGTCGGAATCTTTTTTTTTTTTGCTTTTAACATCCTTAGTGGACGAAAATGCTTAAAACTTTAGAAAATCTTGTCAACATTGCAAATTTGTCTAGAATTCGTTAAAATTTGAAAAGCATTGCTTATTTTCAAGTATAAAACCCCTTAAAAAACCTACTCACCTGAAATTACATCTATGCACCATACACGATGAAGAGAATAACGTCAAGTGCGCTATGGACAGTGCTGAGATGTTGGACTCCAACACCAATCCTCCACAGCGGAGATCCTCCTTGTCCAAATAGGTGACATTCACGCCGGAGTCCCAAAGCAGCTTCTCGCTGAAACTGGTACGGAAGTCCGTCACTGTCTCATTCTCATCCTAAGACAAAAATCGTTTATGATTATTCACCAACCAGTTCTTCTCTGTTCGTATGGTTCCTTTCAACATATCCGAATGAGTAATTCATATACATTGAAGAATGTGGCCGGGAAACAATTTTGTCTTCAGCCCCATCAATCGAACCTTCGGGTTTAGAACCACTAGAGTAGGCACGAAACTCAGAGCCCGCAATCGTGCGTGTTTGAAATACTATCACATGTAGACAGTACTGCTACAATATTCGCACACGTTTACACGTGCGAGTATTTTTACCAGACGAAATTGTAAACCAGACGAAGTTACTATTTTTTATTTATTTGGTTACTATTGGAATTTGAACCCGAAACCCTAAAGCGGAAGTCAAGAGTCTTAACAACTAGGCCACCGGGGCTGAGTAGCGGGCTGTCTAGCTTAATATAGCTTTTGAGCACTTCACCAGACTGTTTTCTCAAGATCTCACTACCAGACGCCTAGTTAGCATTGCAATGGCACCATATATTTCACATCCGACACCGACGGAAAAGGAAAATGACTAGCAGTGAAGTTAATCTAGGGAAGCGAGTGGAATTATTATTCTTCTTAATGTTCCTCTCCATGTTGGAGATTGGCAATCATCATGACTATTTTGACTTTGTCTTCAGATGCTCTGAACAATGTCTTCGTGCTACACAGTGGAGCCACTCTCTCAGTTTCTTCAGTCAGTAGTATCTTCTTCTTCCTAAACTTCGTTTTCCTTGTATCTCCTCTGTAATGTGACTTGGATGATTTCATATTTATCAATCTTCTCCCCTTAATGCAAGTGAATATTTTTTTATATGCTTTGATGGGTCTGAGGGTATCTTCGTTATGCACTTTGTCTACCCAAGAAATCTTGAACTTTTCCAGTAACACCATATTTCGAATAATTATATTCTTTTTGTAGCGGCTTGGGTGAGTTTCCAAGTCTTGGCGCCATAAAGACGTGCTGAAAATATGTAACATCGTACAATAGACATTTTTAATTTGGCTGGAATTAAATAATCCATTATGCTGGTAGTGCTCTCGCAATTTGGTTGGAATTAAAGAACCCATTATGCTGGTAGTGCTCTCGCAATTTGGTTGGAATTAAAGCACCCATTATGCTTGTAGTGCTCTCGCAATTTGGTTGGAATTAAAGAACCCATTATGCTGGTAGTGCTCTCGCAATTTGGTTGGAATTAAGGAACCCATTATGCTGGTAGTGCTCTCGCAATAAGTTTCGAATATAGTCACTCGATCAGAGAAGCCAATCGATCTGAAATTATACTGCAAGAAGGCTAAATGCAGGTTATTTAGTAAATTTGCGAATATATCATTCAGATATAGGAACTTGGCGAATAAATAAGATTAAAGTTAAATTATTGGTCATTAAAGGTCTTATAGCCAGAGAAAAATTGAAGTGTAAAGCACATGCGTTGTTTAACTATAAAGGATATCTTCTTCTATGATTGCTTAACTGTATGTTATGGACATTATATTTTAAACAAGTGATGAAATTTAAATATCTAGGTGGCAATATGCTCAACTAAAATGATCTTCACACAGAAGCGAGATGACGCTGCAGTCGCCGGATGCCTAATAGATGTGGTTAGGAATAGCAAATAAAATAAATGCATGAAAATAAATACATGAAAATAAATACATAAAGATAAAATTTAAGAATCATTTGGAAGACTTATGGAGTATAGTCTAGAGCAGGGGTCTCTAAACTACGGCCCGCGATCACCACCAATCCGGCCCGCGGTGGCGGGCCCCACTGAAGTGCTAAGCTAGGTGCTACGTGACTAATAGACTAAGTGACTATAACAGTCACGTAGCGTGGCGCGAAGCGTGCAGTGTGGTCATTGCGATATAATGGGGTGCGTTGATTCGCTAGGATATGTCACCTAGCTCGCAGCGTAGCTCTAAGCACCAAGCGAGGCTCCTACCTGTGTGGCCGAGGTCTTAGAGATTCAAGAAATACGTAAAATAAAAGTGGTTGTGAAATAGTGTAGAAACCGCAGAAGAGACTAGCGAAGCCGAGAATGTTAAAGAAGATAATGTGGAAAGGACGGATAATGTAAGAGTTTTCTACATGGTAAATACGTATGAAATACTCACTTGTAATCGTCTTTCAGGAAAAGCTTCAAAAATATTAAACGAAAGCTTGGATTTAACACCTTAAGACATGTAGTTCTGATAATAATAGAGCCTAAGTCTAACTTAAGAGAAAGAAGAAGTAGTAGACCTTATGAGGTCGACATCGACTGTGTATGAAATAAATAAATACCTATTAGCCCGTTATCTACAAAAATGCAAATATTATATGTAAAATTGTATGAGATTTAATATCGTATACGCAAGATGAAATATTATGTAAAATTGCATGAGATTTAATATCGTATACGCAAGATGAATTATTATGTAAAATTGTACGAGATTTAATATCGTATACGCAAGATCAAATATTATGTAAAACTGTACGAGATTTAATATCGTATACACAAGATGAAATATAATGTAAAATTGTACGAGATTTAATATCGTATACACAAGATGAAATATTATGTAAAATTGTATGAGATTTACATAATATCGTATACGCGAGGGGAAATATTATGTTAAATTGTACGAGATTTAATATCGTATACGCAAAATGAAATATAATGTAAAATTGTATGAGATTTACATAATATCGTATACGGAAGATGAAATATTGAAGATGTGAATTTCAATTTGTCAATGTAAATATATTTTCTTTCCATTTTATTTAAAGAAAATATTATTATATATAATACATACATACTATAACGGCATTGCTTGCCAGGGTAAGCAGAGAGGGCAAAGCGTCAGACTTTCCTATCACGACACACATTTTTCGCCTCCTCTCACATCTTCCCTCTGTTTTGTTAGTATTGTTTAATTTATTCGCTCTACATGTCCAAAGCATCTCCAAGTGTTCTTCTTCAACATATTTAATAGATCAATCTTAAATTCATAATCCTACCTAATAACTTTATTCCGTATTCTATTATATATTATTACCCCGTGTCTTTCATATTGGACAAAAATATGGACTGCATTTAGAATATTTTTCCACGTCAGCGTTTCACTCATATATATATCAAAGTTCGTGATGTTGTGGACTTTCACCTAAGCAGATTTTGACACGTCTCGACTATTCTATAATTATTTGAATAAATAAGCCATAAAATAAATATTTAAACCCATTTTTAAATTCTGTGAAAACTAATCATTTTTTTCGATGATTTAACAATATTTTTTCAACTCCGCATTTCATATTGTTTCTTTTGCGAAAATCGTATCAGCTTCAATAAACAAAATTTAACAATGTAATCTCACTTAATAATTTGTTTGAATAATATTTCTATACAATAAAAAGCTATAATTAGAATTTGTTATTGTTGTTATTTAGAAATGATATTCAATAATACAGGAAAAAAATCATTTTATATTTTTTCTAATATTCATTTTTATGTTCATTAAAAAATAGTGACTTTTTAAAGTTTTCTTTATCAAGCTTAAAAGGCTTGATCTGCCTCGTCAATACATCCAAATAACCTTAATACCTGACAAAACATCACAGACAGGGTTGTTAGCGTCAATCATAGTATAAATAGGCCAAAACCCATACGGTGGTTGTCGTCAAAGAAAGAATACGAGACTTGAATTTTGAATACAAGAGAGCGAGAGAGGAATACTTCGAAATTTGAATCTCGGTGGGTCCGTGATAAAAAATTATACTGAACGAATTTTAAATACCTAGCTAACAATTTTTGAACCGGTGTAAAAGGGGACGATGTATAAATGATATATATAAACAAATTCTATATTTATGAATATATATTTTCATAAATGTAGAATTTGTTTTACTTCCGTGAATATTTCACGGGCTGCAACTATAGTAGTTGTCGAATAATACGTACATTATTTCTCAAACTGTTTAGCCTTGCGGACCCCTATACAAAACTTAATATCTTGATGCATGACTTTTCATAAAAAAAACTATTTGATCCGTAGAAGCAGTAACTAGCTTAACTACTCGTGTCTTTTATTCGTTATAATTACATTACTTATTGTATATAAAAAAAGTTTTCACAAAATGCAACGCTGAAAAGTAATTTTTATTTACATACAAACATACACACTCACACCATTTCTCTGTCGGGGTAGGCTGACTTTCCTATCTCGACAGGCACATACTTAGCCTCTTCTACATTCATACAACTCCTACGATTTCTATGACTACGTTTTCTTCTTTCAAAATATCATTCACTTAATCCGACTATACTTTTCTCTACTACGCCTTACACTTACATTTTTTTCATTTGTAATTGAGTGTCACTGTTTGTCAGATTGATGAGAATGTGCAACGGGGTTTTATGTAATAAAAAAATCGGAAAGAAGTATCGATTTATTTTTTCATGCTATATGTCCTCAGTGAGATAAAGGCAAAAGCTTAGTTTACTGGGGACACGACAAATGAAAAGCAACAAACCCAGATCCATTAAAATTTTGTGTCCAAATTAAACTATCTGTTGTTTTTTCGCAAATTATGTATATTTCTTGGCATGTGTAAAATAAATTTAAAAAAATAATTTGAGAATGTCCACTTAAAATTAGTTTTTTTTATCTTTTTTTTTCATATATAATTTTATGTTTACAAATGACATATACTTGTCATATAAATAAATAAACATATTTAAAATATTTGTCTAACAGCTATTATTTCTAAATTAGTTGTACAGTCAATTAGTAATAATAAAATGACCACTTTGCACCATTAAAGCAGAATTTCCTCAAAGGCACTCTAACTCAAAGCCACTTTCATTGGTAGATTAAAAATATTACAAAATAAATAGTTATAAGTAGAGTATAAGGATAGGAAGGTGGTGGATGCGGCCATTAGATACGGCACTGCACTTGTTAAGGGGGTATTCTACTCTAGAAATTTGAAAAAATCGTTTTTTTGTTTTTTGCACATTCTTAAAGTTTAGCCATTTAAAAATATTTTGTCAAAAGGAAATTTTAAAATTCTCAATACTTACGAAGTTATAGCTATAAATGAGGCAGTAATTACGCCGCACCGGTATGATACAATAATCTCAAAACTTTAAACGCGCTTTTCTCGAAACTACTTTTTTCGACTTGGTCGACATAAAATCTCAAGTTTTATCCAATCGATTACTTTCAAATTTGGTATAAAACTTAAACAAACGTTTTTGTATCGTTCCTACCTTGAAAAATTTAAAACATTTTTTTTTTTTTTAATTTTTTACTTAAAAATGTTTAAAAAAAGGGTAAGAATATTGAAAATATTTTTCAGACACCCGCCATTTTACCATTTTTTTGGTACCAACTATAACGACACTATTTTGTATTAAGAAACTGTGTATATTTTTTATTTAAAATTTATAAAAGGATTCCAATCATGTCGACCAGTTTACCCTCTTTTTTTTTTTACGACAAGATATATATTATAATAGCTGATAACATCTTGAATTTGATAATATTTTTTTCGTATATTCTTAAATCATCAGTAAACAAATTGTTAAAAAATTTACAGTAAAAATATTTTTTGTTTATTATTTATTTAGTTAAAAAAACGCCCGAAATTCACGCCTCTAGAATAGAATACCCCCTTAAGAACATATCTTGTAAGAAAACCGCAGAAAAAATATCAAGTGAAAACGATTTATAAGAAACCTTTGTAGCTCTTCGGGTATGTAATAATAACATATTTGGCTTAAAATGTAGTGCAGTGTATGTGTAAAGTGTTTATTTACAATCATAAATTTTCATATGACCTCCCAAAAAGAGTTTCCTAAAGGTGCACACGTTACCCATAGATTTAATACTTAGAGGCAGATCGTTTAACGGCACAGGACTTAAAACGGAAAAAGGTATTTTATAATACTCCACCCTACTTGATCGATTCGAAACAATTAAGTGATTAAATAAAATCGAAATCGACCTCAACGTTCTACCCTCTCCGAAGGAACATCTCTTAGACATAGATTCAAAAGGTACAATGGAGACATTCCATCATTAAATTTAAGTAAAATGAAGAAAGTGTATAGTTCTGACCTGTTCCATCTCGATCCCCAGCTGCTCCACGGGTTCTCCCAGGTCTGGGTGCATGTCTATGATGAAGTGCGCCGCGTAGTCATCATCTGTCAGAGTCTCCGTTGTTGTTTCATTTATTGCACTGGAGAAAAGCAACAGCAAGATATACATTTAATTTCAAAACGTTTCAACTAGGATTTTACCTATTTCGATGTAAGATATTGTATTTTGGGTAGTTTGTATAATTGTTTTAGGGGTAGGGGCAATTTTTATCAATGAGCCAAATCAACATAACATACATACCAACACAAACTATCCTTTTTTGAGGTAGATAGACAGGACCCTTTTCATCTTCATTCCATCCGTGCACACAGCTCTCGCCTCGTCAATATACATTTTCTTCTATTTCTCATACTTACCTTTCCTTCAGTTTAAAATATCTTGCTACGCTTTCCTCGGTCTACGTTTCCCTCGCGCCATTCATTTCAACTCATGTGTGTTCCGCTTCCGTTTGATTTGTTTGATTTCCGATGTCGACCAAACAGAAGGGTTCCAGTTTTTTCTCAACTTCGGTCATTTTAAAAACTTTTAGGTTTGTAGAGGGATATTGTCAAATGGCTATAAGCCGGCCAGATTGTACTTTGAAATTAAATTAAATATGAAGGTGTAAAATATACTCGTACATTATAATTAAAAGCAAATACGACAAGTCATGAATGACTAAATAATACGATTATAAATACATACCAGAAAAAACTTAGGCTACTCCTACCCAGACTCTGATTTACTATAGGTTAAAGAAGCTCAGGGCTACTACCAAAGGGCTCTGAAACCCGAAAAATAAATTAAAAAATCCATGGAAAAACTGTACGACACACGCCACAGCAGAGAAGAAAGCCGCCTCCGGGCCCATGAATTTAAAGTCTGAACAAAAAGTTGACAAAAATAAGGTATTTTATGGACTAGAAGACGCACCTTAATTTTTAGGCAATTTAAAAAAAAACATAAAATTTTTACCCATCATCCATCTGTTCCATTCCTCTCTCATATACACTTTAAATGGTTTATTTATCGAGACATCAAGAGGTTGCAGTTGTGAAGTAAGTCCTCCCGGAATAACAGCAAGCTCTTTATTTCCCTGTCTCAATTTCTCTTTCACAGCATTTTAGCAACAGTGTTAGCAAGCTTGTGAATCCCCGCAACTCATGTTCGTCGCATCAGTGCACTGTTGCTGCCAGTTGAATCCAATGTTGCCAGATAGAGATAGGTTTCCCGTGGCATCGAATATATACCCATTTTTAAGACTGGCGGGAATTTTAAATCAAACACTGGACATTTGTATATTAATTTCGAGTATAAGACGCACCTGAATTTTCGAGGCAATTTTTTGAAGAAAAAAGTGTGTCTTATAGTCCGTAAAATACGGTAGATACTTTCAATAAAACATATTATTAAAATTAATTGCATAAAAAAATGGCTCCGAAATAAATATTTCTTATTTGCAAATTTATCAGAGCCCGCCTCTGTAAATATTTCATCTTTATAAATTCAGGTTTAAACTATTTGAGTTTTTTTTGGGCTCTCCACGTGGAATAGTTTTGGGCCTCTCCTAGGGTAAATCCGGCCCTGCTGTTGCCAGAACTATACACTGAGTAATACTAAACGACCCCATTATTAATTTCAGATTTTTCCTTGCATTTTCAGGTCACCTCATCAGGTGAATGATTTCCACTCGCGAGACCATGGTTGTATCTTTCACATTGCCAAGATATATATCATCACGCTGTCTTCATGATGGAGTAGGCAGAGAGAACTGAGCGCCAAACATTTCTAGCTGGACCAATATATGTTACATCTTTCAAATCTACACACTTTTCTTACAACTTCTACGATTTTTCTGACAGTTTACGTATCCATTTTTCAAAATATAATTCACCTGATCCAACCATACTTTCCATGATCTTCCTTTACCACGTCTTCCCATCACACTTGCACTGTATATTTGTATTCTTCATTCATTCGTTCTACATGTCTAGACCATCTCAAAATTGTTTTACTGATCACCGTATTTTATCAAACATTGTCACTCCATGTATTCTTCTTAGTGCTTGTATTTCTACAGTATTTATTCAACTTCTTTCAGTATTATTCCACGTCTACGTTTCACTTCTATAGAGCACAATTGGTACTAGAAAACTGTTGTGAACTTATATGTTTTGGTACACTTTTGATTTTGTTTTCTATTGCTAAACGCTGTTCGATATCTCTCGCAACTCTTCTCTGACTTTCTACATTTCTTTCTTTCAAAATATAATGCACTTAGTTCAATCATAATTTTCATAGTCTTCATCTTTTTTCTTCGTTAATTTGTTCTACGTGTCCTAATCATTTAAATATAGCGATCTTATTTATATAAGACAGAAAATTCGCTACCTTGGGGTCGGTTAAATGTGCCTTGATCGTCACTACACGGTCTATAATATGGCTTTGTTATTTCAGCGATGTTTCTAATATATGAAACATGAAGTTTCTAATATTCGAATAATGAAACAAAACATACAGTGACGATGAAGTAAGAATGAGACATAACATACATGTATATGCAAGAGTTGTTGCATAACGTCAGGAGTATAATTTTTTTAAAAGCCCCACTTATTTGAGTTCTGATGTCAATTGACGATGCAAACGATGAGTATAAGCAGAACTAGCCAATTCGTATATAATTTCTCAATGGATTAATATCTTTAGGATGACCTTCACGACTTAAAATAAAACAAAACATACTGTGACGGTGAAGTTGAAATGAAACAAAACGTATACCATATATGGAGAAACATCGTTCTAGTTTCCAAAAACCGAACGCTGTCAAAGTAAAGAAATTTATAAAACAAATGAAAATTGATTTGCTGTCATTGTTGAAATCGGCCTTTGCAATTACACATACAATTAACACTTTTTATAAAGTGGCGGGGTGCCGATCGTTGGGGTGGGTTGGCGTTTTCATTGGGGCTTTGAAATCCTTTTCATCGTATTGGGTGGCTAAGTCGTCACTGAATGGTGTTATTGTTAAAGCAGGAAAAAGTTATTTGGTGCGATGGGTGAGAATCCGTAATGGGAGAAAAATACGAACCTGGTGAAAAAGGATTATGTTTCCATGGTAGAATTCGGCATTTAGATAGTAAAATAATAATTACAATTAACAAGAGTCAAGGAGAGACTTTAGATGAAGATAATGTACGAGAATATCTACACACATCATTATTTAGCCATAAACAACTATCCCAAAACTTAATGTTTGTTTATTCAGTGTTATATTAATTATTTTATACGTTGCATTTTATATTAAATACTCCATAATAAATTGTTATCGACCACTCTCCACGACTGTGAAATATGAACTGACAAATGACAGCCAAATCAAAATGGCGGTCAAACAAAATCGGGCTGAAACGTAAAACGCATCCTGTATCAATTTATGGCATAGAAATATAATCATTATTGCCAGATTCGTATTTTTCGATTGATTTTTTTTTTAGAATGACGTTACAATAGTGATATTTTATTTATTTATTTATTTTGACCTGGCTAGTTTATTGCCATGTGACAATCTCTTCCAACCAACCAGAAATATGTTTTTATAGGCCCTAAATATTAACCAGACTGGAATCCTATTTAAAAAAATCTGGGTTCCAGCGGGGATCGAACCCGCAACCTCCGGATCGGCAGACAAGTGTCTTACCACCAGGCCACGGAGGTCGTCAATATACAATACAATAAAAGTATTTTGTTCACAACAGTATTCTGGTGCCAACTTTGATGTATGGGAGGGAAACGTGAACGTAGAAAAATACTAAAGATCCAAATTAATGCTGTAGAAATGCGTGCACTGAGAAGAGTACATAAGATGACAATGTATGAGATAAATAAAGTGATTCGAGTCGAATGTGAACTTAAGGCTGATGTGTTAAGTAAGATGAAGAAAAGCACGCTGAGATGATTTGGACATGTAGAACAAATGAATGAAGAAAGACTAACAAAACAAGGATATAGTGCAAATTTGAGTGGAAGACGTGGAAGAGGAAGACTAAGTAAAGAATGGTTGGATCAAGTGAATAATGTTTTCAAAGAAAGTTATGTAGAAAGTCAGATAAATTGTAGGAGATGTATGAAAAAGTGAATTGATGTACATAGAAGAGGCGCGGGATGCTTGTCGAGATAGGAAAGTCTAGAGCTCTGTCCAATCTACCTACCTCGGCAGGGAAACGGTGTGATGGTATGTATATATGAAGACAAAGTGGTCTCCCTACCTCGCTCTTTAATAAAACTGGATAACGCCAATTCGGGTGTGTTGAGGAATCTCATATGAATGAATAAACAAGGTAGTTAAAATATTGTCACAATTTATCACTCAATGAATTTTCATATTTCAAACATAGAGCACCAAATGTTTTCAGAATTTTGTTTTGTTATGAAATTTATTTATTGTAAAATTATATTTAATTTGAAAATTATTGTGTATTGGATTTGTTTCCTTCAATTATATTATTAAAATCTAGAACCTCAAATAACAAACATTATATATTTTGGTATAAACACAAGAAGTCTGATAATAAATATTTTTTATTTAATTCTGTCCACGCAAAATGTTTATTTTTAAATATTATGACAATATATTTATTACACTTAAAATACATTTTATTTTTGATACTGTTTATTTTGTAGAATATACTCGTAGATAAATAACAAGGTAAATTTGTGTAATGAATAAAATTAACGATGTAAGGTTATTGTTTGCTGTATACAGTACAACCAAGTGGTTTTTTTGTCTTATGTCAATTTGTTCCCACCAATAAGAAATTGACTTGACCTCCGTGGCCTAGTTGGCAAGAGTCTTGTCTACTAACCCGGGGTTGCGGTGTTTTTAATCTTTCCATTCCTGTGCTAAAAAAATCCGCCCGTTCCAGTGCTGTGTATTTAATACACATCAATACACAAATAAAAATGAGCGATTTAAAATCGGAAAAATAAGCATATTTATAGCTAATCGCTTAAATTAATTAAATTTGAAGTCAAAAGTGATAATAATTGCAATATAATTGCTGAAAACATGAAAAAAATATCGGCCGACGTTCACAAAACGGGCGAAGCGACCACCCCAAATGAATGCCCTAGAGCTACTGAGAGTTGAGACGGACTAACACTGTGTATGTTATACCTAGAAGGAAAAAAGGACTTTATTTATTGCGTTCCCATATACCGAAGTAGAGTGAGAGTGAGACGTGAATAGCGTCGCCTCCTCACCCATAGTGTTTTTTTAGAATGAATATACCTACTTCACACACTGGCACACGTTTGATTGCATTGGTGAATTTATTCCCGATTTTCACAAAACATCTCTGATGTGTCCGATAAGCGCTAATTATTATACTCGTATATATTATTTTTTTCATTCAATGCGTAAATGTATTACGGAGGAATACCTAAAATCTGAATTCATTATTTATTATATTTATAGAGATATTCAAGTTTTTAGAAGGAATGTATACTAGTTACACAGCACAGGGAGGGAAGGATTAAAATAATTTCTTCGGTCTGGTTTTCACTTAAGATCTCATTTATAACTTTCTGGTTGATTGTAATAGATTTTCAGATGCAATGATTATACATACTCGTTGTTATACATACTCGTACAATACAATAAAACAATCTTGATGTATACTATCTGAAGATGGCAGTCAATTTCGAATACCTTGTAATCATTTTAATATGTTCGTGTATTTCTAAAGTTCTGCATTCCATTATTTTGATGGCTTATTTCTTGTTTGTTTTTAGTCTGCAATAGTATACTTTTTATAATTATAACTTATCATTTTTTTTATTGAACAGTTATACAATTATTGCGTAATGTTTAATGATCTTTATTTTTGGTTAATGTGCGTTTACACGAGTAATATTTCAATTGGGTCGATCTTTGTATGTCTTAAAATAAATATTTAAGAAATGAATGGTGTATGCAGCTTTAGAAACCACTTGAAGACATCCCTTTTTGGGAAGCCTGTATATGAACACTTAATAAGTACACCACACTTCACATGAAGCTGAATGCGTTATTATCACATATGGGAAAATCTACAAAGGTTTCTATAATTCGTTTTCCCTTGGTAAGTTTTTCGCAGTTTTCTAACCAAATTTTTTATAATTTGTTTAATCAAACACTGTTTATTCCACTTTATATAACGGTATATCCCTACCGGTTTCAAGGTTTTCACATCATCGTCAGGGAGCACAAACAAGACTATCTCTCTCTCTCTCTCTCTTATTTGTGTTGCCCTGATGATACAGTGAAAACCTTGAAACCGGCAGGGTTATACCGTTATATAAAGTAGAATAAACAGTGTTTGACTAAATAAATTATAATACAATGTGTTTAAACCTCATCATTGCGAATGTCTTAAATAGCAATAATATATAAAATATAACCAAATATGTTTTACTCAACACATGCAGATGTGGGGAAGTATCTAATAAAATGTCCGCAGCCAGCGTCTTCCTATATTTACACTATTTTTTTTGTAATATGTTTATCGTAAACTGTCATTTATAATGGTTTGAATCCCGAGTTCTAACGCTTTTAGTCTACTCTACGTGGCGCTATTCTATTTATTATTATTACGAGTGATAGGAAGCTACGAGTAGAACTGAATAGAAGACTGCGAGGTGCAAAAGGAGTAGTATGATAATGTTATACAGTGGCGAGTTATGTGAAAAGACTTAGATGCATGCTTTCAATATTGTTTATCTGATATCACTTAAATATGTTTATACGACTTTGAATTTAACAGAACGGACAAGATTAAGGTTATAAATAGTGGAAATGAGATACCTTAGAGAGGAAGTTGGCAGATATATGATGAGTGGAGAAGAGGTAACATTTTTTAAAGTAACGTAACGTCCCAGAGAAAGAAGAGAATCGCAAAAAAGGAAAAGAGAACTCAGCGTCGAGGAAGAGTGTGCGCAAACTGCAGGAGGATATGCTGATTCAGAAATGGAATCTTAAGTCACATTAGAGGGCAGATTATGGACTGGCAATTAAACTATCAATCGTCTTACACTAAACCTACAATCGAATGTGTGACTACCACATATCGGAAGATCTAAAATATTTGGGGGTCGACGACAGCAAAAATATACCCCCTTACTACTGCTATTTGTTTGTTACTTCAAAATATCTATGATCCCAATAGGTACCTAATTAAGACATAGATAAATTGTTGACAGATCACCAGGTACAGGTGCAGGTGCAGGTGAACCCATCTCATTAAATTCAGTTTTCCAAGCTAGTTTATTTGGTATTATTCTTTTTATAATTCTGATTGAAATCTTTCGTTGTTGCAATTTTGTTGATGTTTAATTCTGTCTGAATATGTTGATTTTTTCACTTCATTTTTATGTTTAACAAAATGATTTCAATATTTGTTCTTATTTTGAATTTACATATTTATTTTATAAATATCAAAAATTAAAAAAACTGCTCGTATTTTTTTGCTTTAATTTTCGTCAGCGCAGATTTCAATATTAAATGTTATGCAAGATAATGTCATAATCCGTAGTCCTTTTATCTTTTTTAATCCTTAATTACAAGTGATTAAAATGAAAAGTTTGATATCTAGTGAAATATTAATATCGAGTACTGTACAAACTTACTAATTTGATGAGTAAGTAAAGTAAATGACTAGGGAGAGGGTCGACGGTTTTTAAAGTTTTTGGTAAAGGGGTCGGCGGCCGAAAAAAGTTTGGGAACTCTTGCTCTAGTTCTACAATTATTGATAGAGATTAGTTCTTTGTTTTTTTTTATACTTATCATAAATTTAAATTAATTTTTTTTGTAAAAACTCGTGGACTAAACAGTGTAATTATCCAAAATGAGGTGGTTGGTTGGAAAAAAATGCTACATAGCAATAAGCCCACCAGATGTACCATGTTTAACCATGTTCACAAAATAATAAAAATGAAAATAAATTTTATTACATTTCAGTATATCATTAATATGATTGTACACTTGGTAAAGTTTCTCAAAACATATGTACATATACATATATGTTTTGAGAAATACTAGTATATATTAAATTATCCAAATATACGAATATATTCGTAAAAATACAGAAAAAAAAATGTCTGCGCTTCCTTTGAAAAATTAAGATTTGACATTTTATCATTTACCTCGCAGCCTTAAATGTAAAAAAATACATTTGCTTACCTTATGGTGGTCGTAGTAAAATCAGGTGTAGTATCTCGAGTATATTCCGTAGTACTCTCGGATGTGCTATAGCTTGTCCCATCGGTGTACTCGCTGACCGTGGGAGTGCTTGTATACTCGTGTGTGGTGACATCATTTCTCAAAATCAGAGTTTGAGAGGCAGAGGAACCGAGGCTCGGGACAGGAGACGTCTTCTGGAGCAGCTCGCAGTGCTCCTCGCAACGGCCCAGAACCAGCTGCAGCACCTCGTCCTCAGGACACTCTCTGCTAGGGCACGGACTCCACCAGATCTGAACACCAGAACAGCCATTAACGCATTTACAAAATACCTTCGCATTTTCACGCGGGGACATTTAAACGGATCCATTACTATTCATCTCGCTCGCAGCGATAACTCCAATGAATCTCTATCAATTGTAGTTGATCTCCATACGTAATTCACGATGACATCCACACATATTGTAACACTATTAGTTAATTCGCTCGCTGGACGGATGTTGGCAATTTGCTAAAGTTCTTCAAGGAACATAATACGAGATAACTCGAATTACAAAATCGACAAGCTAGATTTTTCTCGGTAAAATAAACACTTCTTAGAATTGTTACTGCTTTAGGGATTTGTTCGTACCTCAACTTCTCCGGATACCGGGTGCCTCATGACGTAGGCTGAAGGCATAACGCCCGGAGTCTCCTGGTGAGGGATGAACAGCAACGAGTGATGACAAGCCGCGTTCAAGATCAAAGTTATTATCACCACGGGTTTATACTGCCCGAACTTATCCACGAGAAATCCTGAAAGAACCGTCAAATCAAAACATGAATATACCTCGAAGAACTGACGTAATTTTATACAGTGTTAAAAGATTCCGATGTACCTGTTATTGGTGGACTTAGAAAAGTCGTAAACGGTAATGCCAAATATACGAAAGATATTTCGGGAACTGTTAATCCTATGCTCTGCATGTGGATTGTTAAGTAAGGCAAAAGGGAAGCGGTGGCGCCGTACATGACGAACAGCGTGACCTTTAGCATCACCAGGTTAGGGTTGATGCCCAAACTCCGAAATATTCTCTCGGCTTTGGTACTTTCATCGGAGTCTTCCATTTTGGTCGAAGTATCATCCGTCTTTTTCTTACCCTCCTCGTCCATTTTAAGCACTATTTAACAATATTTATACACACTCGACTCACTACCCTGACACGACTGAACGTCTAATGCGAATCATTTTCGACTGAAAAATGATAATGAATCTTGTTCAGCAATTTTGCACATCGTAACAAATTCTTTTTTTTTTTGTTATTTCACTTTTTAAACACGTGCAACAAATTCATGAAACGCTTGCACAGTGAAAATGAAACGACCGGTGTTGTAACATCTCCTGAATCGGCAATTTTGATGTTTTTACTCATTTTTTCTAACACCTGTCACATATGGGAATTCAACACGATCCGATGAAAATAAATGGGAACACGGTAAGAATGTGTGTATGGACGAGCTGAGCACACTCGGAGCGTGCTCGAGGGAAAGGAATAAGAACCATATGTGGTCCTGCGACTAAGCTCAAATTGAAATTGAGCCTAAATGTTTGGCCTCTTGTCCGATTTGAGAATGAAAACATATTAGCCCCATTTGCTGATGTCCACCGCTATATCGTGTCAGGAGCGGCGGGGGCGGGAGCGGCGGGAGGTGCAGGCTGCCTGAGGTGGGAGGTATTGAATCATAAAAAATCAACGGAAATGTTGTGCAATTTTCAGTTGACTACTTTTGTTTCTTGTGTGTTTAATGTATTTTGAAAAATTTTTAGTATCACGTTTTGAATTAATTCGTTTCGATATTTTTTACAATATTTTGCTCTGTTTTGTGTAGCGTTTTATGTATTTTAAATATTTCTATCATCACCTTTTAAGTTAATGCGTTTTGATATAATTTTAATATTTTAAAAATATTTTGTGTATCTGTTTACAAGTTTTAGATTATGCCGGATACATCATTATTTTTACGAAAGAAATTTTCTAGAATTTTCAATTTTTTTTTAAATTTATTTTACACGTGACATGAAATATACGAGTACATAATTTGCAAAAAAAACAACAGGTAATTTAATTTGGACATACAATTTTAATGGATCTGGGTTTGTTGCCTTTCATTTGTCGTGTCCCCAGTAAACTAGGCTTCTGCCTGTATCTCACTGAGGATATTTACCATGAAAAAATAAATCGATACTTCTTTCCGATTTTCGATTACACAAAAACAAAACCCCGTTGAACATTCTCATCAACCTGACAAACAGTGACACTCAATTACAACTGGAATCATCATGCGAAATCAAACTCCTCACACATCATCACTCCAGAAAGACCAAAAACGTTCATCCCACAATATACCGC
This sequence comes from Odontocerum albicorne, assembly GCA_949825065.1. NCBI lineage: Eukaryota > Metazoa > Arthropoda > Insecta > Trichoptera > Odontoceridae > Odontocerum > Odontocerum albicorne. Next base: position 54,114,963 of record OX463839.1, on the reverse strand, counting down.
ACACAATCATAAAAACAAAAATACACAGAAATACAAATATAAAACAACAAAAAGAAACCCACACTCAAGAGCTCACACAAACCTTTTCCACACGTCATTCATCCTGCAAGCTCAAGTACTGAAACTCCTGTCGCAACAACAACCACGTTCCGATCGACTGCCTAAATGATTTTCCTCCCTTTACCTTTATTGAATTCGGCACCCCATTGTACGTCATGGGAGTCAAATAAGCGTATTGCCTTTGGGCAAAAGAGGTTTTAACTCTAGGGATGGTGAACATTTGATCAGTTGCCATGCGTGTCATGTGTCTCTGCTGAGTCTGCTTCTTCCCTTCTCGATGATAGTGCCAGAGAATGGATTTAAGATGCAAATTTATGAACCCCTTATTTTATTTATTTTTGTATATCATTGGTTGTTAAATGTTAACAAGTCACAACAGTATCCCAAAAATCTCACATAAAATTATGAAAACGTGGAGTAATGAAGTATGAAATAGCTTAATTGTCCAAAATCCAAAATATGAAGAAAAAAGTGATAGATTTTTTATTTAATTTTTTTTAACAAAATATTATATACGAGTATCTTATATAACATATTTACTTAAAAATAATATAACGGCAGTACCTGTAATGTGAGTAGATAATTTGGACGTCTAACCCACGCAGATCGTCTAATTCTAATAGATAAACGTAATAATGTGTTGCATAAGCACAAGGCGCTGGACTTCTCCGCGTAATGCTGTCAGTTCAAAATTTACGCTGATTTACGTCGCGATCTGAACCAACTACGTTCATGACTCTCCTCTCATGGAGATGTCCCTAGACTCGGCTGAGTGGAATGCTGATGCCGCTTAAGGGCTCAATTTGAATTTGAGAAAAAATGAGGAAGTGCTTTATCATGCGATCCGCTTAATAAAACAAATAAAAATAATTCTCCTGTTAAACAAGATCCCCCAACTTTATTTCGATCAAAAGATGCATTAACTAACATACTCGCCCCATCACATACCATTTTCTTTTTTAGTTTTTCCAGGCGAGTCGCTGTTTTATGCAGTATTTTCTCCTGTATGTATTTAATATGTATTCCTCCAATACAAATACATTATATTCATTCATTCGTGTGAGACTCTTGAACATTTACGATTTCTTATGCAGATATTTTAAAGAGCTCGGTCAAGTGACCACTTTAGGAGACAATATTATCTTTAGCCCTCGTTATACGAGTACATCGTCATCTATTCTGGAAATAATGGATACCAACAAACTTATCGACTGTTAGAAGTTGTTAATCAAATGCAGCAGAACAAAATATTTTATTCTGCTGCATTTGATTACGTTTAAAAACTTACAATCTATCTCTGACTATTCAAAATGACTTTATTTCTATCTTACTTATTTAGATTTATTAAAGCCTTCAAGATATGTGAATTGGTAATTTTGAAGAAGAACGTGACATGAAGACAGTATTTTCTTCGGCCTCAGTAATGGAAGCCTTCGGATATATAACCAATGGAATAGGCATGCAACTCGCGGATTGTCATTACACGTGCACAAATACTTACCTGAACTATAAAAAAAACGTTATTGGAGCGTTTGAAGGCAGAAATTGCAAAAAAACGGCCACATATGAAGAAGACAAAAGTTCTCTTTCATCAGGACAATGCACCGTGTCACAAGTCGATGGTAACGATGGCCAAATTGCACGAGTTAAACTTCGAATTGCTTCCGCACCCACCGTATTCTTCAGATTTGGCCCCCAGCGACTATTGGCTGTTCGCAGACCTCAAAAAGATGCTCCAGGGAAAGAGATTTGGCTCCAATGAAGAAGTGATTGCCAAAACTAACGCCTATTTTGAAACTAAATATAAATCGTTCTACACGGCTGGCTTAGAAAAGTTAGGAAAGCGTTGTAATGAATGTATCGCTCTTGAAGGAGACTATGTTGATGAATAAAGAAGAATTTTGGCAAACAACTGTTGTTTTAGTAGTTAGTCCCGGGACTTATTGATCGATGTGCTATTGCTATCAGAGGAACTCTTTATACCAGAGTGAGGTCCTTTTTTGTAGATTTCATTGAAAATCGAACCTGAAACCCCCGGTTCAAGCGTCTTACCATCTAGGCTTCGGAGATTGTCAGCCTATCTAAAAGAATTATCTACTAATAGCTCGGTAAAACGTAAAATAGGTAAACAAAGTTTAGAAAAAAAACTTAAAAAAAAAAACAATCTTGGTCACATTTAAAATATTTCTATCTAAATTTTAAAAGATACAGATTCTCTTTAAAAAATACACCATTTTGTGTTATTATTGACACGCCATAATGTGTTATATAGTACGTATTTCATCATTGGTACTAAATATTAGTATAGTTCGGAAAATCTAGGATGAACCCTGTGACAGCTCACAAATTTGCCCCAATACAACCTTGTAACGATGTTCAGTAATTTTAACTATTTTATCAACTTTAATATAAGCCTCAATTCTAATAAATAACAAGTTATTTAGGTAAATACATTAGGTTGTATTGGGGCAAATTTGTAAGCTGTCACAGGACTCATCCTAGAATTTCCGAACTATAGATGTTCACATTTAATTTCCTCAGGTCGAAAAACGAAAAATGGGTTGATTTTTATTGTTTTTTTCATTCTACAAACTAAATCGGGTCTTGGCTTCTTCAAGAAAGTACATCGATGTTTTGCGGTCCTCGTTAATTTTTCGCTATTTCCGAATGCCTTTAATTAGTTTTCGTCTGGACTGAGCATGGCTTAATCATCAATCCTATAAAGTCTTCAAGTTGAGGACTGCCAAAGTGAATCGCTTCAGTCTTAAGTTATCCACATTTGCAGTCATTGTATTTATCAGCAAATTTAACGCTGATTTTCAATCATTATTCGATAACTCCATTATATCTTCTTCTTCCTCTTGGTTAAGGTCGTGTGACCTGTTTGTGACGGTGGGCTGTCTTGGGATGATGACATCCAGCTGTCCTTCCACCTTTTTGGGGGCCTTCTTGGTAATCTCCTGCTGTTAGGGTTTTAAGTCTTAGCGATTCTTGCCAGTCTTATATCCTCCACGTGGTCCACATGATCCCTCCAGAAGCGCCTTCTGTTTCTTCCCCACTACACTATGTCTTCAACACCACAGACATACCTTATCGTCTCATTTCTAATTCGATCTCTAAGAGTTCTGCCTGCGATGGAGCGTAGGGTTCTCATTTCTGCCACTCTGAGAAGGTTTTTTGTCCTGATGATATCGGCTCTCGCTTCTATCCCATATGTCATGATGGGGCGGACGCGTGTCTTATATATCCCGATCTTACTTTCGGTTAGCATGTGTTTGTTTCTCCATATAGTGTCCCGCAGGCAGCAAGCCAAAGCTGTCGCTTTATTAGTTTGTGCTCGTACTTCACTGTATAGGTCACTTTTGGTGGAGATCTCTACACCTAGGTAAGTTAATCGCATGACTTGTTCGATGGGTACGTTATCGATGATCAGTTTGCATCTGAGTGGCTCTTTATATAAACCTGAAAATGTATGTGGACAATATTTTCTCATTGCAAAATCAAAAATTATTTTCTTTCGTATGATATCTTTTAACATCTAAGAACTGGTGAATCGGAGAAATTGAATAGCGTGAACGAGAGATAAAATGATTATGTTTTGGCTTCCATTAATCGAACCTTCTGGTAAAGAACTATTAGAGTATTCACTGAACTCGTGGTTCGTTATCGCACGTGTTGGCAATACTGCCTCGCACGTGAAGAGGCAACAACATTCGTGTATACTCGTAAATCGTGCGCGTGTTAGTATTGTTACCAGATTGGAACATACCATACATATGTATTGTATGTATATACATATCATCACGTCGTCGGGATAGGCAAAGAGGACAGAGGGCCAGACTTTTCTATATCGTTACAAATATTTCGCCTCTTCTACTGTGACTCTCAGAGCTGTGCCAAGGGGGGGGGGGGACACTATCCCTGGCACAATATCTGAAGGGCGTCAAAATCGACCGGTAAAAAAGAAAAGTAGCATAAGATAATTGCCAAAAAAATATAAAATAATGAAAACTTCATTGATATTTAATCTTGGGCAATAATAATAGACAAATATGGTTATTATCTATGTTTTGAATATTCGATTTCGAAAATAATCGATTTTTATATAAAGTTTTTTATGGTTTTGCCACCACGAAAGCTTGAAAATAAAGTTATAAATGTTTGAAATTTTAATTTTCGTCCGTTGATTTATTTTGTAGGGTAAAGTGATCGTACGACACCGATTTAACTATTATCGAAGAAATTTTTAAAGAACAAAAAAAAATCACTTATTTTAAAATAATCAACTTTGTTACATGAGACTGAAACATAGGAAAAGGCTGGAACGAACCGAATAAATGTTCTAGAAATGCGTGCACTGAGAAGAATACATGGGGTAACAATGTATGACAGAATACAGAATAAAGTGATTAAGAATGAATGTGAACTTAAGGCTGATGTGCAAAGTAAGTTAAAAAAAGCAATCTGAGATGGTTTGAACATGTAGAAAGAATGAATGAAGAAAGACTAATAAAACAAATATATAGTGTAAATGTGAGAGGAAGGCATGGTAGAGGAATACCAAGGAAATTATGGTTGGATCAAGTGAATTATACTTTGAAAGAAGGAAATGTAGAAAGTGAGATAAATCGTATGAGTTGTAGGAGACGGTGGTGGATGTAGAAGAAGCTAAGGATGTGTATCGAGTTAAGAAAGTCTGGCACTGTGTCATTTTTTTCATACGTCTACACGGAGGTGGCGTGATGGTATGGTATGTAAACGTATGTACAGTACCCGGTGGTAAATAATACACATCGGGCTTAAGAAAGAGACTGTCGGCCATAATCGGCTAACTTCGCGTTTGTAGAGCGTCATCTGTGTCATTCAAATACGTATTCCGTCGCGATTTGTCAGTCGTTGTCAAGCGTTCTAGGGACAGAGACGACGCTCTACAAAGCCAAAGTTAACCGATTATGGCCGAAAGTATCTTTCTTAAACCCGATGTGTACTATATTACTTACCGCCGGGTACTGTATATATTTTTTCAATCAATAGCTGTAATTAATATTGCTTTGTCATCAAACTGACTACAGTGGTCCAAAGCAGGATATATCTACAGATGATCTTAAAAAAATTAATGAATACTTAATGAAATGGAGACTTATTGTTGAATAAAAGAAAGATTGATGATTGCTGGATACGACCTACATGGTCTAATTGAAAAGACACATGTGTAGCAACCCGGGGGTCGCGGGTTTGATTTCCATTGATTTAAGTTTTAGTGTAGAAAAATTTAGCTTGCGATTTTTTTTTATCTTGTCTTAGTTAGACTTACAATGTTCATCTGATCTTATTTGCATGGATTTGTTCATTAGTTGTGTATTTATTTTCCGGTACTGCAAAATTCAACCATAATAATAACGCTAATTTATTTATTTATTATACATGACAAGAATCTATCATATAATAGATTTACACGGTATATGAAGTAAAACAAGACATGCAAAAAAAAATTCTCACGTGGACACCCTCAAATTATATGGATCTGTCTGTAGTGCCTGTCATTTGTCATGACCTCAGTAAACTAGATTTTTGCCTGTATGTTACTGGTGACATAACATGAAAAAAAATATTGATACTGTTATCAATTGCTGATTATTATTACTGATAAGTAGAACGAATGTGTGAAGAAAGACTAACAAAACAAATATACAGTGCAAATGTGAGTGATAGAGGAAGACCAAGGAAAGTATGGTTATACCAAGTGCATGATTTTTTAAGGAAGCAAATGCAAAAAGTCAATGAAATCATAGCACTTGTACATATGCTATGATAAGGTAAAACTCTTATTCGCCCTATCTTGACCTATGCTGCACCCGTTTAGGGTAGTGTGAGCAACACGGATCACCTGAAACTCCAGAGAGTGCAGAACAAGGCATTCAAGATATATTTTAACACCCATCCCAGAACAAACCTATCCCGACTTCACGCCGAACAGCGGGAAGAAACCCTACAACACCACATCCTCGCTTGGACCGTGAAGTTCTATAAAAGTCAACAAAATCACAGTAATCCCTTAGTCGCTGCCCTGGGGGCTTACGAAAGTAAATCCGATCTACCCTTCCGTTATAAGCACAAGCTCCCGAAGCATTATCTGTTGCCTGACTTGTCCACCTACAGTATTAGCTGGGACGACCAAGGTCTGAGTGAATGTGATGGAATACAAGTAGCCTGAACGAGTGGACTTGTTCTTGCTAAATAATTAGTTGTAAGAATTGTTATCTAGTTATAAGTAGTATGTAGGTGTTAATTATTTCTAAGAAATCGTATATTAAGCTTGTAAAAAAATAAAATAAAATGACATGTAGTGAAATAAGATGAAGTAAGTTCATAAATTATAATACAATGTAAAAATAAGATTAGTTAAGTAATAAATGTGTATATACGAGTACGTATAGCCTTGACTAATATTTGTACAATATATTACTTTGTTTAATAAAAAAAATTAAAAAACATATAAAAAGGTAGATGTAGAAGAGGCAAAATATATGTGTCGTGATTGAAAAGCATTGCGCTCTCTAACAGGAAAATTATGGCATATATGTATGTAAAAGAAATCGAAACGCTGAGAAATTTCATTGATAATGTTTCCGCCAGATCATATGTGTAGAGCTGTAATTCATCGTTTTGTCTCCTGAAATTTCATTGATAATGTTTCCGCCAGATCATATGTGTAGAGCTGTAATTCATCGTTTTGTCTCCTGAAATTTCATTGATAATGTTTCCGCCAGATCATATGTGTAGAGCTGTAATTCATCGTTTTGTCTCCTGAAATTTCATTGATAATGTGTCCGCCAGATCATATGTGTAGAGCTGTAATTCATCGTTTTGTCTCCTGAAATTTCATTGATAATGTTTCCGCCAGATCATATGTGTAGAGCTGTAATTCATATTTTTGTCTCCTGAAATTTAATTGATAATGTGTCCGCCAGATCATATGTGTAGAGCTGTAATTCATCGTTTTGTCTCCTGAAATTTCATTGATAATGTGTCCGCCAGATCATATGTGTAGAGCTGTAATTCATCGTTTTGTCTCCTGAAATTTCATTGATAATGTGTCCGCCAGATCATATGTGTAGAGCTGTAATTCATATTTTTGTCTCCTGAAATTTCATTGATAATGTGTCCGCCAGATCATATATGTAGAGCTGTAATTCATCGTTTTGTCTCCTGAAATTTCATTGATAATGTGTCCGCCAGATCATATGTGTCGAGCTGTAATTCATATTTTTGTCTCCTGAAATTTCATTGATAATGTGTCCGCCAGATCATATGTGTCCAGCTGTAATTCATCGTTTTGTCTCCTGATATTTCGATTACACGCAGCTATATAGTATAGAGAGGTGAAGGATCGAGGTCTCAGTAGATCTGCCTCGCGAATCATTTGAAGAAGTGAAGATTGAGATTTGCTCAGCGGGTGCACGCCGAGAGCAAGGTCTGATTAAAGCTGTCCCCTATCCCCTGCCCCCTGCCCTGCGCCTCCGACCCGCGGCCCGTGACCCACTTATAGTTCCCGGCGGGAAATGGCTCCAGAGAGCTGAGATGCTATCGCGTCTCCAGCTCACTTCGGCCTATTATATGCTGTGACCATACTGTGAGTCTAGCGCAATACCAATAACAGAGCTATTATTATACTATGGGTCAAAAAGAGACGATCTATATTAGAGAAAATGTAGCATGTTCCCTGTGACAGTTCACAAATTAGCCCCAATACAACCATGTAACGACGTTCAGTAATTTTAATTATTTTATCAACTTTAATATACGTTTCAATTCTAATAAATAGCAAGTTATTTAGGTAAATACATTACATAAAACTAACAATAATGTCAAATTAATACATCTTGTTACAAATTAGCCAAAATATGGCAGTTTGTTAAAATCAAATAATGTGACGTTTGTCAAAAGTCACTACGTTAGTCTGCATTGGCTAGGGATGGATATTCGATTTTTATTATTCGTATACGATAATTGGATATTCGATTTTTTTATACCTAAAATTAAATGTTCGTAATTAATATTAATTGATGATGTGTGAGGAGTTGAGTTTCGCAAGATGTTTCCAGTTGTAGTTGAGTGTCACTGTTTGTCAGGTTGATGAGAGCGTGCAACGGGGTTTTTTTGTGTTATCAAAAATCGGAAAGAAGTATCGATTTATTTTTTCATGCTAAATATCCTCAGTGAGATACAGGCAAAAGCCTAGTTTACTGGGGATACGACAAATGAAAGGCAACAAACCCAGATCCATTAAAATTATATGTCCAAATCAAATTACCTGTTGTTTTTTCTCAAATTGTGTATATTTCTTGTCATGTGTAATAATAAATAAATAAATAAATAAATAGTGTATCTTGGCCTATTTAAAGATAGATACAAAACATACAATACATTAGAAAGTCAGTATAATGAAAGTTAGGAATTAAAACGTCAGTTTAGAGACAAACAATTTTTCGATTTATAAAAAAACGATTGGATTTGTAAAAAAAAAAAAACGATTTTACCCCATCCATTTGAGACACGACATTTCAAACGTCACAGAGACCATCCTACATTTTCTCTAGTATAGTTAGTAAAATGCTTGTATCCCAGCTCAAGGGTTACAGATTCGATTCCCGTTGTAGCCCAGATTTTATATAAAAGAATTCCAGTCTGGTTTCACTTAAAACTTCTTTAACATTTTTTTCTGGTTAGTTGGATATGTGTCTAAAGAATCGGAGAAATCGTCGTTGGCGTATTGTCGACGACTTTCAGTTCTTCGAGAATGGAGTCATTAGTTCGCCTTACTGTCCATCCTTCTCCAGCACAACATTTTAAATACACAAATATATTCTGTCTCTCGCTTGCTCTCATAGGCCACATCCCCGCGCCGTACATAAATATTGCTAAATCAATAAATACACTCGACCAGATGTACCAGGTCTGTAAATATGAAACCGGAATTTGCTCATAGATGGCTCTAGTTGTCAATGTAGTGACTGTCAAACCGGTCAAGGAAACGATTGAAACGTTTAGTTAGCAAATACTTTCGCATGCGGCTTACTCGCCAGATTTGGCTCCATCCGATTACTACTTATTTGCATCGATGGGACACGCACTTGCTGAGCAGCGCTTCACTTCTTACGAAAATGGCTCGATGATTGGTTTGCCTCAAAAGATCAACAGTTTCTTTGGCGTGGCATCCACAAATCGCCAGAGAGATGGGGAAAATGTGTAGCTAGCGATGGGCAATACTTTGAATAAAATATTTTTTACCATTTTCATACAATAAATGAGTATTTTCTATGAAAAATTCCAGTTTCACATTTAGAGACGATATGTATTTCCGTCATGATGCTGATGGTTCTGCTCTTCCAGAAATTTTCCAGCTTTGACATCGTGTTCTTCGCCATTCCAGTTCTTCTTATTAAATATTATAATGTATTATCGTTGCATATTCCATTTTTCTGTATTGAGTGCGGTGCAAGGTGCGGCTGCACTCTTTACACCTGCCTCAAGTCGGATCTGCCTTCTCCAATTGGTTATATGATTAATGGTATTCCCACTAAGCTCCCTGAATTGCTTGAAAGATGGTATACTGAAGAGAAGACTTATATATCATTGCTGTTTAGGTGTCTTAAAATGGTGGAATTTATGCTATGCCTTGTGATATTTGAAGCACTGAATGGTCTGGCACCGCATTATGTCACAGAATAGTTCTTAAGAGATATGCCCTATGGATGACATCCAATATTGAGATTATCTAGATCTCAGGGTGTTTATCTGTTTAAGGTGAACTAAGAAAAAATACTGATTTATCTTGAGTGTTTTTTTTTTCTTCTGAGGAAGTCTTTCATACTTTAGAGCCAGTGGCTGACCCTCAAGTATGAAAGACTTCCTCATGAGTGTAAGCAAACTAATGGTAAAAGGGGTTTCAAATTATTTAAGAATTATTATAAGTGGAGTGGTTTTTGGTCACTAAATGGCGCTGGAGAAATAAATAAATGCTTAATCTTCTTGATAAACTGGAATGGAATAGATAATTTCTCTACTTGAGTTAAAAAAACGTAGTAATTAAATCAGTAAGTACAAATACAATGTTATCCTAAAAATTACTAAAATACAGGAGTTATGTGGTATTGTTGCTTGCATGGGCCAGGTCCTTCACAAAAGTCCTTACTGGGTAGCTAAAGTACCATAATATGTTATGGATCACTCTTTGCCAAAGATATTCTTCACAAGGTGTCTTGTTCATAAAATCGACAATTGACTAAAGGGCCTTATCCACGGGGGGATACATTCCAAACCCCCCATTGGATACCTGAAACCGTGGATAGTACTGAACCACTACAAACTATGTTTTTTCCTATACCATACATACCTATGATAATATTTTATCAATAAATTAAAGATGATAAAAATATAATTGATAATAAATTCAAGAAATTATATGGCACCATAAGAGATAAACAACAATAACTAATCATAAAATAGAACAATTTAAACAATACCAGCTTGATCAAAAAGTTTTAGGACTTTATTCATAAAATCGAAAATACAAGTTTATTCATCAAAATCGATATGGTCCCCTTCAAAGAACTCCCTCTCGACTGCAACGCACTTACGCCAGCGCTTGATCCAATCCTCGAAACACCGCTGGTACTTAATTTTCGGTATGTCCATCAGAGCCGTCTTCGATTTTTTCATGACATCCTCTCGGGTGCCGTAACGCGTTCCGCGAAGCGGTTTTTTAAGTCGGTTGAAAAGGAAAAAGTCGCAGGGAGCCAGATCAGGTGAATTCGAAGGCTGCTGGATAGTATTCGTGTTGTTTTTGATCAAAAACTCATGGAAATCATGTCTTTCGCGATTTCAATTTCATCCTTTTTTTGCATGAAATTGAGGTCTTTCGGCACCAGTTTTGCAGCGACACGTCTGAGGCCCAAATCACTAACCAAAACGTCTTGAGCGGATCCATAAGCGATGTTCAAGTCCTCTGCCAGCTCTCTAATGGCCAGTTTGCGGTTTTCGGCCAACATTTCTTTGATTTTATCGATGTTTTCATCGGTTTTCGACTGCCACTGCGTTCGTCATCCTCGACCGACTCACGGCCACTTCTGAAGCATTCGTGGCACCGAAAAACACTTTTCCAACATTTCCAAGGTCTGCGGACCGTTAAATCCGTTTTTCACAACAAAAATTAATGCAAACTCGTTGATGCACAATTGATGCCATTTTCAAACTTCTAAAAAATCGAAAACACGCACAAAGGTAGATGTACTCAGTACAGCGTAACTTTTAGAAATGTCAAGCTATGACGCTGAAATTTGGAGGGAAATGTCAATGATAGATGTGGTAACCTAACAAAAACAAAAGAATTCCAATCGGGTGACTGACAGCGCCACACGGTGGCCGGTCCTAAAACTTTTTGATTAAAGTAGTATACTGTAATAAAAGTGGTATGAACGTGGTCCCTCTCTCTTTTTCTCAGAATATCTTACTGTACTGTACATACCCTTCATTTCTTTACGATGATGTGATGATGATAGCGATGAAATGAGTTGAATGATGTAGACATTGTGATGTAATGTTAAGGTGCTCTTGATCTGATGATACATTGGAAATTTCCATTTAACATTTTCAAACCTAAGTTGACTGCGGGTAGCTGAAACAGGGAAAAGAGAAACTGATGTTAAGAGTGGACTACTGCACACCGAAGATAAGTTATACCAATCTCCCAAGTTTTGATGCAATAAATGTCTTTAATCTTGGCTGACCTACTTTAAGTACGCAGAGATTGTTTCATGAATGTCCCTTAGTTTCCGTACAAAATGTGGTCGCATCGGTTGTACTGAAAATCTACTTGTCCTATATCCCTTCTGTGAAGGTCAAATGTCAATTTAAACTGTTCTTCTCGGTTTACACGCATGGAACGAATATTCTACTCTTATTAATGAAAACTGAGTGGGAATCGTGAGAAAGGAAGATTGAGCAAAGTGCGCATAGACTGACTAAATAACTTTTTGAATGCAGGAAAAGTAAAAAATAAGATAAATCGAAAGAGCTATATGAGAAGATGTATAGGAGGTGATGAAAGTATACCATGATAGGAAAGTATGGTGCTGTGTCCGTTCTACTTACCCGAATAGGGAATCAACGTGATATTTATTTATTAAACTCTTTATTGTGCAGCATACAATATGACGGGTTTTTTGCAAGTGGAAATCTATAGTAAATGTCATACAATTGTTTTACAAAGATTTGACTGAAAGGTGAAGAATTTACAACAAAGAGAACAAAAAAAACAAATACAAAATTAACAAGATAGATTGGAAAAAGGGATGATGAAAAACCAGATACTATGTCACTGAAGGGAGATGTAATGTATTTTAATTTGCATTTTGAAATTGTGAAATGAAATTGTATACAATGGGATAAAATTTAATAAAATAAATACGAATGGAAGAAAAAGATATTGGTTATGTCAATATAAAATATAATAAGTAAAAAATAGTAAATTTATAATGTAAAAAATTGCAAAAGGTCATAAATGTGCAAACGTGCTGCATACACACATGTGGAGTTGAGAGGAACACAAATGTATTTATGATTACAGTGGCGCCGTTGTGGGAACTCCATCAGGTAACAACTTATTTTACTAATCAGAATATAGAAAACTAAATTTTGTAAATCACAAAAAAACATTATGGTCTCATATTATGGATCAGTTACGAAACACAAATCTTACAGTGTGTGTATCCCACCAAGTATCATAAATATTTTACAGAGTGTGTATCCCACCAAGTATCATAAATATCTTACAGAGTGTGTATCCCACCAAGTATCATAAATATCTTACAGAGTGTGTATCCCACCAAGTATCATAAATATCTTACAGAGTGTGTATCCCACCAAGTATCATAAATATCTTACAGAGTGTGTATCCCACCAAGTATCATAAATATCTTACAGAGTGTGTATCCCACCAAGTATCATAAATATCTTATAGAGTGTGTATCCCACCTAGTATCATAAATATCTTACAGAGTGTGTATCCCACAAAGTATCATAAATATCTTACATAGTGTGTATCCCACCAAGTATCATAAATATCTTACAGATTGTGTATCCCACCAAGTATCATAAATATCTTACATAGTGTGTATCCCACCAAGTATCATAAATATCTTATAGAGTGTGTATCCCACCTAGTATCATAAATATCTTACAGATTGTGTATCCCACCAAGTATCATAAATATCTTACAGAGTGTGTATCCCACCAAGTATCATAATTATCTTACAAAGTGTGTATCCCACCAAGTATCATAAATATCTTACAGAGTGTGTATCCCACCAAGTACGAGTATCATAAATATATTACAGAGTGTGTATCCCACCAAGTATCATAAATATCTTACAGAGTGTGTATCCCACCAAGTATCATAAATATCTTACAGTGTGTGTATCCCACCAAGTATCATAAATATCTTACAGAGTGTGTATCCCACCAAGTATTATAAATATCTTACAGAGTGTGTATCCCACCAAGTATCATAAATATCTTACAGAGTGTGTATCCCACCAAGTACGAGTATCATAAATATATTACAGAGTGTGTATCCCACCAAGTATCATAAATATCTTACAGAGTGTGTATCCCACCAAGTATCATAAATATGTTACAGAGTGTGTATCCCACCAAGTATCATAATTATCTTACAAAGTGTGTATCCCACCAAGTATCATAAATATATTATACATTTGAGTTTGACTGCTAACATTGCGATATGAAAAAACACGCTGACTAAGTGCATACTCAAGTGCAAGAGCATACAAGAACATGCAAGAGCACACAAAAGCAATTTATATTCACAGAATGGCTAACAATCATATTTGATCACGAGGGATTGTCAATCACTTCAATTTAATTTATTTATTCCCCAACTATCATTGGATCCAAAATGAGTCCTTGAAAAATTTGGGAAAATACATATGTGTATATACAGGTTTCGTTAAATATTAAAGTTTATTTTAAGAAATATTCATAGAAATTGTTCTTGTGATATTTAGTTCATTGTATAAATGCATTTCAATCTTCTTTATCCAAGATATATTACATTTTTGTAAATCACCACATTCTTTTATTTTGTTATTGATTGCCACTAAATACCACATTACTATTGCAACTAAATACCACATTATTATTGCAACTAAATACCACATTACTATTGCAACTAAATACCACATTACTATTGCAACTAAATACCACATTATTATTGCAACTAAATACCACATTACTATTGCAAGAAACGGTTCAGAATGTCAAAGCAATCTTCATTAAACATTTATGGAAATTGTAGTTTGTTTTATCAAACACTGTTTATTCCTCTTTTTGTAACGGTATAACCCTACCGGTTTCAAGGCTTTCACCTCATCTTCACAGGGGAGCACAAACAAGACTTTTGTCTTGTTTACGCTCCCCTGATGATGAGGTGAAAGCCTTGAAACCGGTAGGGTTATATCGTTAAAAAAAGTAGGATAAACAGTTTTTGTTAAAACAAATTACAATGTCTTTAAACCTCCATAATGTTAATGCCTCAACAATAAACAATGTATTTATGAAAATATTTTGAGTTTTTGACAGTTCAGAAAAAACCTTGAACCAAATCATAATACTATTTGGTTAATGGTTTTTTTTATGTTATTGACGCTAATTGATAATTGAGCAAAAAGTAAATGTGTAATATTTCTCACAAAAATAATACAGTAGAACCTTCATTATTCGGATCATACGGCAATGAAGGTGGTTCAGATAATGAAAAGTTCAGATAATCGAGAAGAGGAAAAAAAATATTACGTAATATTATCTAGTAGCTGTATACAATTTTAGAAATAATATATGTCTTCAAATACATACCTACAGAAAATAATAATTTTTTTAGAAATTCAAATATTGACTGTCACTTAAAGATAGCTATCCTCTTAATAGCAAACAAATCATAAATATGTACTTTTGAGACATGTAAGTTGTTTTGCGTTCCATTCTTCCTCTTTCTCAAACCACTTCATGGCAACCTCTATGCATTGAAAAACAACTTCTGAATGATTAGGGGTATTATTCTCCCCCTCAGCAATCGCCTCTTTGTCTTTTTGGTCTTGTTTCTCTAAGGGTAAATCCGATACAGTCACAATTATTTCCTCATTGTTCAAATTTGGTTACCAAAGATCCTTCACATTATAATTTATCCAATCAATGACATATTTTTCATCACATTCAGTTTATATTGAAATTTGTTTCATTGCTTTTGTGCATATGATTTCTTTTGTTTTTTTATTACATGTGTACATATGATTTCTTTTGTTTTTTATTACATGTGTACATATGTGCATATGATTTCTTTTGTTTTTTATTACATGTGTACATATGTGCATACGAATCTTTTGTTTTTTATGTGATGTCTCCTTTCACACCATTTAACGAATCAATGGAATTTGTGTTACTGAGACTGGAACTAACTAATGGTCGTATCAAGATTTTGTCGACGATTCATGACTTTTTCAATGTTGGCACTTGTTCAGAATTCCAAATTTAGTGGTCCCCATGTGTAATCAATTCAAGTATGTCTTCATTACCTAGGGTATTGTCCTTGTTAGAAATCAGGAGACCTTAACATTTCCCTTCCTGTGCTAAAAAAATCCGCCCGTTTCGGTGCTGTGTATTCAATACACATGTAAAAATGAGCTATTTAAAATCAGAAAAATAAGAATATTCATAGCCAATCGCTTAAATTAATTAAATTTGAAGTCAAAAGTGATAATAATTGAAATTTAATTGCTGAAAATGTGAAAAAAAAACCTCAGACGACGTTCACAAAACGGGTGAAGCGACCACCTCGAACGAAAGCTGGAGAAGCGAGCGAACTGAGATTCTATTTCTTACGTTCCCATAAACCGAAGCAGAGTGAGACGTGAATAGTGTAGCAGTTTTTTAGAATGAATATACCTACGTCACACACTGGTGCGCATATGGTTGTATTGGTGAATTTATTCCCAATTTTCACAAAATATCTCTGATGTGGCCGATAAGTGCTAATTATTATTAATATCATTTTTTAATTCAACGCGTAAATGTATTACGAAGGAATACCTAAAATCTGAACCCAGTATTTATTATATTTATAGAGATATTAAAGTTTTTAGAAGCAATGTGTATTAGTTACACATCACTGGACAGGAAGGGTTAAGGAGAGTTTAAATACAAAAATATTTGGTAGACCGGTAATATGTCCTTTTTTAGAAGAGGTGTCGATCACGTGAAAACACGGGACCGAGACTAAATGCAAATCTAGTTTATCATATTAAACCACGGGATCGAGATACAAAGTATTGATATTAGCAGACATTAGAATAATACTTGTCATCATGATAGAATAATACTTGTCATCATGATAGAATAATACTAGTCATCATAGCTTCATTTAACACATTTATGGAACAATTGAATCATACATTTTTATTCCTATGCAGTAAAATATGTTTTCTACTGTTATGTAAATCTGCTTGGCTAACGAGATTATAATATTAATAAATGTGTAAATTATTTAAATATAAAATGAATTCAAGAAATAACTATGCACACTCATACCTCGCTTTACGGCCTAGATACTTTCCGGAAAAGTTGGCCGTAAAGTGAAAAGTCGTATAACAAATCAATTATTTTGATACAAACCCATACAAATTCAATTAGATCTGTTCCATTTTTTTATAAAATAATATAGTTTTTAGTTCATAAAGCATTTTATTCTTTTTATTTCCTATAAAAATGCTTACATAAAAATAAAAGTACAAAACAATGTAATAATAAACAGTAATTCAAAAAATAAACATATAAATTAAAAAACAAAAGAAATCATATGCACATATGTACACATGTAATAAAAAACAAAAGATATCATATGCACATATGTACACATGTAATAAAAAACAAAAGAAATCATATGCACATATGTACACATGTAATAAAAAACAAAAGAAATCATATGTACACATGTAATAAAAAAACAAAAGAAATCATATGCACATATGTACACATGTAATAAAAAACATAAAATAAAATGTTTAAAAACTGTTTTAATCTGATGACGAACATTAAGATGACCCCATGCCATCTTCCATTGTTGACGTATCAAAAAGATTATTCCCACACTGATTCCCACCATGAAATAATATTCGAACCCACCATCTTTTTCCTCATTTTTTTATTACGCTTATTGCTATTCTTAATTATATAAAAAAGAGCTAGGGAAATTCTTGAGAGAGCAACTTCAGTCATTTTTCGCAAAGGACTAAATCGCACCATGAATCTTGGTGTGGACACGGTTTTTTGTCGCGGAGTAACGTCTGGGCTAAATCCAAACAATGAATCTATGCATCGCGGATTCTGAATCGCAGCATGAGTCGATTCAAATAATCTCAGTGAGTACTACTCTTAACAGCACAGCATTTTTTTGGCCGTGTAACGAAACATTGTGGGCCGTAAATCGAAAAAGTGCCGTAATTAAAAAAGTCCGTTATAGCGAAATGCCGTATAAAGAGCGGCCGTATAGCGAGGTATAGGTGTACTTGGAATCATTATTAGGTAACTTTCTATAGAAATATTACCTATTGCAGAGGGTCTCATGTCGTAACTTCTGGAAATATTTTTTTGCAATTTCTCTGATCATGACCATGAGAATCCAAAACTATCCTCTGTTAAAAAATGTACCTATCTATTAAGTGATTACCGACGTATTATGAAATGTTATCGATAAAATAATTCAATCTGTTCGGGAGAAACAGTAGAGTTCCTACAGGGGACCATATAATGGAAAATATCCGTTCCTTTCACACACAGACGAAATATACCTGATTCTAGGGGCCCCGATGGATGGGTTATTATTTCTTATAAGTGTATAACCCCTAAACTATTTTTTATACAATATCTTCATGTTTTTGTCAGTAAAATTTTTGGTATTGTACATATGATATATCAATAATTTTAACTATTTAAATCCATCTTAAATTCATCATAGGGGTAAATTATATACATATTTTTAAATACTATGAAATCAGTTGTATAAAACATTTCAAATCTTCTTCAAACTTCCTCTCCTCTTCAGAGGTTTAAAATCATCGTGACTATCTTGATACTTGAGGCAGCAGCTCTGAACAGTGGTATGGTAATAGAGCCCAACTAAGAATCTGAAGTCACTGTGAAAGAAAAGTGTGAAAGGAAAGTAAATGCAATATATGGGTGAGCAATAAAAGATCGAATCAAGTTGAGGAATTCTGTTATTTGGGTAGTATTTTCTCAGATGATGGAAGAGTTAAGAGGGATATCGAATAGCATGTAGTGATAGAAAACAAAGTCAATGGGGGGGCTAAAATATACATACTCGAACCTGACAGAAGCAAAATCTGCTAAGTTGATAGTCCACTATAATATTATATTTTGGTTCCAACTTTAATAGGGAGTGGAAATGTGAAAAAAGCCGAATAAATGCACGCATTGAGAAGAATATATGGGGGGAAAATGTACGACAGAATATGGAATTATCATAAGTGATTAAGGATGAATGTGAACTTAAGGATGTGTTGAATAAAAAGAAGAAGAACATGCTGAGATGGTTTTAGGCATGTCGAACCCATGAATGAAGAAAGACTAACAAAACAAATAAATAGCACAAATGTGAGTAGAAGGCGTGTAAAAGGAAGACTGAGAAAAGTATAGTTAGATCAATTAAATGATATTTTGAAAGAAAGCAAAGTAGAAAGTCAAAGAATTCATAGAATTTTATGGATGTGAAGGAAAGTCTGGCACTCCATCCTATCTGTCTACGTCAACAGGAAAATGGCGTAATGGTATGTATATTTCACTAAAAATCTATATTTTTATTTAAGTTTCATTTGTAATAATTTACAAACTTTTTGGTTATGTGAAATGTTCAATGATAATAATATCTTATCATGAACCATAAATATTATAACTCCCTTTTATAGATTTCACAGTTTACCCTTGAATATAACAATTCACTTATAACTGTTATCATAACAATAATCATTCTGGAAGTAGAAGAATAACATTCGAGTTATCAATATAATTAAATTAAAGAAAAACATATTAGATGTTATGCAGATATTTTTTATGTAACAAGGTATAGAAAATATGAATTAAGATTTACTATACTTTAAAATGAAACCATAGTGATGTCTGCATGATCAGTGATGTCTCCCTATGGGTTTGCAGTTCGGGTGAACCGGTCGATAAAATTAGCAACTTCACGGGTTGATAGATTTTAGAAAATATGAAAGAAAATTTGACTGTAAATTTATATTCTGAATTGGTTTTGACATGAAAAAGTTTTCGACAAACTCTCGAACCTGGTTTGGATTAGAGAAATTTTTCTCCATCAAAGCGTTTTGCGATTATTGAAACAGATAATAATCAGATAGTACAAGGTCAGATGAGTAGGGTGGATGGGGTAGAACAGACCTGCGAAGCTCCATATTGCAATGGGGTGCCGAATTCAATAAAGCTAAAAGGAGGAAAACAGTTTAGGCAGTCGATCGGAGCGTGGTTGTTATTGTGACAGGAGTTTGAGTGTTTGGACTTGCAAGAGGAATGACTTGTTGGAGAGGTTTGTGTGAGCTCTTGAGTGTGGTGTTTTTTTGTTGTTTTATGTTAATATTTTTGTATAAATGTATTTTTTTTTTGCTTTATGATTGTGTGCTGTATATTGTGGGATGAATGTTTTGATTGTCTGGAGTGATGAAGTGTGAGGAGTTTGATTTCGCATAATGTATACATGTGCAATTGAGTGTCACTGTTTGTCAGGTTGAAGAGAATGTGCAACGGAGTTTTACCTAATCCAAAATCGGAAAGAAGTATCGATTTTTTTTTCATGGTGTATGTCCTCAATGAGTTACAGACAAAAGCCTAGTTTACTGGGTCCATTAAAATTGGGTATCCGAATAAAATTACCTGTTGTTTTTTCGCAAATTATGTATATTTCTTGTCATGTGTAAAATAAATAAAATAAAATATGGCATCTTGCGTTGTCATGGAGGAGAACAACATTTTTCAGATTGATGATTCCGAATATATTCTCATCTACTGGACGACCTCCATGACCTGGTGGTAAGACACTTGTCTGCCGATCCGGAAGTTGCGGGTTCGATCCCCACTGGAACCCAGATTTTTTAAATAGGATTCCAGTCTGGTTAACACTTAGGGCCTATAAAAACATCTTTCTGGTTGGTTGGAAGAGATTGCCACATGGCAATAAACTCACCAGGTTAAAAAAAATAACATATGTGTAAAACATTTACTGTGTTTTTATTTCGACAAACTTCTACTTGCCAAAGAAGAATCTCTTCATCCTGCTCTTCACCAAAAACGTAAGAAGCAAACCTGAATCTCCGAGGATTGAGCAGCAATTATCCACCTAATTTGCAGTCTCTACCGGTGCTGTATACAGAGACGAACCCTGATGCAAAATACAATTTTGATAGAGTAAGAAATGATCGAATAAAGATAACTGTAAACTTTTTAACTTCAGTCTTGTCCCTTCGCCTTATTGTAAATTTTACAGCAGCCTGAAGCAATCCACAGATCACCATTTATCTCGCGTTTGGTCCTCACATAGAAATTATGTGCAACTCAGCTTATAAAACTCTAGAATTTGTAATGAGAATCTCTAAGTCATTTGAAAACCAATTGGTGCACAAAACGTTGTTTAATTCATTGATCCGTAGCAAACTAGAAAGTAATGCTTGCATTTGGAGCCCGGTGGGGGCGCAGAACTCGCTCGTGGTGGAGAAAGTACAAAAAAAATATCTTCTATTTCTCTATATGAGAGAGTTCGGTGTCTATCCATGGCTTTATCCTACTCAATTTCTGCTGGGCATGCTCGGGTATAACTCCTTGAGCATAAGAAGAGATCTGCGTCTCCTGGTATACGTTGTCAAACTCGTTCGAGTAGTTGTGAGCTGTCCAGCATTACTACAAAGATTAGCGTTAAATGTTCCTAACAATTACACTACACTGCGCCGGCAAGAACTGTTCTCAATAACATACGCAAGAACGGGTCTTCCAGCCGCTATGCCTGTTGGAAGGGCCTTAACTCTTCTGAATGGGACTGCTTCGGATATTGACATATTTCATATCACATTACCAAAAGCAAAAGTAAATTTTCTTCTTAGATTGAGCGTGTTAGAAAGCACTCATCAACATACTTAAGTGACTGTGAATATATGTGTATCATATGTTTGTGTGTATATACTCGTATGCATATGCATTATTTTTTATTTTATACTAGCTGTACCCAGCCACGCGTTGCTGTGGCTCAGTCTGGTTAAATGTAAAAGAAAGAAAAGAGAAAGCACACATTTCAATTGTCTTTAATTTCACAATGCGTATACAATATTTTTGATATATTGTATACAATATTTTTGATGTCTTGTATACAATCTGGGTATACAATATTTTTGATCTCTTTCAGGCACTCTCAGTCTGTCGCGTTTATCACCGTGCTTGCAAATGATCGCGTCACTCCAAGAGGTCAATTCACGATATGATTTGAATTCAAATCAAAGATCGATTGCACTGAAAAAGAAGAAAAATAGTTATAACAAAAACATATAAAATTGCGAAACATTAAAAAACGAACTCAATAATATTGTTAAGTTCGGATACATCTTTGTTCTTGCCGCCAACAATAGCTCACTTAGCTAATCGTGATTCTTATAATTGATTTGAATATAGGGAAATACTTTTTCAAACAATTCCTCTTTTAACGTCACTAAATTGCAGAAGTTCTATTACCGTCATTTACAACTGCATCTCGCAAATCAACGTATACTTCAGAGCGAAGCTTGGTCCGATTCAAACGGATGAATATCAAATTTTATCAACTTTAATATAGGCCTCGATTGTAATAAATAGCAAGTTATTTAGGTAAATACATCACATAAAACTAATAATAAATCTTGTTACAAATTAGCAAAAATGGGCAGTTCGTTAAAAATCTAATGTGACATTTGTTAAAAATTAGTTGCATGAAACTTTTAATAATTCAAATGTATAAAACATACACATATATATACCATTAATTCAAATGAAAATCAATAATAACAAAAATAACAAAAACCGGTTTAAAAAACCCGAATTGAAAGATATTTAATATTCGGAATTAAAATAAATTGAAATCTATATTGCGTGTGTTGCCGTTACATTCAACAGGGGGCGCTCTTATTATATTGTCTGTTTTATATACAACTGTTTATTAAATTTCACAATGCTTGTGGATAAACAATATTTTTTGTTAAAAAGCAATTCTTCTTTTGACGTCACTAAGTTGCAGAAGTTATGAGGCAATGAAATTCGTCCTGAGATCAGATCAACTGGTACCATTCCATTCCCGATTTCCAGCAATTGATGTGAGAATATCTCAGCTGATCGATCGTTTTGCAACTGGACATGCATATTTCTAGTTAATTTCAACGTCTTTACGTGTCGCCGCAAAATAGAGTATTTCAGGCAAGCATTTATTTCATCCGCCGGTGTCGATCGAGGAATTACAGGTAATGTTTGCCTGAAATCTCCTGCAAGCAATATAAATGCGTTCCCAAATGGTCTGATGTTTCCACGCAAATCTCGCAATGATCGATCAAGAGCTTGGAGCGACTTTTTGTGTGCCATTGTGCATTCATCCCAAACAATAAGTTTGCATTTCTGCAATACTTTTCCCATGCCGGATGCTTTGGTAACGTTGCACGTGGGAGTTTCAATGAATCGCATGTTCAATGGCAATTTCAAAGCGGAATGAGCAGTTCTTCCACCTGGTAGAAGTGTCGCAGCTATTCCTGACGACGCAAGAGCTAAGGCTATGCCATTTTGGGATCGAATTGCTGCCAGAATCAATCTAATTAGGAACGTTTTACCAGTTCCTCCTGGCGCATCTAAGAAGAAGATTTCTCCAACCCCTTTATTGACAGTCATTAGAAAGTCAGTATAATAAAAATTAGTAATTAAAACGTCAGTTGAGAGAAAACAATTTTTCGATTTATAAAAAAAATCAACAGCTTACCATTTTACAGTTGACAAATTTGCCCCAATACGATGTGCTGGGCTGAAAAAGCTAGGGTGTGAAAACATCTGGTGTCCCCGTGGCTGGGTTCGCCCTATATTGCTATTAGATGAGCCCACACCTTTTGATAGCTTCTGTATATAATGTATTATCTGCAATTTATGTGTTTTAAAAGTGTTATTTAAATATAATCTGGACACACTATGCTGCTATCAATAAACCTATTATTTATTTATGTAACAACGTTCAGTAAGAAAAAAGAAAGTTAAAACATATAAAATTGTGAAACATTAAAAAAGGAACTGAGCAGCGTAAAAGTTTGTTTTAATTTTCATTCATACAATACATTAGAAAGTCAGTATAATAAAAATTAGTAATTAAAACGTCAGTTTAGAGAAAACAATTTTTCGATTTATAAAAAAAATCAACAGCTTACCATTTTACAGTTGACAAATTTGCCCCAATACGATGTGCTGGGCTGAAAAAGCTAGTGTGTGGGCTGCAAAACATCTGTTGTCCCCGTGGCTGGGTTCGCCCTATATTGGTGGGGTGTATCTTGGCCGAAGGGATGCTATTAGATGAGCCCAGACCTTTTGATAGCTTCTGTATATAATGTATTATCTGCAATTAATGTGTTTTAAAAGTGTTATTTAAATATAATCTGGACATACTATGCTGCTATCAATAAACCTATTATTTATTTATTTATTTATGTAACAACGTTCAGTAAGAAAAAAGAAAGTTAAAACATATAAAATTGTGAAACATTAAAAAAAGAACTGAGCAGCGTAAAAGTTTGTTTTAATTTTCATTCATACAATACATTAGAAAGTCAGTATAATAAAAATTAGTAATTAAAACGTCAATTTAGAGAAAACAATTTTTCGATTTATAAAAAAAATCAACAGCTTACCATTTTACAGTTGACAAAATTGCCCCAATACGATGTGCTGGGCTGAAAAAGCTAGGGTGTGGGCTGCAAAACATCTGGTGTCCCCGTGGCTGGGTTCGCCCTATATTGGTGGGGTGTATCTTGGCCGAAGGGATGCTATTAGATGAGCCCAGACCTTTTGATAGCTTCTTTATATAATGTATTATCTGCAATTTATGTGTTTTAAAAGTGTTATTTAAATATAATCTGGACATACTATGCTGCTATCAATAAACCTATAATTTATTTATGTAACAACGTTCAGTAAGAAAAAAGAAAGTTAAAACATATAAAATTGTGAAACATTAAAAAAGGAACTGAGCAGCGTAAAAGTTTGTTTTAATTTTCATTTTTTTTGCGATATTTCTACGGGTACTTCTTTCTAATGTACCACCAAATAATTTATTTATTTAATTAATGACATAAAAGTGTCTTTATATACAAATGAACATGTGACAGGTTATACAAGTACTTAAAATTATTGACAAATAATACAACTTTATCTTAAATTAACATGTGTACTTTTCTTTTTGAAAAAAGTTAGGTTAACTTTTGAAATATGAATCAATAATGAAAGTTTTTCATCAAATATAATTCTTAAGTCCATTATTTTTTAAACTTACAACTTACCACAACCACTCAAGTCAATTTTATGACAATATAACTATTTTTTATTATTTTTTATCAATTTTTTTATTAACGACGTAAGATCGCGTCACAACGATAATATAAAATGCGTCACAATGGTAATATAAAGCTTGGTTCGTGTCTAGAATAAATATATATACGAAAAAAAAACCTGTATTATTTATAAAATTTATAAAATATGTATTATATATAAAATTTATTATTTAATATTAAAGATAAAATTATTTTATATTTTATGTATATAGACTTATTTGAATAAAAATATTCATCACGAAATGTCAAAATAGAATATGGTCAACTGTCAAAATGTTAAGTTGATAAAATTTATTATTTATGAAATATGTATTAGTTATAAAATTTATGATTTAATATTAAACATAAAAATTTTTTATATTTATATTATGTATATAGACTTATTACGAATTAATAGATTAATTACGAAACGTCAAATAGAATATGGTCAACTGTCAAAATGAGATTCGTCTTGTCCCCGACAGGTTCGCATAGATATTTCTTTTTGATTTAAAAAAAAAATTATATACACTGATATATATATATAAATAAAAATCAAATAACATTTCCGTTGACGAATATTAACTTTACTCAAAATTTCAAAGCGATCGGTAGAGAACTTCCGGAGATTAGCTGCCTTCAATTAACGAACATTTACATTTTTATTTATATAGATTTATAGATTTATATAGATAAAGATAATTTTTTAATTTTTTTCTGTGTAATTTTTCTTCTTTTTTAATATTTTTCAAAGTAATTGGGCTAAGCCTGTTTTAAAAAATTAAATAAATAAATAAATCACATTTTGTGGCATTGCGATAATAATTTACTAAGGGATCTCCATTTAGCCTTACATTGGTACATCTTTAGACCACTTAGCTACTCCAATTTAATGTTATCAAAGGATAGTTTTACTGCATTCGAAGTATTCTACTAAAGTACTTGCTATTTGCTAAGCTGTTTGAACTCCAGACCTTAAGCCGGTTTATACGTATATTTACTATGCTGCAAGTCGTTTTCCTCCTTTGTGACGTTGTACCTTAAACCCATCATCACCATTATTCTTTTCTCGCTCAGATGTATCGCTCCCAAAAGAGGAGTACCTTTGAGTAGAGCAGCTAATAATAAACCCATCATCACCATTATTCTTTTCTCGCTCAGATGTATCGCTCCCAGAAGAGGAGTACCTTTGAGTAGAGCAGCTAATAATAAACCCATCGTCACCATTATTCTTTTCTCGCTCAGATGTATCGCTCCCAGAAGAGGAGTACCTTTGAGTAGAGCAGCTAATAATAAACCCATCATCACCATTATTCTTTTCTCGCTCAGATGTATCGCTCCCAGAAGAGGAGTACCTTTGAGTAGAGCAGCTAATAATAAACCCATCATCACCATTATTCTTTTCTCGCTCAGATGTATCGCTCCCAGAAGAGGAGTACCTTTGAGTAGAGCAGCTAATAATAAACCCATCATCACCATTATTCTTTTCTCCCTCAGATGTATCGCTCCCAGAAGAGGAGTACCTTTGAGTAGAGCAGCTAATAATAAACCCATCATCACCATTATTCTTTTCTCGCTCAGATGTATCGCTCCCAGAAGAGGAGTACCTTTGAGTAGAGCAGCTAATAATAAACCCATCATCACCATTATTCTTTTCTCCCTCAGATGTATCGCTCCCAGAAGAGGAGTACCTTTGAGTAGAGCAGCTAATAATAAACCCATCATCACCATTATTCTTTTCTCGCTCAGATGTATCGCTCCCAGAAGAGGAGTACCTTTGAGTAGAGCAGCTAAATAATAAACATAGAAGATTTTTATCTTCTAGTGAGGATTGTCTCGGATGATAACTTATTTTGTCCCCCATAACTGCATATATCAATTTTAGCGTTTAATGCGCTCTTTTCCTTCTCTTATGTTTAGATTACAGGAACTTAAACTATCCAATGCTATATAAGAAAGGCATTGACTTATTAGAAAAGGGAAAGTGGGAGCAAAAAAACTGGAGAGCCCTTATATAAAAGGTTAAATGTTTAAAAATAAATCTATCCTATTCATAAACGCTATGAAGATCTGTAAACGAAGTAAAGAAAACACTTTGATTAAGTTTCTCTCATTACATAATTTGCTAAGGTGTGTATATGATAGAAAGAAATATACACCTATTAAGAAAAATTATTATATTTTTAATGAAACAATTTTGAATTAAATTTTTAAAACTTCGTGCATAAACAAAAGAAAAAAATGAATATAAATTTTTGCTTGTTTTTCAAAAGGATATGAAAATTTTTATAAATTATTTCGGAATTTTTTAACTCTGATATATGAGTGGCAGAGTGCTTATCGATGAAAAAAGATAACGTTTGCATCAATGGAGTGATGATGTGTGAGGAGTTTAATTTCGCATGATGTTTCCAGTTGTAATTGAGTGTCACTGTTTGTCAGGTTGATGAGAATGTGCAGCGGGGTTTTGTTTTTGTGTAATCAAAAATCGGAAAGAAGTATCGATTTATTTTTTCATGCTAAATATCCTCAGTGAGATACAGGCAAAAGCCTAATTTACTGGGGATACGACAAATGAAAGGCAACAAACCCAGATCCATTGAAATTGTATGTCCAAATTAAATTACCTGTTGTTTTTTCACAAATGATGTACATTTCTTGTCATGTGCAATAATAAATAAAAAATAGATCGAAGTTTTGAAGATCCGTTTTTTTCATGTTGGATGGTTGTTTTTAAACAAGCGTCATTTGTGTTTCTTCACTGGATGGTGTTATTATTAAAGCAGGAAGAATTTATCTGGTGGGATTTGCAAAGATTTATGAAGTCATAGTGGAGAGGTTGTTATTCTTGCTGAGATGGCTCGTCGTTATTCTACAGATAAAAGTTTAACTCTCCGTAATGGAGAAAAAGTATGAACTTGGCAAGAAGGATTATATTTCCATACCATAAAGCGTTATTAAATAATAATAATAAAACTCTGATATATCTACATTATTATAATCAAAAGTGTTCTGAAGTTTTAAATGTATTTGATTTACTGTGTTCAGTGTTTTAAGCTTCAATTTAAATTCTAGATATATCAATTGTGAGGAGTAATTACAACTTCCTTTTGGTATGTATCTGTGCTGTTTGCATTTTACAATATTTTAATGAATATTGTATCAGACGTGTGCGGTCACCCTTGCATGTAGTGTTGATGTAAATCCTTATACTTGACATGATGTATATGAAATTCTTGATTATTGTAAAATTTATATGTGTTTTGTATGAAAAATGTTCTTGTAATTTTATGTTTGTTTGACTCCGATCGTGTTCGCGACTGCAAGGGAAATAAAGGACTTGCGGGCGAACCGTCTTGAGTAGATCACGGGCCGGTCGGCTTAAGCAGCGCTCAGAACCCCGAAAGTTGTTGTATTTCGCAGGGAATGGGCGCTTGTGATGACCGACCGACCATTAATAAGGAGGGTCCCTTTTTACGGAAAATATATTCTCAGTAACAACCGACTCTACTGTGTTTTACTTTGAGACCCGCTACTTCGACCTGCCTGAGAGGAATCTCTTCACCCCGTTACCTTCTTCTGGATCTTTGCTTTGGAATTTGCTACCTCGATTCTACGAGCACGGCGCAGCAACCAACACCTATGCTACAGTCTATTTGTACCCTGTGCGGTACAAAAATAATACATTATTGAGTGTTTTATTTTTTATAATTTATTTGTTTTATATTAAACCGTAACAGAGAATGAAAAATCTGGGGAATAGAAATGACTTAGTTAAATAAAAACAAAAAAAAAATTGTACCACTGTTTACAATGAAATATATAATTAATATGTATAGTTTTTCCAATGTGTGGCACATGTAATTACCTGGCGTTCAATTTCTTTAAAAGAGTTTAAATAATTGGATACATAAGTGACTTTAAAGTGATTATTTGTTTCTTTAAAAACATTATTTTTTTACCAAATGAGTGCTGTGCTCTCATGTTAAAATATTTAATTAGTTTTGTATAAATTATTTGTGACCATAGTACCCATCTACATACATATGTGTCATTATCTTTAATACGTAATTAGTTAATTGTGTATTTTATATAATTTCTGTTTATGCTTTTGATCCATATAGATATTGAAAAGATTTATGGATAGTTAATATATTTATTTTTTAATATTGTTTTGGAAGTTAGTTGAATATACATATATTATGTGGCGCCTTTGTCCAAATATCAGTTAACTGTAAATACTACCTTGATCAAAAAGTTTTAGGACTTTATTCATAAAATCGAAAATACAAGTTTATTCATCAAAATTGATATGGTCCCCTTCAAAGCTCCCCATCGACTGCAACGCACTTACGCCAGCACTTGATCCAGTCCTTGAAACACCGCTGGTACTCAATTTTCGGTATGTCCATCAGAGCCGTCTTCAATTTTTTCATGACATCCTCTCAGGTGCTGTAACGCGTTCCGCGAAGCGGTTTTTTAAGTCGGATGAACAGGAAAAAGTCGCAGGGAGCCAGATCAGGTGAATTCAAAGGCTGATGCACAGTTGATGCCATTTTCAAACTTGTAAAAAATTGAAAACACGCACAAAGGTAGATGTACTCAGTACAGCGTAACTTTTACAAATGTCAAGCTATGACCCTGAAGTTTGGAGGGAAGTGTCAATGATAGATGTGGTAACCAAACAAAAAAAAAGAATTCCAATCGGGCGACTGACAGCGCCACACGGTGGCCGGTCCTAAAACTTTTTGATCAAGGTGGTACATCCTGAATGCATGGTATTTTTACAGTCTGTATGGTATTTGTGTTTGATTTATTGTCATGTGTATTATTTGTGTTATATAGAGTTTTGATGTAAACCCGTCTTATATCAAAAACTACAAAAATACTGAACAAGAGCTGTGCTTCTATCAATATATTATAGTTTTTTAGAAGAATGGCATTTTGTACAATTTCAAATTGTCAGTTTATTCGACTACCTCCATATCCTGGTGGTAAGACGCATGTCTGCTGATACGGAGGCTGCAGGTTTGATCCCCGCTGGAACCCAGATTTAAAAAAAATGTGATTCCAGTCTGGTTTTCACTTAGGGCCCATTAAAACATATTTCTGGTTGGTTGGAAGAGATTGCCATATGGTAATAAACTCGCCAGGTTAAATAATAAATAAAATAAAAAAACTATATTCATAATATGTCCATTATGAATATAGTTTTAGAATATAGCGTGTCCCTTATTTTGTCAAAAAACAAAATTTTGCGAATTTTTTGCTTTCACCCCCTAAATATTTCTTATTTGGTTTGATTTACTCAAAAACAAATTTTTATCTCAATAGGATGACGTTAACCCGTGCCGACTTGAGCGCCAAATTTGAATGTTAGTAATTATAGGTTTATTAGTTCTAAGTCAGTGTAAAATTTATTGACGAATGTATAATATCTATTTTTTTAAATTTAAATAAAGAATACTTAAAACCATAGTGCACTCTAAAGAGTAAAAATGTATTCAATTACTGACTTAGAACTAAAAAACCTATAAATCCAAACATTCAAATTTGGCGCTCAGGTCGGCACGGGTTAACGTCATCCTATTGTAATAAAATTTTGTTTTTGGGTAAATCAAACCAAATGGAAAATATTTAGGGGGTGGAAAAAAAACGGTTTTTTGACAAAATAAGGGACACTCTAATGTCCATATGTTCATAAGTTATCCTGTTATAATTATTGAAGGACAGGTGGTTAATTTTTTTTTGCTTTTCATCATTACTATTTAGAGAGAAATTATAATTTACTAAATTACCCTATTTATTTAGATGATAAATATTTTTACTTGGAAATAAATTATTTCATTAGATATAATATTATACACAATCAGGAACAAGAAAAGTGACATATAATCCACCATTAATGTAAACGAATTATATAAATTTCGAATGTTTTAAAATACCCTCTGTCTTTTTGTGTGTTATACTTTAAATATGTATACTAAGCAACGTTATAGTTTGTTTATGATAAATTGAGTAATGTTTTAAAATACCCTCTCTCTTTTTGTGTGTT
The DNA here is from genome assembly GCA_949825065.1 of Odontocerum albicorne. NCBI lineage: Eukaryota > Metazoa > Arthropoda > Insecta > Trichoptera > Odontoceridae > Odontocerum > Odontocerum albicorne. The sequence continues at coordinate 54,084,117 of OX463839.1, read as the reverse complement.
ATACTTTAAATATATATACTAAGCAGCGTTATAGTTTGTTTATGATAAATTGAGTAATGTTTTAAAATACCCTCCCTCTTTTTGTGTGTTATACTTTAAATATATATACTAAGCAGCATTATAGTTTGTTTATGATAAATTGAGTAATGTTTTAAACTATCCTCTCTCTTTTTGTGTGTTATACTTTAAATATATATACTAAGCAGTGTTATAGTTTGTTTATGATAAAATGAGTAATGTTTTAAAATACCCTCTCTCTTTTTGTGTGTTATACTTTAAATATATATACTTAGCAGTGTTATAGTTTGTTTATGATAAATTGAGTAATGTTTTAAACTATCCTCTCTCTTTTTGTGTGTTATACTTTAAATATATATACTAAGCAGTGTTATAGTTTGTTTATGATAAAATGAGTAATGTTTTAAAATACCCTCTCTCTTTTTGTGTGTTATACTTTAAATATATATACTAAGCAGCATTATAGTTTGTTTATGATAAATTGAGTAATGTTTTAAACTATCCTCTCTCTTTTTGTGTGTTATACTTTAAATATATATACTAAGCAGTGTTATAGTTTGTTTATGATAAAATGAGTAATGTTTTAAAATACCCTCTCTCTTTTTGTGTGTTATACTTTAAATATATATACTTAGCAGTGTTATAGTTTGTTTATGATAAATTGAGTAATGTTTTAAACTATCCTCTCTCTTTTTGTGTGTTATACTTTAAATATATATACTAAGCAGTGTTATAGTTTGTTTATGATAAAATGAGTAATGTTTTAAAATACCCTCTCTCTTTTTGTGTGTTATACTTTAAATATATATACTAAGCAGCGTTATAGTTTGTTAATGATAAATTGAGTAATGTTTTAAAATACCCTCTCTCTTTTTGTGTGTTATACTTTAAATATATATACTAAGCAGCGTTATAGTTTGTTAATGATAAATTGAGTAATGTTTTAAAATACCCTCTCTCTTTTTGTGTGTTATACTTTAAATATATATACTAAGCAGCATTATAGTTTGTTTATGATAAATTGAGTAATGTTTTAAAATACCCTCTCTCTTTTTGTGTGTTATACTTTAAATATATATACTAAGCAGCGTTATAGTTTGTTAATGATAAATTGAGTAATGTTTTAAAATACCCTCTCTCTTTTTGTGTGTTATACTTTAAATATATATACTAAGCAGCGTTATAGTTTGTTTATGATAAATTGAGTAATGTTTTAAAATACCCTCTCTCTTTTTGTGTGTTATACTTTAAATATATATACTAAGCAGCATTATAGTTTGTTTATGATAAATTGAGTAATGTTTTAAAATACCCTCTCTCTTTTTGTGTGTTATACTTTAAATATATATACTAAGCAGCGTTATAGTTTGTTAATGATAAATTGAGTAATGTTTTAAAATACCCTCTCTCTTTTTGTGTGTTATACTTTAAATATATATACTAAGCAGCGTTATAGTTTGTTAATGATAAATTGAGTTATGTTTTAAAATACCCTCTCTCTTTTTGTGTGTTATACTTTAAATATATATACTAAGCAGCGTTATAGTTTATTTATGATAAATTGAGTAATGTTTTAAAAAAAGTATGTACATGGAAGGATTTTGGCCATTGAGTTTAATTTTTAACTATTCAGAGCAAAAATTAAACATGGGAAAGCAAAATGGTTTTTTTATCATTTAAAATTATTCATGTTTTGATATTTATAAGTGAGAACTTCTAATTTATAACCAAATTTTTATTATGAGTGGTCAGACTCGAGGCGCTTTTGAAGTAAAATTTGTTTTTTCTTTACAAGAGTGTTCCTATGTTCCAACAAATCTTTATAGTGGAATGTGTATTTAATAATGTGGACATACAACTCCTAGTTGGTTATGAATATTAGTGCAAATATTATAATACAATTACTGTTATCCTCTTTAAATTCAGTCTCGTAAGAAATATATTTTATTTTAATGTATCTGAATTATTTATTATCTAATAGAACTTTTATTTTGTGTGAAACACCTGAGTTTTTCTAAAGAAATACACCTCTCGAAGCTTTAACAATACTACGACATGAAATCAAACAATAATGACATCATTAAACAATTTAATATGATGCAATAGAAATAAAAAAAAGTTTTACATATTTCCAGAAGGTGATATAAGATCCTTCACCTTTATTTTATTTAAATAGAGGCATGAAGGCAATAAAGAGCCAAGAAAGAGAAAATAGAAAATACTAACCCTAATTTTGCTCGAGCAGCACTTCTGCTAGCAGCAGGAAAATTTCTGGGGCTGCTGATAGGCCCCTATACGAGTATCATACACAGCTCTTCACAGATCAGTAGTCTGATTCTACGAACGTTAAGAGTGATCACATCAGGCTTTCTTTGAGTGGTGATCCAAATGTAACCAAGAAAATAGTATACGTAATCATCATCATCAACAATTTGTGCAGTCTCTTACTAATATCATTATTAAAGTCTGTAAAATACCCAGTATCCAGATAGTAAATTCCTAATATTATGTTAATCCATTTTATGATGCAGCTTGATTCTCAACCAGTACCAACCAAACAAAACCTCGACTTGATATTTGGCATAATCACTCTGAAAATGAAGACACTTGTCACTATCATCATGTCATATGAGGGAAAGTTGAAAAATTCACAGCCTTGAAACAATAAGTACTGGTCGGTATCAATTTGTAACTAGTGGCAACATCTGACATCGCTTTGATATTGAACTTCTTGAAAGGGAAACGAAAGTTCCAAGATGTCTGATTAATCTGACTTATGAAGATAGACTGTGTTTATTGAAGCTGCCTCTACTCTGCAACAAAGACGAAATTGTGGATACTTGATTGAATATAAGATCTTGAGCAATCATCGTGACTGCTCAGAACTCCACCAACAATTTTCTTTCGACATAAACACACATTTGAAATGACATCAATCAAAACTTTTCAAAACTAAATTTCACAATAATCCAAGGAAACATTGCTTTGCTAACCGAGGTGTGGAATCCTGGATTAAACTACCCAATAGTATAGTAAGTATTATGACATTGAACCAATTTAAAAACCGTCTGAACAAGTTCCTAAATACCAACCAAGAAGTGCTGTTTTAGAAGTGTTTAATTATCTATGCTAATTATTTTTTATTGCTTTTTCTTTATGAACATATGACAGTTTAATTTCATATAAAAATCAACAGCTTTCTTGCTCTGTGCCTATAATGATGATAATAATAATAAAATTATGTTTATAAAAATATAATACATCATATACTATAGTCGAAAAGGGTCCCATTCCAGAAGGCTTTGTCTGGTAACAATACTCCCATGCCCCAGAATTGTGCAAGTTTGATTGTATCTTCATGTGCAGTATAATAAGATTGGCAATAGCCAACATGTTCTTATAAAAAAGGACAATTTATAGAGGGCTATTTAGAGAGCAGATTTTCCTCCATTCTATGATGATTAATTGCAAGTTCCATGCTTACTCCAGTGATTCTAAGGGATACCTAAAAATCCCACTATGAATTTTTTTTACAGCTTAGAAACCGAAGATCTTCTCCCTGGCTCCATCCCAACTCACTGTCTGCGAAGACTGTTGGGGTCAGCTCTCCTCGTCCTCAGGTTGTATGCTCTTCTGTCCCGGACTACATCACCCAGGCCGTGCCTCTGCATCAGGTTATCTTTTTGCACCACCCATGAATTCTTTGGTCTTCCTCTGGTTGTTATTCGAGGAAGATCCATGGAGATTGCCTGGTTCACAATGTAATCGGGTGCTCTGCGTCCAACGTGCCCATACCATCTCAATCGCCTCTCCTCCATCTTACTGTTGATGTCTGTAGCACTTAGGCTTCCAAGAATGCGTGAGCTTTTTATTTTGTCTCTTAGGGACACACCAGCTGACCATCTTAGCATGCGCATTTCAGCAGTTTCTAGTTGCCTAGAGTAAGAGTTATACATCGTCCAGCATTCGGAGCCATAGAGGAGTGCGGGTCTGACAATCGTTTGGTATACTTTTCCTTTTAACTTTAAAATCTATAATGATGATAATAATAATAAAATTATGTTTATAAAAATACATCATATACTATAGTTGAAAAGGGTCCCATTCCAGAAGGATTTGTCTGGTAACAATACTCCCATGCACCAGAATTGTGCAAGTTTGATTGTGTCTTCATGTGCAGTATAATAAGATTGGCATAAAAATCATTCTTATAAAAAAGGACAATTTATAGAGCGCTATTTAGAGAGCAGACTTTCCTCCATTCTATGATGATTAATTGAAAGTTCCATGCTTACTCCAGTGATTCTAAGGGATACCTAAGAATCCCACTATGAAATTTTTTTATAGCTTAGAAACTGAAAATGAAAGACAAAATCATTAATTTACAGAATTGAATAAAGCTATTCAGAAAGAAATGAAAATAAAACGATCTCCAAAGGGAAATTTAGAAGACTGATAAAATTACCCCACAGATGTGTATTATATCTGATGAGCACATTCTGAGTGTACTTAACATATGCAGTAATAAAAAAGGAAAAAATGAAACAAATTGTTTCCTTCACTTTACGCAATTAAAAATGCATAAAGTGAATTGATTTTAATCTGAGTGAGAACGATTGATTGTGATTGGTTCCACAAGAAAAGAAAAGTAACCTGATAATGGTAAAAAAAAAACATTTTAATTTTCAATTCATAGGCCTATATTTATTTCTTTTCATCTGATATCGAATCAACTGCACCTGTCAGATCTGGCTCGTCATTCTGCTGCTGTATTAAATAATCTGGGTCGGTAAGAAGACAACTTTATGTTTCTTTTTCAAAAAATATTAGTAAGATTTTTGGTGAGACAGTACTGTAAGCTGCGTACAGAACTTCACTGCTCACAAGGTGATGGAAAAATTCAAATTGGCTATTTATACACAGTTTTTAAATTTTTTTATTTAAATTGTGTAAATAGGATCGCACATAATGAGATACCTGTATATTGATGAGATAATTGCTGAGCTTTTAAAGCTACATAAAAAAGGAGCATTGTTATAACTATTTTTCAATCAAAAGTAGCATGCTACTCTTCATTTAAAATGTAGCATATTACTTCATAACATTGAGAAATTGATTATGATTTTTAAAAAATTAATTTATATTTGTAAACAATTTGTTTATGATTTTTTTAAATAAAATAATTGATGTATGTACCGTACTTTCACTTAGTTCAATGCTTGTTCTGTATATTTTTTCAATTGAGAAAAACTACGAAACATCTTGACTTATATTTTGCGGTTTGGATATTAAAGGAGTGCTCACATCATCGCTGGAAATTATACTTTTAACTATGTATATGTTTATCAACACACATTTTTTTAAGACCCTGACATTCTTAATTAATATTAGTTTAAGCTGTTTTTGTGGTTTACATTAAGCACTAAATAGCTCTTTTGATTTTATTCAGTGATTTTGAATTAGGATTAATTACATTTTCAAACCAAAATACACAAGTAATTCGTTATGAAGCCAAAATACATTAAAATCGTTATTTATACATATATTGCATGAAACATTGAAATATCTTCAGTGATACAGCTACCTGATAAGCAAAATCAAAGTATTTCTTGTTTTTAGGGATGAAGAATACAAGCTATTCGAGAATAATATTTGGTGACTAGACTTAGCTTATATTACATTATAATACCAAGTTTTTATGGAGCAAGAATGTTTAAAAATACTGAAATTCTTTTAAAGTAGATGACTTTAAAAGAATTTCAAGGTTTTTCAATTTCAAGGTAAGGTTCGCATTTGAAAAGTAAATTATTGAGGAATAAAAATGAAAACAAAAAAAAAATACTCAAATTTTTATTTATCGAATTGTCAATGTGTAAAATTCAATTATTTTAATGGAATGTTTTTCAAAAAGTGGAATGTGAATCTATATAATAAATGTATCTGTTGTTTTACTATGAAACATTATTTTCACTTTTCAGTGAAAATCATTTTGAATCATCAATGAAAAAAACTAAACTTAAAGCATTGATTTCTTAGCTTATGAATTAATTGTATTTTAAATATTTGTGGATTACTAATTTTTTACTTTCAACCAATATTTTTTTCTCAGAGATAGTATATAATTATTTTTTATAGTATCCAATGACTGACTGAGTGGCTTATGTGAATATGTAGAAATAAATGCAACAGAAACAATGAAAGCATGAGAAATTCACGAGTTAATTTGTTTTTAATATTTTCAAAACAGTGTTTTATTTTAATTTTATAATAGGTATTACAAAGGATCACTATATTTATTCAAGTAATATGAGATATAAAGTAATATTGTAACCTCTTTGAAAATTTTATATTGTAAATTTAAAAATATTTTGCTACTGCCATCTTTCAATACAAAGTGAAACTATTTAGCCGTACTGGCTGAATTATTCGATTTCGTAGTTTTATTAAATTGTCACTGGTAGAACATTGCGCAGAAATGGCCGCCATGTTGCCTCTTTCCGAAAGATGTTCTTGACTGTGTGTGTTTACGAACGATTTTAAAGCATACTTAGTGAAATAATTTTATATGTGAAGTTTTATGTGGACAATGGATACGTCAAGTTTACGTTCAATCGATTCGTTCGTCAAATAAATGAATTTATCCTTTCTTGCTGTGAAATTTTCTTATGTAGATTCATTTAATTTGGACAGCTCAACATGGCTGACAATCTTAGTCAAAAGTCACATAAAAGTAGTGAAAAAAACAAATATAACAATACTGTGCACCGCACTACTAGTGAATCTCTTCGACTGAATGACACGGAGAAAGGCAACAGCCACCCTACGAGCCTGCAGTCCGCCTCGCATAACAGTAGGAAGATATCATCGTTTCAGATCACCAGTGTGACAGTCGGCTCTCGCACGAGTACAGACGCAGGGGAAGACTCCGCCGACGATTTAGACGAATCTCATACCGACGACAACTCTAGAGTTACAGATTTAGAAAATGAAACTCCCAGTTTTTCCGAAGATACCTTTTCCAAAGATGACGTATTTTACAACGCCTCTAGTGCTTCGTTAGGTTGTGCTCCGGTTATACCGACAAGTTCCCAGTACGGGCTGGCGATCGTAGGGCAGGATGGTAACAACCCCCACGGGCCCGGGGTGCCTGCGCTCAACAACGCGGATGTGGGGGAAATGCACGTCAGTGTGACCAACTCCGGGACCGGCAGTATCTACAACATTATCGGCAACTCCAAACCCGCTGAAGGAATGAAAGAGATACAGGAGCAAGTGCGGAACGAGAGGTTCAAGGTTGTGAAAATAGAAAGTACCGAGCCCTTTAGGAGAGGAAGATGGATGTGTATGGACTACCTGGACCATACCTCTCAGAACAGTGCGCCTATAATAGTCAATAATAATGTAGATTGTCAAACAGAAGCTTCGGCCATTCTCAATGTACCCGATAGTGGTGTTGTGTTAAATGACATTCAGCACGAAGAGACATCAACTTTAGTGGATTCTATTAGCAAACCTTTGGCGAAAGATCTTCAATTACCAAATACTCATCAACATGACCCGCATTCATTTCCCATCGCTTCACCTGGCCAGTCACTCACTCAACCGCTCAATGTGATGCAGCAGAGTATTCCGCAAAACCAGCCTGCGCCTGTGTCAGTGCAATCACCTCCCATCGAAATTCCTCAGCAAATGAATCAAAACCAAGCGCTACAGGCCAGCCAGCAGCAGGCCCAGAGCATGTCTCACATCTCCTTGAACCCGGCCAGCCAGCATCCTCCGCCTGCCCAGCAGCCTGCACCATCCGTGCAGCAGATGCCACAAAGCTTCCCCTCCCATCAGCTGCAGCAAGTCCTCGCTCAGACTCAAGGCATGCCTCAGATGCAGCAAATGCAGATGCATCAGCAGCTGCCTCCGCAGCAAATGCAACAAATTCAAAACCAACAAGCCCAAATTCAACAAATGCAAGGGCAACATATGGCTCACAATACATCTCAGATGCCTAATATGCAGCAAATGCAACAAATGCCTATGCAACAGCTACAAAACCAAGGCCAGATTCCTCAGATGTCTGGTCAACAAGCTCAAATGCAGCAGATTCAAATGCAGCAAATGTCGAACCAACAAGTTACTAATCAGCCATTACATCAGATGCACGGTCAGCAAGCTACTATGCAGACAATGCCCCAGCAAGTGCACCAGAACATACCTAGTCAGCAGGCCCAGATGCAGCACATGCCGAACCAAAACCAAATGCATCCCATGCAAGGTCAGCAGTCGCATCAGCTGCCCAGCCATATGCAACAGATGCAACCCATGCCCCAGCTAAGTGGACAAGGGCAAGCCATGCCTCAAATGCATAATCAATCTGCTATTCATCAGATTCCTCCCCAGCAAGGCCAAGTGTCTGGCCAGTCTGGGCAACAGCAGCACTCTATGCACCCTCAGATGCAACAACAGGGTATGCCTGGGGTGCAGCATTCTTATAATACTCAATCAGTGGCTCCCACAGGGAACCCTCAGGGCATGATGCAGCAACAGTTACCCAATCAGTCGGGGCACTTGCCACAGCAGACACAAGTGTCGCAGCCCATCGTGCAGCCCCAACACACTGTGCCCCAATACTATCAGCAACAGTCCCAACTCGGCCAGCAGGGACAGAGTTTGACACAGGAAGTTATGGCTAATATAGTGAATTCTCAACAAGGTGCTACATTGCCTAATAATATTCAAAATATGACGTCGCAACCTCAAGGTTCCACATTACCTTCCAATTTGCAAGGAATGAATACTCAGCCCAGTTCTGGTATGCATCCTATCAATCAAACCCCTCAGAGTATGGCTCAGAACACTATGCAGATGATGACCCAAGCGGGGCAGAACATTCCTATGTCCATGGATAACAATCAAACAAATATACAAATGCCTGTGTCTGATCCAATATATATGCAGACTTCCAATGTCAATCAGCAGATGCCCATGGGCCAGCATATTGGCACCCAACAGACTATGCTCAATCAGCAAGTATCGTCTTCCAGTGGTCAGGGACAAATGCCTCTCGGCCACGTAATGCCTCAACAGCAGACAATTAGCGGTCAGCCTCCGGTCACCGGTCAAGGAGGTGTCATGAATCAAAGCAACATGTCCAACATGCAGAATGTGCCTGTTCAGCAGGGCCAATCGATGAATCAGCAAATGACTCAGGTGTCCCATCCTAATGTATCACAACAGCCTGCCCAAAACATGATGCAGAATATGGTGCCACCAAACCAACAGAATGTTGTTCAGCATGGGCAGAATATTCCAATGTCTATGCAACAGAATATGCAAGGCCCTGCTGTGCATTCTGTGCCAACTAGTGTTGTTCAGTCTCAAACCAATATGCATCCTCAAGTCGGAATGCCTATAGGAGGTTTTAATTCCCAGAACAGTGTCGGATCCATGCCTCAAAATGTCATGCCGGTCATGTCCCAGACCAATATGACAGCTCCCATGAGCATGCAGAATGCAGTAAACAATCAGATGGACATACATATTACCCAGCAGAACATTTGCAGCACAGCTTCTGCTTCGCAGCCTATAATGTCGGGTACTAATTCTCCCGTTGTGTCGTTGCCTGTGAGTTCTACCATGAACTATTCCCAAAATCCTTCGTCGGCTCCAAGTACTGCAGACTCGCAGAACTTTGGAAGCCCAGTGAGTGCAGTGGTGTCTCATGTGGTGAACAGTTTAGTGAACAGCAGTGTTGGCCTCTCTTCCGAGGGGGCCATGTCTAATGAGAGTGGCGGCGGTACGCCCTCTGAAGGTGTTCAGCAAGGTGATATCAACGATGCAAAGGAGGAACAGTTAACGCAGAATAACGAGGATAGTGAAAGGTCAGTTTGCATGTCTCCATTTATCTTTATCATAATATTTATTTTTCAGTATAAGTTTTGTTAAAAAAATATCTTTTCTAATTTTAAAACACTATTATAATATCACTTTGAACAGACTTAAAGATATGTTCAAGATGGTTGGCATTTAGAAAAAAAATCCAAATATTTTTCTCTTGCAGTCAAATAAATTACATGACATTAGTTTGTATTTTCATATATTTCAGAGATTTTTTCCAAATATTTTGCTTCAAGTTAAATAAATTTCTAGATATTTATATTTATAAAGTTCCTAGGGATTCTGTATTGATAAAAATATCCTTTGATTCTTATGTAAATATAATATTTATTAAAACCTAAATATTTACAGTTCTTCTGTTCAGCTTTACACATTTCTATTTGAATCATGATATGTATAATTTATTTTTGATTACAGATATTTGTTATATTTTTCAGTTGAGATAAAAAAAAATTTCAAGCATTGTATTTGCCAATTTCCATTAACAAATTCGGGTTAAGAGGCTACTTGAAATCATGAAGGAGGTGCACGGCCTTTCATAAAACAAACGTATTCTAAATATTTTGGTACATATTGACTCATTATTTTCTTGTGTAATTGAATAAGTCATTAGTTTGTTTGACTCATCTGAAAATGTTCAAAAATATGTTGTAATTCTATCTATTCTTGATAATCGAGAAAATACAAATGCTTGTGGGTTGCTCATGTAAATTTTTAAATATTATAATCTTGAGATTTACGACATTGTTTTTTTTTTTGTATTGACAATCATATTCGGCACGTCAAATGTCAAGCATGAGAAGGGAAATCATAGATACGTATTAGAAAATATTGCATTCAGTTCATCATAGACACTGCTTTCGTGACGTTCAGGGCTACCAACATTTGATTTTGCTTATCATTTTTCGCTTACATTTAATATGTTAGAAATCAGTTTATCGCTTATTATTTTAGTTCAATTATAATATAAATCATTTATATTATCTTGTACATAATGTTGGAACTAAAATTGTTGGTCATGGTAGATTGATTTAAAATGTTTTAATATAACTATGTACACATTTTTTTTTACTAGAAATATGTCAAACAATGATACTTGTAGTTGTTTGTGAATCAAATATATATTATTGTATATAGTAAAAAACAACTCGTTTTGAATACCAATACTAGATATTTAGAATCTAAAAACGTTTTTAAAAATAATTTATTTATGTGACCCTTTATTAATAAATCATTTTTCAAATATTTGCGCAATTTTGAAGTCTCGAAAAAAAATAATAAAGCACCTCCAGAATCACCTATCGCCGGCCGTTGCCCTTGGTTCATATTTTGAGTACCAGCTTTCATAATTGGTTCTCATCAATAGCCTGCCTGGGGTTGCCAGGAATTTTTTTAATTAATTTAACGTCACATTTGTTTAAATTATTTTTTTCAATTTACCAATCCTTTCATATATTTTGAATATTTAGTTATAAAACTCTTTTTATTTTAGTTGAACTGAACATATTTTTTTATATTTCTGTTTTAGATTTGACACGTATTGATTTTTTTAAAATTATTTCAAGTGGCTCTCGAAAATTTTAGTCCAAAGAGATGCTTAACATTTCCTATATAATTAAAATATAATCGTTCAAAGTCAAAAATATTCATTAGTTAAATTCTCTCGAGATTTTGTGATACTGTCAACAACTTTGATTAAAAGTGTTAACATTTCATTTGTTTTTTTCTATTTTCTTATTTAATCTAAAGAAGATTTTTTTAACGGCAATCAACCGATTACAATTCAGACAATAATATGGACGAATCTACAAAATCATTCGAGTGTCGCGTCACAAAGTTAAGAGATGTTGCGTTTTCTTGTCTTGATCATTTTTAGAAACTAAATATTATGTGAGATTCCACGTTGTATAAATAAAGCGAATGATTTTTTATATGTCGCCAGCTCAAGACAGCCAGTAAAGGATATATATCGAAATAAAATCAATGTATAAACTGCATCAACTAAGTGAAGTGAATAACATATCAGGAGGAAGGTAGCACGAACACGAATAACGTTTTTTAGCCATCCTGTGTTCTAATTATAAAATAACGTGTTCTGGATGTAAATTTGTGCGAACTCCATTATTATTAAACTAATATGGGTAATTTTACGTGACGTGTCAGTTTAATAACCAATCCACTATACCCTTGCAATATACCACTAAATTAAGACTACGTCTATAAACTAGTTATTAAAAAATTGATTTTCCAATATTTTCGAGAGCAAGAGAAATTTACTAAAATAGTAATACGCAAAGCAGGGCTGATTAGTTTCTCCTAAGCAATCGATTCATCACCAGCGCTACGGCTCAAGGCTGTCTTCATGATCGGTTGTCACTTCTGTCGCTCTGCGGCATTTCTTTACAGCTCGACACCCCAGGGTGCGACAGTCGACTTCTTTCCCATCGATCCATCTTATTTTCAGTCTGCCCGCTCGTATACGCCTGTTGGATCATTAAGCAGAACTTTTTTCACTGGCTCCTGGTCTCGACTTTCTCCTAATACATCTGTAAAATGCACAAATATCTCATTAGACTGTACATTTATTTTTTTAAAAGGGCCAAGTTAAAGGCTATTATTTTTTCTGAAATAATATATTTACTTCATATTCGTACTAAGATGGAAGTCTAATTTTTTTTCTGCTGATTATCACTTTCAATTGGGATCCTTTTTGTCACTATTTAAGCTTCGAAAGTAATATAATAGTTACTTATTTAACTTGATTCTTTCTCTTCGATTTTTGTTAATGTTCCTCGCATTCTAGCCTCAATCTGCACTACGTGAAGTTGGCTTTTCGAACCGTGTCTCTTCGGCGATCCCTCGAAGACGAATTCGGCCAACACAAGTGCTCTGAATTTTCTTACAATGTGATGATCGCACAGTTTTTTTTTCTTATTTACTGAATTTTTCATTTATACACATCATTACTTTATATTTTTTATTAATTATAATTATTTACGTCCTTTTATGGATATTACAATACTTATAATTGCCATTAATTAGATGGTAGCCCTAATTTTTATTCGTTATGTTATTAGTCATCTATGGTAGCATGATTTCGATACAAAAACATTAATTTTATTACCAGTGACGTTGCAATCTGCAAACGTAAACCAATCACTAAATCTAAAAGAAAAGGAGCGCAGTTACTCAGCGTTTTTCGACCGTTTTGTCTAAAGTATAGATGGGCATGGTTTTGACTCAGTTTGAGATATTTTAACATATCAATATGTTAACAAATTTACTAAAGTATGTGACACGAATGAAATCGCTACCATTATATGACAATCTCAGACTTGAGTTCTGTATAGTTAGTTGCAAGATTCGTCACCGTTTTCCCGCTGGTCGTTTTATTGGTTGGTGCCGGTCGTTGGTGATTTAATCACGTATTATGGATATGGCCGGGTTGGTTGACTTGTTTAAACCTGCTTTATTTCACGTTTACTTTGATGGATTCATTGTCCGCTCGTATTTTCCTCACACACACACACACACGTGTTAAAAGCTCGGAATATTTCCACAATGTGACCACTTCACTTAACCTTATTGCAGATATCGCTGTTGCACTATACCAGGGGTCTGATAGTTATTCATTTTTACTTAGGGTGTGTTCATTAAAAATATTGTCCCTTGCTTTGGAAGTTAACTTCCAGCTGTCTTTATTTTAAATGGTCTTCCAGTAAGATTATTGCTAGGAGGTCTTCCCTTATTCTATATCTGTGTTTTATTTCCGGTTATCGATCAGAGAGCTCTCATTACTAAGTTTTTTTAAGTATCTGTTGTCTCGGTTCCATAAGTCTTTATGGGTTTTAAACACGTTGTACAATATATGTTATATCTGACTTTGCTGTATATTCACATACATATCTTTGTTTCTAAATATGGCAACAGCTCTGTAGAGACCCTCTTGTTTTAGAAAATATTGTAAATTGATTATGGCCATATAAGAAATGTCGTTTAGCGATCAAATTCAATCCAGGTAAAGTTAGACTTTTTTTTTCTTTTTCTTTAACCTGGCGAGTTTATTGCCATGTGGCAATCTCTTCCAACCAACCAGAAAGATGTTTTTATAGGCCCTGCGTGTTAACCAGACTGGAATCCTATTTAAAAAATCTGGGTTCCAGCGGGGATCGAACCCGCAACCTCCGGATCGGCAGACGACTGTCTTACCACCAGGCCACGGAGGTCGTCGTTATTTTGTCGTTTGAAAAATAACACCACTGTTTTTTTCCTGTTTTTTTTTTATTTTCGCATTATTAAATTAAGATACACTAACCTAAAGGAATAAAGTACTGTCGTGCTGTATCTAAACTTACATTTTTATTAATTTAAATTAAACATTTATTTATCTCAATTCACAATACAGACTTAGCCCAATGGCATCGAAAGTTACAAAAATGGTTAACATATTTTAAAGAAATATGTGTATTTAAAAGTCACTTATATAAGTCTAACGTCCCCAGTCGTAGAAGAAAATATTATTTTCCTTTTGATAATGTGATATGAAATATGTCAACATCCGAAGCAGTCCAGTTCAAAAGAGTTAAGTCCCTTCTAACAGGCGAAGCGAATGAGAGACTCGTTCTTGCGTATGTGATTAATAGTTCTTGCCGGCACAGTTTAGTGTGATTGTTAGGAATATTTAGCGCTACTCTTTCTAGTAATGCTGGACAGCTCACAACTCCTGGAACGAGTCTCTGACAACGTTTATCAGGAGACGAAGATTTTTTCTTACGCTCAATAAGTTATACCCGAGCATGCCCAACAGAAATTAACTAGGATAAACCCATGGATATACACCAAACTCACTCATATAGAGATATCGTAGATATTGTTCTATACCTTCTCCACTATGAGTGAGCTATGTGCCCCCAGCGGGCTCCAAATGTAAAGATTGTTTTCTAGTTTGGTACGAATCAATGAATTAAACTGCGTTTTGAACACCGTTTGGTTTTTAAACGACTTAGAGATTCTCATCACAAATTCTACAGTTTTATAAGCTGTATTGCACATGACTTCTATGTGAGGACCAAATGCGAGATTGTTGTGGAACAATACACCCAGATCTTGTAATGTTGTCTGTGCCGGGAATAGATATAGATTCTAGTGTATATTTATGAAAATTCAAGACATGCGAGCGATAACATATAAACCAAATGTTTAATTTAAACTTGTCAGATTCTCTGATTTTATTAACTTCAATATTTTTACTTGCATTTATGCATAATTGTGATTTTTACATGTAAAACATTTTTTATTTACGATTATATATATTTTATTTATTTATTCTACCGGACTGCATTGTATTTTTTTCAATGTTCTAAAATATTTTACTAGCTAGATTTTAAACACCAAAATTTAATAACTAAACATACACAATTTTGCGAACCGATAAAGGCATTAAATTATTGGTTATTTTTTCTTTCTTCATTTCTTATTCCTGACTTATTAATTTATGTATTTTATTTAGATCGCCGAATACTGATACACCAATCAAAAATCCATTTTGTCAATTTCCACAATGAGATGTACATCTTAATGATCTTTGATACTGATAACAGACAATTTCACCGTTCAATGTGATTACTGAGGTAATTCATTTACGCAAATTTACAGGATTTTTTTAAAGATAGTATTTAAATTTAAACAACGATTAAGTAAAAAACTGTATTTTTTTTTCATTTTTGAAAGATGGTCATCCTTTTTAAGAATTTCGGTTTTATTTCGAATGTTAAGTTGCAGTATTCCCAGTTTAACTTTTCGTTAATGGAAACAATTTGAAATGCGATAGATCGACCATCTCTATGGCCAGGTTGATGAGACTTTGGGTTTGATTCCCGTTGGTACCCAATATTCTTTTTAAGGATTTCTCTTAAGACCTCTCTAACATCCATCCATACGCATCTCTGCCAACCCGGGGTACCCAGATTTAAAAAAATGTGTTTCAGTGTCTAGTTTTCCCTTAAGGCATGTTTTACACCTTACTGATTGGTTGGAAGATATTGCCACATGATAATAAACCCGCCAGGTTGTATTGTACACAACGAAAGTTTAATACGTACAACATATTTCTGGTTGTTTGAAAGAGATTGACACACGCCAACTTGTCAAGTTGTTCTGTGTCAATATAAACCCGAGTTCACTATTTTAAATCACTATTTTCCTGTCCTTACACTCGACTTACATATATTTATTTTATAATATTTTAATCTCAATAATAGTGACTTTGAATCCCGAGTTAGAGCGGCGTTATATATCATAGATTGTCCTTTTATTATTATTAAAAAATAATTTAATTTAATTTTTCGCTAAAAATAGGGTTTAGATATTTTGCTTTGCATGACGATATGTGTACCATAAATATAATATCCTCGAGTATCTCAACAATACGAGTATTTTAATTTGTGCTACTTTTTTTGTCCTTAACCCACTCCCAACTGATTGATCTTTACAGCGGCACTACATGAAATACAGAATCAAGAACATTCGGCTTTAGTTAATCCGTCGTTTTGTAAACAATGATTTATTTCATCTATATCAGGGGTACCCAACCAGTGGATCACGATCTACCAATCGATCGCGGCATGCTTTTAAGTAATCTTTACGTTTTCTACCATTGTATGCATATACAATACAAAAAAAATATAATTTTTGTCGATTCTAATAAGATATTCGACTAACTGAAAAAGTTTAATTAATTGTGTTTTTAACGTGAAGTATAAGAATATCCCAGCAGCCTAAAAGTCAACTTCGCCTCCGCGTGATGCACCTGCTAGTAATTGGTATTGACGGCCGACTATCGGCGGTGTATTCGTCGATGGAATCCAACATCTTTACACATAAAAGGAGAATGTAATTTATTTTATCAAACACTGTTTATTCCACTTTTTTGTAACGGTATAACCCTACTGGTTTTAAGGCTTTCATCTCATCTTCAGGGGAGCACAAACAAGACTGAAGATGAAGTGAAAGCCTTGAAACCGGTAGGGTTATACCGTTACAAAAAAGTGGAATAAACAGTGTTTGATAAAAATAAATTACAATGTCTTTAAACCTCCACAACGTTAATGCCTTAACTATAAACAATATATGAAAGGAGAATTATATGACTCCTTCCAGGCAGCTCAAGCTATGTGGGAGGGTTTGTCGTCTCAGTTCTTCTGCACCACGGGATAACCACCGTCGAGTTGCAGCCCAAATTGGATCGGGAGTATGACCTATCCAACTGAATTATACGCAGCCGGCAAACTAAAAATGAATCGTTCGAACGGGTCTAAATTATCATCCGGAGGTTAAATAAATACCCTCCCATTCGCATCTCCAGGGGAGAGTGCCTATCCGAGCGAATCATCGCAAGAGACACTGAAAAATATACAAGAACACAACACTTTACCTTTTACAATTAAAATACGGGCATTTAACTTACCGCCTGATCAATTGACAGATCCCAACTTTGAAAAGAATGCCAAATCTGGACAATGCCAAAGATCTTATTACTAACTTTTAAGCATTTATTGTGTTCATAGTATATTTCTTCATAATAGTTACTAATTATTATACTCGTATCTTATCATTTTGTAATTTTTTTCTGTACACTGGTAGATTGCGTCGTCGCCTTTCAAAAAAAAAATGCTCACGAGTGCAAAAAGGTTGGACAGCCCTAATATATTTCTATACGCTTTTCAATTTTCGCGACGAAAAAAAAAACATTTCTTCCTCATTTTTCGGTCGGTCTCGTTGAATATTCGAGACAGATAATTCTCTCTCCGACAAATGCCGAGCGGTGGTCACGATCCACGTTATTCAAATTCCACGTCTCAATGCAATATGTTATTGTCGCTTTGAGGACACTTATTAACCTCGCTTGTTTAGTGAACTATTTTCTAGTTCATTTTTCTTTCTTACATTCTCTTTTTATTATTCTGCCGGTTCTAACCGGATCGTACATTTTCAATGATTGTAGCAGACAGACCACTTAGCTATTTATCTGATCACCCTACGGATGAACTGAATTGCTAGTTCTCCATGCACTTATCATCATTACGCCATGTCCCTGTTGGGGTACGCTGAGATTTTTCGCTCTTCCCTCGTTTAGAATTTGACTAATTTGGTCAGGCCACGTTTTTTTTGTCTTCTCAAATTTCTCGTGCCTTATACATTTTTTTATAGATTATTTGTGTAAATATTTCTTCATCTTAAGCACTGTATTTTCTTTCAATCCACTATTCTTTCCTAATGCCCTCATTCTATATTCTGTCATACGTTATTTTTCCGCACATTCTACGCAACGCTGTCATTTTTACCACATTTATCTTACTTTCGTCACTACTTGCACTTCTAGTTGTTTAATTATTTTTATTCAGGTCAAAATCCACTTAGACCATTTGCTCAGATATTTTTTGTGTGTATTGATTTCTGATTGGTCCGAAGAGATTGCTAAATGACAGTTTAGTTTGATCCCGCCTCCACCCACGCTGGGGGACAAAATAAGTACCCATCCAGTGTGATCTACACTAGAAGATCGAAATCTTTATTTTTTTATGATGACGACGTCACAACGTGACGAAGAAGGAATTGCCCAAAAGGACTTCTCCGGTGGCGACACACCAGAGTGTGAAAATAATAGTAGTGACGACGGACTTATGGTCCGACATCACGGGAAAAGGGAAATGACTCGCATAGCAAATCTTTTTTGTTTTCTTATACAGTAGCTAAAAAGGCCTGGAGTTCAAACAGCCCAGCAAGCTGCCAATACTTCCACAGAAAATTTCAAATGCAACAAAACTATCCTTTGACGCCACTGGATCGGAGTAGACAATCGGTCCGAAGATGAACCAAGGCTGAGTGGCGTTCTCTTCGGAAATTACTGACTCGATTCTCAACGCAGTATCACAGAATGTGCTCTGCGGATTGATCCAGATGGCCGCAAAAATTTTAACAGGGCGAAGGGACAAGATTGAAGCTATAACATTGCCATAAAAGCTCCCATGGCCAGAGAGAAATTGGGTAGTCCAATAGTTTGGTTGTACCCATGGGGAGCTGAGCCGATTGCCAAATAACAAGAAGGCCGCCAGGTTGTACTGTATGGAACATCGGGTATCAAATCCGAAATACCCGGGTGTAAGTCAGGCGTTTTACTAAGACCGAGGCCACACCAAAGTGCATCGTTAGGTGCTAAGCTAGGTTTTACGTGACTCATATACTAGGGGGACTTCATCCTTGGCCACACCAAAGTGCTACGCACAAATTCATTTGACAGTTAGGAGCGATTAAGTCAACACATGATGCCACTCTCAAAACCAACCAATTTCATTACAACTTAACATCTTTATTTACTTCCTGTGCAACTTCATTCCAAAGTGATTTTATTACAGGTACATTTTTGTATAATTTGCTCGATGGGTTTCACATAGGCTCCCTTTTATACACAGCTGTTATTAAAACTTCCGCCATCTTGTAAAATCCACGGTGACACAATGTAATTAACCAACACGCTAGGAGATTCACTCGGTAACTAATCGTCATGCAACGTGGCGCGAAGCGTGCAGTGTGGCCATTGCGTTAGTATGCGGTGCGTTGGTTCACTAGGATATGTCGCCTAACTCGCAGCATATCTCTGAGTATCAAGCGAGGCTCCTACCTGTGTGGCCGATGCCTAACTAGGCCTCGTAAGTATTCACGGAGTTTCTTGAGATGTATTTTATAACGAAGCCGGACTATAAAAGTCGCCAATTTATTATTATCCTGTGCTTTATTCTCATATCAAATATTAAACGTTCTTTATTTTAATGTAACCAAGAAAATAAACAGTTTTTATATACTTTTACAATAAAACCGACATATTGAGGAGGACGTGATGAATCAACCACCTAACACGAAAAAATGGACGTTCAAAGCTTCTATAAAAACGTCACCCCGTCGTCGCCTCAATAGGCACCCCGACACAAATTGTAAAATATTATTTTGAGGTCGAAATGAACTTCGGATGAAATAGAAAAATAGTAGCGCCGGCGTACTTAACAAAAATGGACGAATTATTTGGAAAAATGCTCGCGATTTTCGACAGTTTCTAGCAATCATTAATCCTATCAATTAATACCCAGACTGGTGAGGTAAATACGAATATTTAATAATATGAACACTAAGAATTTTCAATAAAAATGTATAATTTTTATAATCCTAGTTTATTTTTTGCAATACAAAACTGGCAAAACTGCATTCTTTCTTTGGGTCGTCTCTAACTATAGAGTTGTTATTTATTTGAATAGAACAACTTTTCGAAAACCTTTTTTCCAATTTTTGTAATGACATGGTGTATCATTTATTCTTTTTTCTAATACTCAAAGCCGTTTTATTTTTTGTTCATTATTTCTTACAAAATAGGAAAAATATTTTTAAAAAAAAAGCAGTTTTCGTGGAACCTTGAATGAATTAATATAGTATTTTTTAATGGTTTAATGAATCATGTTAATATTTATATTTTAGAATGGTTTAATTAATCATGTTAATATTTATATTTTTTAATGGTTTAATGAATAATGTTAATATATATATTTTTTAATGGTTTAATGACTCATTTTAATATTTATATTTTTTAATGGTTTAATGAATCATGTTAATATTTATATTTTTTAATGGTTTAATGAATCATGTTAATATTTATATTTTTTAATGGTTTAATGAATCATGTTAATATTTATATTTTTTAATGGTTTAATGAATAATGTTAATATATATATTTTTTAATGGTTTAATGAATCATGTTAATATATATATTTTTTAATGGTTTAATGAATCATGTTAATATTTATATTTTTTAATGGTTTAATGAATCATGTTAATATATATATTTTTTAATGGTTTAATGAATCATGTTAATATTTATAGTTTTTAATGGTTTAATGAATCATGTTAATATTTATATTTTTTAATGGTTTAATGAATCATGTTAATATATATATTTTTTAATGGTTTAATGAATCATGTTAATATTTATAGTTTTTAATGGTTTAATGAATCATGTTAATATTTATATTTTTTAATGGTTTAATGAATCATGTTAATATATATATTTTTTAATGGTTTAATGAATCATGTTAATATATATATATTTTTAATGGTTTAATGAATCATGTTAATATTTATAGTTTTTAATGGTTTAATGAATCATGTTAATATTTATATTTTTTAATGGTTTATGTTGTTGGATGGATAGTCATTTGAATGATTTATGCGACCACGTAACTTGCTTCATTTACTTTTTTCTGGTTGGTTGGAAGAGATTGCCGCCTGGCAATAAACCCGCCAGATTTTATTTGCAATAAAAGTGTTAAATAAATAAATCTACCTTTTTTGGATCGAAGGACAACGGTTAGCTGAGAGGAATGTAAGCTTACCAAATAACTGATGACAGCAATAGAATCAATCCCGTGATCCTAACGTCCTTTTCTAAGATTGTGAAGTTTTAAGTTGTAGTGTTCACGCCTTGCATATGTGGGGTTTCATTAATTCCTCGTTGTGCTCGTGTAAAATGATCCAGACTGTCTGCCACATCGTGGATGGGTGCCCAATATATTCATTCCTGAGAAGACTGCAGAAGATCCATTAGGCTACTCCTGACGATGTATCATGGATGAGAAATCTGACTGTGAGAGAGAAGAGCTACTTATTTGTTTATTTTATACTTCATTGTAAAACCAATCTTGCCGGCTTATTGCCAGACGGCAATGTCTTCCAACCAACCAGACAAAAGTTAATATAGGAGGTATATTAAAAAATATTCAAATGATTATTCATCTTTATGATTTTTTTAACATATACATAAAAGTAAAAGTAAGCTGTCATCAATCAAAGAAAAAGGAAGGGATGGTGGAAAGGAAGAAAATCGTGAATGAAACTTTTTTTTAATCCTGCGAGCTTATTGCCATGTGGCAATCTCTTCCAGCCAACCAGAAAGATGTTGACGATAATAGCGCTAAGCGAAAACGAGATGGGAATCACTTTTTTTTTAATCTGGGTTCCAGTGGGGATCGAACCGCAACCTCCGGATCGACAGACAAGCGTCTTACCACCAGGCCACGGTTAACATTATATTACTAACTAGAAATTAAGAGTTTTTCAGTCACTTCTTAAAGCATGCCAAGAACGGAGCGAGTCTAACATTTGTTAGTAACTGGTTCCAGAATATTAAAATCAATCGGAATAAGTCATATGGAAATGTCATTAAAGGAAAAATATTTGACATTTGATGCAGGTTTTACCCAATTACATCAAATGACAAGGAAAAGAATATTAAAAGACTAAATATATGGTAGCATGACGACATGAAGAATGTTACTTGTGGCTCCCCTATGAAGTGATTCAGATATACCTACAAAGTTTACTAAGGCCGAGGCCACACCGAAATGCTTCGTTAGGTGCTAAGCTAGATTTTACGTGACTCATATACTAGGTGACTTCATGCCTGGCCACACCAAAGTACTACGCACAAATTCATTTGACAGTTGGGAGCGGTTGAGTCAACACACGATGTCACTCTCAAAACTAACCAATTTCATTATAACTTACATCTTTATTTATTTTCTGTGCAACTTCATTCCAAAGTGATTTTATTACAGGTACATTTTTCTATAATTTGCTCGATGGGTTCCACAAAGGCTCTCTTTTATATACAGCTGTCATTTAAACTTCCGCCATCTTGTAAATTAACCTACACGTCTGTTCGCTAGGAGATTCACTCGATGACTAATCGTCATGCAACGTGGCGCGAAGCGTGCAATATGGCCACTGCGATATTATGCGGTACGTAGGTTCACTAGGATATGTCGCCTAACTCGCAACATAGCTCTAAGCATCAAGCGAGGCTCCTTCCTGTGTGGCCGAGGCCTAAGTTGTTGAATCCTCAATTTTGCCACCGAGATGTGGAAGAAGGTTGATATAATAAAATCGGCTTTAACTCTTACAGGCTTAGTAGTCCACGTTATGAACCACCTTTTTTGACGCAGTACTGCACAATGGTACACGCAATGTACCACTTATTAAACCTCTCTCTATTGCTGCACAAACGATCATATTATGTACCACTTCGTATAATATAATACTTATTACTCATATCCGCACAGCTGCAGGTCTGGTCCTGTTCAAATTCATTTAGCTTCTAATATTATTGACAGTTATTTGTTCTTGGTGTGCTGACTTGTGCGTATAAAAGAAAACGTTATATATTTGTATTAAATTTTAATAAAATATAGTTGTGGTGTGATAAAATTGACTTCAGTAATTGTGGTAAATTTATATTTAGGTTAAAAATTAATTTTACTTGGATGTATTTCGGCATTATTTGGTGGTACATTAGAAGTACCAGTGGAAATATGAACTAGTGGTACATAAATTGTACCACCTCACCAGGAGTTCCTTGACCTACCGAGGAAGTGGAAATATGTTAATTTATCATTTTTCAAACAAGTTAAAAAAATAATGAGAAACTTGACTTTTTATTTTTTGTGCAGCCTGAGTAAAAATAAGTTAAGTTTACCTGTGTCTGTAAGGGTTAATACATGTTATATTATTTCATAGATTTTTTCAAGCTATTGTTTTTTGCACGACCATAATATGATTTTGTTATTGATCCCAAGGAATCACACGAGTCCAAGATATCAAATTATTTCAATTATGTACCCAATATCATACCTTAATCTGAAATAAAAACGTCCGATTGCAACCTTGAAAGCTGACGTGACGAAGGCATTTACGCTATTTTTTTATGGTTAAATTAAATATCGGTATTAAATAATTTGTGGTTGTCACGTCCTAACCATATTATTTGTGTGTCTGCAAAATTAGTACGTATGCCGAACGTGTTAAAAGCAATCTATTGTGTTTTATGAAAATTATGTAGAAACCATTGTCAAAACCAACATAAATTTAAGTGTTAAGTTAATTTGTATAATACCATTAAGTGACGTGTAAGTAAATACGATTATTAATGATAGTTCATAAATTCCGAACTCATGAACTATGTACAGGGAAAAGGATATAAAGTATATCTGATAAAGTAAGCCATTTGAGATTTGCAGACGATATCGTTATATTCTCACAAAACCCGAATGATCTTCAGCACCAACTGCAAGAATTGGCAGAGGTCAGCAAAGGTTTAAAAATGGATATTTCAAAAACCAAATATATGATGAACGGCTTTGCTACCCCAAAACCAATAAACGTTGATGGAAAGCCGCTAGAACTTGTCCAGGAATACGTGTATCTGGGCCAACTTATTTCCTTTGTAGGTGGCATATCGGAGGAAATAGCACGAAGGACAAAATTGGCGTGGAGCTCATTTGGACGTTTGAACAACATCTTCAAAAGTAATCTCCCAATATCCTTGAAGCGAAGGGTCTACAACCAGTGCATTCTTCCAGTACTTACGTATGGCTGCGAGACATGGACGCTCACAGTAAAGAACACGCAAAAGCTCCAGACCGCACAAAGGGGCATGTAGAGATGCATGTTGGGATATACTAAAAGAGACCGTAAACGAAACACCTGGATTCGCAATATAACAAAGGTAAAAGACGTTATAAAGGTGTGCAAAAGAATGAAGTGGCAATGGGCCGGACACGTAGCCAGAATGTCAGACTCCCGATAGACATCCGAAATAATCCAATGGTACCCAAGAGGCATAA
Source organism: Odontocerum albicorne (assembly GCA_949825065.1). Classification (NCBI taxonomy): domain Eukaryota; kingdom Metazoa; phylum Arthropoda; class Insecta; order Trichoptera; family Odontoceridae; genus Odontocerum; species Odontocerum albicorne. Next base: position 54,059,491 of record OX463839.1, on the reverse strand, counting down.
AGAGGCCTAGAAGAAGACCGAAGGTACGCTTGATGGACGAAATCAGGAAACATGGCAGCATCACATGGCATCGGCGAGCAAAGGACCGAACTGTTTGGAGTCCACTTTGGGAGACCTTCATCCAGCAGTGGATCGACCCTGGTTGACAATGATGATGATGATAAAGTAAATATGTCGTCATAAGACGACCAGGGTGGCCTAGTTGGTAAGACACCTTTCGACCCGGAAATTGCGGGTTCGGTTCCAGTTAGTACCCATTTTTTAAAGGGTATCCGCCTGGTTTTCAGTTCAGGTATCTTGAGCATCTTTCTGGTTGGTTATGAGTTATTGCCACTCATATCCAATATAAACTTTTTTTAATTTTATAAAGAGATACCATGATTTTAAAGAAAGTTGACTGAATATTTTACGTATGTCTAAAAATTAAAGCAATGAATAACCGAAGAATGCCGAAAAATCACCTCGCATTCAAATATTTCCTTTGGGCCAATATACTGTCAACGAAGAAACACGACACCGGTAAGATCTAAACATTGTTCTCGTAACAAACAGAAATAATTCGGCCTCGGCCACACAGGTAGGAGCCTCGCTTGGTGCTTAGAGCTATGTTGCGAATTAGGCGACATATCCTAACAAATCAACGCACCGCATACTATCGCAATGGTCACACTGCATGCTTCGCGCCACGCTGCATGACGATTAGTCACCGAGTGAATCTCCTAGCGAACAGACGTGTTGGTTATTTTACTAGATGGCGGAAGTTTTAATAACAGCTGTGTATAAAAGGGAGCCTTTGTGGAACCCATCGAGCAAATTATAGAAAAAATGTACCTGTAATAAAATCACTTATAGAAAAAATGTACCTGAATGGAGTTGCGCAGGAAGTAAATAAAGATGGTAAGTTGTAATGAAATTGGTTGGTTTTGAGAGTGACATCGTTTGTTGACTCATCCGCTCCCAAATGTCAAATGAATTTGTACGAAGCACTTTGGTGTGGGCAAGCATGAAGTCACCTAGTCTATTATTCACGTATCACCTAGCGAAGCACTTTGGTCTGGCCTCGACCTTCCACCTGAAGAGTCTCTGGATAGGGGTAGAAACACGCGTCAAGGTGATGAAGTGTAATACGTGGGTATATCAAGCTGATTTATTGAATATATTAAAGAATTAATTATTTTGTTATCCCAATTAACTGCTATCTTATATGTACACTGGAATGTTTTATATTATAAATGCCCCTTTTTTATGATTTTATGTATAAAACAAAAACAAATGATTGTATTAGGTGTTAACATAAGTTGTGTCCGTTTTTTTTTTTTTTCAAATTTAAAAATGAGCACCAAACATGTGGAACCCAAGCGCCGAACTTCTGGACTTTTCCCATTGATTTAAGATAGCGGTATACATTCATGTGACTACAATTCACCTGATCAGTTAATTCTACAGTGGTTTGAAGGGGATCTGAATGAATAATATGGTTTAAGCGGTCCTCATCGAAGTCCACTGGTCGTCCGGAACGCTCCATTCTTTCAGGTTGAAATTACCGTCTTTGAAACGCAAAAACCATCAACTAGCAGTCCTTTCATTTATAGCATCTTCACCTTACACTTCGCAAATATCGCGAGCAGCTTTGGCAGCTTTATTCCTTCGATTGAACGCAAACAGAAGAAGGTGTCGAAAATGCTCACTTTCGTCTACTTGACATTCCATTTTAAAGGCTTGTAATCAAATAAAATAATATATGTAACGTAAAAGCAAACACGATGTCTTGTAGAGCAGAAAATTTTCTTTCAAATGACGTATAACCTTCACCTTTTTGTTTTATTTTTGGTGTTCATTTTTAAATTTGGAAAAAACGACACAACTTATGTTAAAACCCAATACAAAATTTTAATGACTTGTTTTGGTTCAAACTGCCATTTCGTAACTTAATAAAATAAAAAAATATTCGGTGATATGATATCCTATAAAAATTTATTTGTCCTCAAGTATCAATTCCATTGTCTAGCCTAGACTAGACATGGCCGAATTGTTATAGGCGGGCCGGGCCATATTCTGTCTGACAGAAGCCGTCGCGGGACTGAGGCCAAAAAAATGAAAAATACTCCAGTTAAATAAAACGATTAATATGTTTATTATAATTAAGTAATTACACTTCCTATTATAATCACATAAATCAATTATAATTACTTTAAACATAATCAGTGAGAAAAATGAAGCAACTTTGTATAATCTATATTTTTTTTTCATAACAGGCTGCATTCGTATTGTAAACATATTTAATATCACTTGCTAATGAGAATCAATCAGTTAATCTTAATATTATAATTTTTTTTATAATATTCATTATTAAGACAGTTTGTTCGTATCACAAGAATTTTCTTTCGTAATTATATGAAATAAATATATTTTCTCGATACTACAGTTATCTGGAGGTTTCCAGAAAGATGTATAACGAAATACGTTTTTTTAGTGAAATAATGAGTACGAAAAAACGTGCGTTATAATAAGAATTTTACCCGCTGCATTATTCAGGCAGGCAACAAAAGTGAGCCTCGTGGACCCTAGTGCCTGGTCTAGACTATAATTGTACATTAACTCGTATGTCACAACGTTTTATTTGATTAAACAAGTATCAAACAGGTAAAATGTGCGTTTAAATGTTGAAATAATGGCCGCTAGACCTAGTGCTATATTTTCCATGTAATATTTTTTTGACAGCTTCAATTTAATTTGTTTATTGCACAAAAATATCGCTCAATTCTGTATGTGTAAAAAATGTCAAGCAAATAAAAAGTTTCATTTGATGCTGAAATTCCACCTTGAGATATTTTCTTCCCATAAAAAGCACCTTCATATTATGTCTTAAATATCTTAAAACAGTACATATTTTATAAAAAATGTAATTCTGACAGCTACAATTCCATTAGTTGATTGCATAAAAAGCGTATTATTTTGACGTCTATCTAGATCGTAAATACTCGTATAATAAGTAAATGTTACCTTGTGGCCGACAAAAATGTACGTATTATTTGGAAAATTGGGTACGAATTTCGGCTAGCAGTCATTAGTCTTGAAAACATTTTATTTAACCACATTTTAACTGCCGCAAAGTTCGCTGAAATACACGAAATATATAAAAAAAAAATTATTAATCTTCTTGGATATTTTTTTGCGTATACATACATATGCATCTATTCGTAAGTAGATGTAAGTTTTTCCGTGAGCCTTCCGAGTTCAAGGCCATTGGGAAGCGGCTCGAGCTGCTCCCGTGACCTTGACCTCGTGACTGGCGGATTGCGAATCGCTTGCCTCACTGCCTCCTTCCGCACTGGCCGCTGGCCGAATCGACGAGGGCTGGCTGCGATAAGGTACGGTGGCTAATTTGGCTTCCTTGTTTATTGATCAGACTTACACTAACTATACTCGAGTTGTTTTATCAATGATATTTTTGTACAGTTGTAAACGCAGAAAAGGAGGAAGCACTATTCGTGGTATAAATACTATTTTCTACATACTATCTTGATCAAAAAGTTTTATGACCGGCCACCGTGAGCGCTGTCAGTCACCCGATTGGAATTTTTTTTTGTTCGGTTACCACATCTATCATTGACACTTCCCTCCAAATTTTAGCGTCATAGCTTGATATTTGTAAAAGTTACGCTGTACTGAGTACATCTACCTTTGTGCGTGTTTTCGATTTTTTACAAGTTTGAAAATGGCATCAACGAGTTTGCATTAAATTTTGTGTGAAAAACGGATTTTACAGTCCGCAGACCTTGGAAATGTTGGAGAAGTGTTTTTTGGTGGCACGAACGCTTCAGAAGTGGTCGTGAGTCGGTCGAGGATGACGAACGCAGTGACAGTCGAAAACCGATGAAAATATCGATAAAATCTAAGAAATGTTGGCCGAAAACCGCAAATTGATCATCAGAGAGCTGGCAGAGGACTTGAACATCGCTTATGGATCCGCTCAAAACATTTTGGTTAATGATTTGGGCCTCAAACGTGTCGCTGCAAAACTGGTGCCGAAAGACCTCAATTTCATGCAAAAAAAGGACCGCGTTGAAATCGCGAAAGACATGATTTCCATGAGTTTTTGACCAAAAACAACACGAATACTATCCAGTAGCCTTCGAATTCACCTGATCTGGCTCCCTGCGACTTTTTCTTGTTCAACCGACTTAAAAAACCGCTTCGCGGAACGCGTTACAGCACCCGAGAGGATGTCATGAAAAAATCGAAGACGGCTCTGATTGACATACCGAAAATTGAGTACCAGCGATGTTTAGAGGATTGAATCAAGCGCTGGTGTAAGTGCGTTGCAGTCGATGGGGAGTACTTTGAAAGGGGAGCATATCGATTTTGATGAATAAACTTGTATTTTCGATTTTATGAATAAAGTCCTAAAACTCTTTGATCAAGATAGTATATCTAAATTAATGATTCAGGACATATTGTAGAGCGTAGCTGGGACACAACATTGTCTTCGACCCTACTATCGAGTGTTTCATTCCCGATATTTCCTTTCGTCTCCACCATCCCTTCCTTTCCTTTTGATTGTTGATATCTCACTTTATATGAAAAGGAATGTTCGGGTGGTTGTCCGTCTTTGTGGGGTTCGTGGGCATATGCTCACGTATTTGTTATTTAACTTTCTTCATTTACTTTGGTTGGTTGGAAGAGATAAGCCCGCCTAGAAATAAGCCCGCCAGATTTTATTTGCAATAAAACTGTTAAATAAATAAATATCGAGCCTTCGAGCTTCAATCCACTGCAGTAGACACATAATTCGCGGTTTATAATCGCACGTATTTAAAACACTCGCACACGTTTAGCGCGTGCAAGTAGTGTTACTAGACGGACTCTTACCAGATTAGTACATTTTTTGGGTGACGTCGGAAATCGAACCTGAAATCCCTGGGTAGAAGTCAAGAATTTTACAAACTAGGCCACTATTAATTTGATGATGGGTCATATCTCGAATAGGGTCTGCTTTGTCAGACCTTTGTCAGAATATGATCATCATCATGTACTTATTTTTAATAAGTCACTTGAATTTTGAAACGATGAATTTTTATTTAAACTTCTTAAAATGTATTGAATAATAATAATACAAGGACAATTTATGTAGTGCAGTTTACATAGCACACTTTTCTTAACATTTCCCTTCCTGTGCGTGAAAATGAGCGATTTAAAATCGAAAAAATAAGTATATTCATAGCTAATCGCTTAAATTAATTACATTTGAAGTCAAAAGTGATAATAATTGAAATTTAATTGCTGGAAACATGAAAAAAAAACATCGGACGACGTTCACAAAACGGACGGAACGACCACCCCGAACGAAAGCCGGTTTGCTACTAAAAAGAGGGAAGCGAGCGAACTGAGATTCTTTTTCTTGCGTTCCCATACACCGAAGTGGAGTGAGAGTGAGACGTGAACAGCGTCGCTTTCTCACCCATGGCGGTTTTTTTAGAATGAATATAGAATGATATACTACGTCACACACTGGCACACGTTTGTTTGTATTGGTGAATTTATTCCCGATTTTCACAAAATATCTCTGATGTGGCCGAATACCTAAAATCTGAACCCAGTATTTATTATATTTATAGAGATATTCAAGTTTTTAGAAGCAATGTGTACTAGTTACACATCACCGGACAGGAAGAGTTAAAGGCGCTCTCTGGCTCGGGATTCCAACACGCTTTTTATTATTGACAGATTAAAAATGTTATTAAAAAAAACAAGTTGTGATAGCGGTGGCCATTAGAGAAGAAACTTCTATAATATGTTAAAAAAACATTTAGTTAGAAAGATGTAGAAACTTACTAAGAGAATGTGAATTATCGAGAAACTTTTTTCGAAATATCTTCCGATATGTGGTAGTAACGCATTCGGCTTTCGGTGGAGTGTAGTGTAACACGTATGTGTGTAGTGTTCATATATAACAATACATTTTGAGAAGACTCCCAAAAAGGGATGTCTTCGAGTGCTTCTTAAAGCCGCACACGCCACCCATATCTAGTAACACTTTGAAAATGAACTGAACACCGTTTGACGAAATATAATAGCTCGTGATTATTTTTAATTGAACTGTTTTTAGTGTATGCGTATTATTATTATTTCGACGATAGGCGAAGAGCCGAGAAAACAGTTCCCAAGGTTCGTATGATAAAAATACAATAATGATGGACGGGGGGGACTTCGTATAGTATACTTGCGAACCAGCAACATGGAAAAACATGTTTATTTTACGATTCTATGTTATATGTGTGACGCAGTGATATTATTACTGTCAAGAATGTGGATATTTCCTTTTTTTTAACTCTATGCCTGCATACATATACTTATCATCGCGTCGTGTCTTGCGGGAAGGCAGAGATAACAGATATCCATAGTTTTCTCTCCAAGCACACAACTTTCACCTCCATATTAATTCATATCTATCTACTATTATTCATACTTACCGCAGAGCACATTCTCTGGTACTACGACGAGAATCGAGTCGGTAATTTCCGAAGGGAACTCTACTTAACCTTAAATCGTTTCATCTTCGGACAGATTGGCTACTCTGATCTAGTGGCGTCTTACATCGTTTCATCTTCGGACAGATTGGCTACTCTGATCTAGACGCGTCTTACATCGTTTCATCTTCGGACAGATTGGCTACTCTGATCTAGTGGCGTCTTACATCGTTTCATCTTCGGACAGATTGGCTACTCTGATCTAGTGGCGTCTTACATCGTTTCATCTTCGGACAGATTGGCTACTCTGATCTAGACGCGTCTTACATCGTTTCATCTTCGGACAGATTGGCTACTCTGATCTAGTGGCGTCTTACATCGTTTCATCTTCGGACAGATTGGCTACTCTGATCTAGTGGCGTCTTACATCGTTTCATCTTCGGACAGATTGGCTACTCTGATCTAGTGGCGTCAATGGATATTTTTGTTGCATTTAACATTTTCTGTGAAAGTACTGGCAACTCGCTGGGCTGTTTGAACTCCAGGCCTTAAGACACTTCAGAAGAAAAAAATTACTGCGATGCGAGTTATTTTTCTACTCCCGTGATTTCGGGCCTTCAGTCCGTTGTCACTACTATCCTTTGGGTAGTTCCTTCTTCGTCACTACGTGACGTCGCGCTCGTAGAAAATAAAGATTTTGATCTTCTAATGAAGATCGCGCTGGATGGGGACTTATTTCCCCCCCCATAACAGCACTGGTGGTAGTGGGATCGAACTGAACTATTCATACTTGTCACTTCGCCTTCTTTTAAAATCTGGTTAATTTGATCCAGACATGTTTTCTTCAGTCTATCTCTTACGCGTACACCTTGCACGTCTAACGTGTATACTAGCTTATTCATTGTTTCATCATTTATTTTATCCATGCATTCGTTTCTACGCAATATTTTAAATTTTCTTTGCTAAGTTGGGTACCCTCTATCAGTTTCGTCTACGTTTTCTAGGTATATATATATATGTATAGTAAAAAAATTCAATTAACTAAATATTTTTTTGTTATTAAATGTATTCCCGTCACACTTGTTTGTATCTTATCTGTTTTTACAACTCTTATGTACTGTACTATATTAAACTTTCGTTATATATAGACCACCTGACGGGATTATTTCCATGTTGCAATGTCTTTCAACCAACCTGCAGGAGATCGTTTGGAAACCAGACTGAAATCTTTTTTTTTCAATCGGACACCAACAAGAATCGATCATGCAACCCCCTACTTAGAAGACATACGTCTTACCAACTAGGTCACGGAGGTCGTCTTATGGCATTTTTTTGCTGTGATAAAACTACCATAACCGGTTAATTGATGAGCTTGCAAGAGTCGTAGAAGAACTCGAGAACAGTCAAATTACAAAATTTGAACATGAATAATCACTGACACTAAATATAACTAAATTCCTACTATGTTTAAACTGTAAAACGTGTACAGTTCTACTCTTGATAAAAAGATAAATAATTACTAATATTTATACATCTTGTATCTTCCGAAACATGAAGTGACCCAAAGTGCTTAAATCCTGGTTCAAAAAATAAATCAAACCTGATAATATGATGATAATAAAAATAACAATTTATATAGGTCCATTTAAAGAGCAAGGATGCTCTTAACTCGGGATTCGAACCCACTATTATTGACAGATTAAAAAAAACAATAATTGTATAATAAATTGAGTGTACGGATATGAATGTGGTGGCTGCGGCCTTTACTTCGTTCTATACAATTGCAATTTAATCTGAATAAATCAAACCGAAAATATCCCAATGTCGCATTTTTTCATAATTTCGCAAGTGTTGTCTCGTGATAAATTGCAATTAATGAATCATGTTCCGAGAACGGATGAAACACGATCGCTCTAATTTTTTGGACCTTCATTTCTGTGTCCGTCAAAAATAATTTTTGAACATGAGATCACGCGTTTTAACAATACAGTAAATCCCCGACAAATGCGAGTGACGAAATAACGAGTGTCGACTAATTCAGATATTTAGTAAAAAATAATCTAATTCAGAAAATTCAGAACTGTGTTTCAAATTCATTCACATTCATTATGGTATTAATTACCTATTAGCAGATTCTCCCTTCCTGCGTCCTCCCGTTTCCTTTGTTTACCCTCCTTGACATTTCAATTTTAAGAACGAAATGAATAATTTTCGTATCAATTAGTCATTCATTGATGTGACAGGTTGTATTTATATTTTTTTGTGACAAGTTGTATTTATATTCATGCGCACTCTAAATTCTTATTTGAATATTACTTTTGTAACTTTTTTAATGATGGTTTAAAACACTTTATCGTAATAAAATAAAATATCTATAATTTGTATACTCTTGAAACTTTTATCGTAAGTCTAGATTTTTTATTTCGAAATAAAAAAATATTTCTTATGAATTATTCAAATATTTTTTTATAAATATTATTTTTCGTTTAATTTAGAAGTTCTTCTAAAACAACTGTTACTCAAATGATTAAAGTACAATTTAAAGAGTTTTTATGTGTTTTTGTACATAAACATGTTTTAAAATAAAGTTTTTTTTAATCTGAAAATAACAGCTGCACATACTACCTTGATCAAAAAGTTTTAGGACCGGCTACCGTGTGGCGCTGTCAGTCACTCGATTGGAATTCTTTTTTTTTTTTTGTTAGGTTACCACATCTATCATTGACACTTCCCTTCAAATTTCAGCGTCATAGCTTGACATTTGTAAAAGTTACGCTGTACTGAGTACATCTACCTTTGCGCGTGTTTTCGATTTTTTACAAGTTTGAAAATGGGCCTTAGACGTGTCGCTGCAAAACTGGTGCCCAAAAACCTCAATTTCTTGCAAAAAAGGACCGCGTTGAAATCGCGAACGACATGATTTCCATGAGTTTTTTTTACCAAAAACAACACGAATATTATCCAGCAGCCTTCGAATTCACCTGATCTGGCTCCCTGCGACTTTTTCCTGTTCCACCGACTTAAAAAACCGCTTCGCGGAACGGGTTACAGCACCCGAGAGGATGTCATGAAAAAATCGAAGATGGCTCTGATGGACATACCGAAAATTGAGTAACAGCGGTGTTTCAAGGATTGGATCAATCGCTGGCGTAAGTGCGTTGCAGTCGATGGGGAGTACTTTGAAGGGGATTATATCGATTTTGATGAATAAACTTGTATTTTCGATTTTATGAATAAAGTCCTAAAACTTTTTGATCAAGGTAGTATTAGAAGATTTCCTACATGCGTTTGATGTAATGCTAACATAAAATATTATATTAACTTGTTTTTGTTTTAAAACAATTCTAGGCCTGAATGGATTGTGTATTTTTTTATTTTATGAAATATTAACTTGTATGAACAGCCAGTTACACTTTACGTTAGCTTAAAAATAAAAAAATTCAATTATTGTTGATTTCGAGCGATGTATGAAAAAAAAAGTCTGAATAAACTATTTTCTTTAATAAAAAGGGTCGCAGTGTGATAAAAAAAAGTTCTTCTGGTAACAATATTCGCGCATGTTAGACGTGTACGAGTGTTGTTGCTTGCTGTTTGACGTGAGGTTATATTACTACCTCAATCCCTAAGGCTCGATCATTATATAGGATAATATTGTCTCCCGGCCACGTCATTCAATATGTTCGCATAGCCAATGTTGAAGAGTACTAGATGAATTCATAAAAAAGTTACTGAATGCAAAATTTGGTTCAATGTCGTGATTTCTGCAGCTGTGTGACACTTTGTATTTATTATTTAATTTGAACAAAAATCCGGCTGATATCGTTTAGTGACTACATTTGTTAACTCGTTTCTAGAACCTCAAATATCAATACGAGTCTTGGTACGAATTAAAAACGCATTCTTTATACTCAATTTCACTTACTATAATACATCAAATTAGTGTTTCTGATTCAATTATTAAACGTGACACTTAACGGCTTAGTTGCTCTTGACGCGGCATTGACCAGTTCTATAATTTATTTTATACGTAGAAAACTCATTCTCAAACTTTCAATAATTCTCGAGAATATATAATAAATATATGCATGTTAAATGAATCTTTGAAACAAATTCAAATAGTCTTCTTTGCTATCACACATGCCCCATTAAATTGGGATGGTATAACTCAGATCCAGTAAGCTGAGGTCTCTCCAGTAGATTATTATATAAACTGGAATCAATCGAAGAGAAATCTGCACTTTGTTATACGTTCATTTCTATGTAGATACATACTTACATCACGCCGTTTCCCTGTGGAGGCAGGCAGACAGGACAGAGTGGCAGACTTTTATATCGCGACTCATTTCGCCGTTTCATGTAGCTATTACGATTTATCTAACTTTATACGAGGGTCATCTAGAAAGTAAGGTTACAACATTTATGTAGGATCGAAAAATGTTTGTATTTAATTTAAATTCACAGGATACTTCACAAATATATTAAACTATTTTACAACGTAATCACCGTCGAGATCGAGACATTTCTGTAGTCGGGGCACCAGTTTTTGTATGCCAGTGTCGTAGACCTCCGCCTCCACAGCTTCCTCGACCTCCTGATCGTTGGAAAATTGTTGGGGTGTAGTGACACACCCACGTCTCATCCCCCGTCATGATAGAGTCCGAAAAAGCTTCTCCCTCCTGTGCAAAACGATCCAAAAATTCATGCGCTCCGGTGTGAGCATTCTGGGCACCCATCTCGCACACAACTTCTTGTAACCAAGTTTTTCCGATACAATATCACCAAGTAGACTTCGAGAAATGTCAGAAAATTCTTCGTGAAGGTCGTCAAGCGTCACACGGCAGTCATTTCGCACTTGTTCTTCAATTTTTTGCACAAGTTCGTCAGAAATGACTGCCTTGCCTCGTCGTGAGTATCAGTACGGCCTTCTCTGAACAACTTAACCCACTTCGTGACATGTTGTCGACTCATCACATCACTACCATAAACTTCCACGAGCTTCCGATGGATATTCGCGGCGGTATTGTTCTGCAACTTCAAAAAACGGATGACCGCGCGGATCTCGCACGGACGGGAGGAGGCGGGATCGCGATGACCTCCATCGGAAGAATTTACTGTGATTGAACAAAATGGCCGACAAACACGCGGGACCAAACAAACTGACCGTTGGGATCCCCCCTACACGCCAGGTGTGCCAACTTCGAAACAAAAAAATTCCCCCGGCCTCAGTAGCCCTTGTAACCTTACTTTCTAGATGCCCCCCGTACATACTTACAACACGCTGTTTCCCTGTCGAGGCAGGCAGACATGACAGAGTGGCAGACTTTTATATCGCGACTCATTTCGCCGTTTCATATAGCTCTTACAATTTCTCGAACTTTATAATATATTCCCTTTTTTTTTTCAAAATTCATTCACTCGATCCAACTATACTTTCATTGGTTTTGCTCCTTTGCACTGTATATATGTTTTGTTATTCTTCCTTCATTTATAGTGCTCTTCTTCGTCTTTTTTAATACATCAGTGTTAAGTTCACATTCATCCCGAATCATTTCATTCCGTATTCTGTCAAACATTGTCACCCATATATTCTCATTGCGCGCGTTTCCGCAGCGTTTATTCTGCTCCTTTCAGATTTTTTCCACGTCCACGTATCACATTCCTTTACATCCAAGTAGATAATGTAGATAAGTATATTTAATGGACTCGATAGGGTTTCTTCCATTGAATCTTGAAGCCATTATAATATGTATACATATATTTAACCATCATAACTGCAAAGACGTTATCCATACCAATTTCATACTAAACCACATATTACAGAGATAATAAACCATATTTAATGAGTATCTAAAAATAATTTGATGCAACGACTTATAAAACATTTTATTTTAATTTTTAGAGGAAGATACTTAATAGTTGTATTCAGTGTTGGCTTGATGTTATAAATATTGTATATCGAAGCAATTCAAACCAATATGGACCTAAATATGCAAAAATGATTCAATCCATAGTCTATTCAATTCTTCTAACATATTTCTGAAAAGGTAAAGGTGCTTTCTAAAGTTCTAAATTTAAAAAAATCTGGTTTAATATTTTTGCTCATATATATTTTAAATATATTTTGTTAATTTGATATTCAAATAAAAAAAACATTTATTTAATGAGGTGGATACATTTTGCATTTATATATTATTATATTTTAAAATAGCGTACGAATCAGCCAGGTCGATTAGTATTTCTCTTTTGTAAAATGTTGTAAAATTCACAAGAGGTTTTGAATAACGAGAGTGAATTGGTTGATTATCCCTGCCAAAATGTTTCCGCATTTTTTTTTATCGATTGCTCTTTTTTGCGGGCATCCACCAAGACCAAGACATCGGCCAGACGGCGTATTGTGTGCTTCTCTCTGTATATATTTTTTATTGACGTCTGCCGTCTCTGAATTATTTTGTATCTGATTTCATTGGAGTAATATTGTAATTTGAACAGTCATTTTAGATCGTTCCGATTGCCTTGTGTCAACGGGTTTCAATGGCTCGTTATTTGGCGTTGTGGTATTGACACCGATTCATTTAGCTAATAATAATTGATATTTTACGATGCCGTTTAAATAAATCTTTCTCTATGTTTGAAATCCATAAACCCATCCGCGATTGATTCTATTAATTTGGCAAGTTTTAAATGACAACTACATGTTTAATATACATACTTATTTATTTATTTAATTAACGACACAACAGTGTCTTTATATACAAATGAACATGTGACAGGTTATACACGTACTTACAATTATTGACAAATAATACAAAACTTTGTCTTAAACTATCATGAAGATACAAAAAGCAGTAGTATAATAAATTACAGTCATTGTTTTAAAATTATTTAATAATTATATGTATATTTAAGTTCAATATATGCTATGTATGTATACCACAAAATATTACCAAACTTCACCAAGCAGACTTACGTAATTGTCGAAGACTTATTTTATAGAGGTAAAGAACTCAGATTTGTTTTTAGTGGAATAACGCATACATAGAACAAATATTGGATTTTTTGAGAATTTTGTGGGAATTTTATGGATAGATATTGAGATATAGAAAACACATGGCCTCATTAGTAGAACGAGATGCAAGTTGCTTTGCAGAATTAAAACCTTCCTACATGTTGATAGTGCTCTTCTTTAAAACCATATTTTCATACTGTTAAACACTAAGGATTGATGATAACAACCTAGCCTTATAAAAAAAGCATCTGTTAGGAAACCGATAGAAAGGAGTGGGTATTCCCTCGAAACCTGGAATTTGTCTGCCCGTAATAAAAGGGCACTAGATGTATTTGATAAAAAATCTTGGAAGTGAAATCTACGGATCAGTGAGAGAGGGAAGCATATTAACCTTTCCCTTCTTGTGCTAAAAAAATCCGCGCGTTCCGGTGCTGTGTATTCAATACACATGTAAAAATTAACGATTTAAAATCGAAAAAATAAGAATATATATAGCCAATCGCATAAATTAATTAAATCTGAAATCAAAAGTGATAATAATTGAAATTTAATTGCTGAAAACATGAAAAAAAACATCGGCCGACGTTCACAAAACGGTCGAAGCGACCACCTCAAACAAAAGCCCACGAGCTACTGAAGCGAGCGAACTGAGATTCTATTTCTTGCGTTCCCATATACCGAAGTAGAGTGAGACGTGAATAGCGTCACTTCCTCCCCCATAGCGGTTTTTGTTTTTTATTAATATAGCTAAGTCACACGTTTGATTGTATTGGTGAATTTATTCCCGATTTTCACAAAATATCTCTGATGTGGCCGATAAGTGCTAATTATTATTAATATTATTTTTTTCATTCAATGCGTATTACGGAGGAATACCTAAAATCTGAACCCAGTATTTATTATATTTATAGAGATATTAAATTTTTTAGAAGCAACGTGTACTAGTTACACATCACAGGACAGGAAGGGTTAATGAGATGCTACCATATATTATTTTATTTATTTATTTTGTATGATAAATATGTGTACATAATATATAAAAAAAACAAGACAAACATACATAAGTAATTTCAAGCGGATACTCCAATTTTATGGATCAGGTTTGTGGCTTGTTAAATAAACTATGTTAGGCTTTGCATGCATCTTACTGAGAATATACGAGTATAAACATGAAAAAATTATATTGATATTTTTTTCCATTTGTTGATTTTTATTATATTCCTTTGTCAATAATTCACATTAATTTGTTAAGTGAGACCTATATAAGATTATGTACCACATAAGTCAACCGTTAGCGTACTATACCAATTTAAAGAAATACACAGATCTTTCCATAATCTCCTCCATGCGTTTATCAAGAACAAATTAAGAAATCCGGGAATTGTTTGAGTAGATGTCTCTGGTTTAGATTAATCACAACACCACTTACTCTATCGATTCACGATGTATCTGGTGAAGATTAATCACAACACCACTTACTCTATCGATTCCCGATGTATCTGGTGAAGATTAATCACAACACCACTTACTCTACCGATTCCCGATGTATCTGGTGAAGATTAATCACAACACCACTTACTCTATCGATTCCCGACAAGTATTATATTACTCAATCGAAAGTATCTTATCCAATTATTGTATTTTCCTGTCCTGACGGTCCCATCAGCAAATAAAGGGTTTACACAAATATTCACTATAATTCATAATGTCGAGCTGTATGTGTTACGACAAGTTACCAGTGTGGTCCAAACCATGTTCGGTAGACTGGGCTGGAAGATATGTGTGCTGTGTTATGGGGGATAATAACACTAAAAATACTACTCCAAGGAACGTGATGAAGTTTGGTGACTGAGGTTGCATTGGTTGGATGGAGTATGTTAGATGTAACATTGATTGGAATACTTGAAGAGAATCGACGTAAGGTGTTTCTGTCGGAGTCCTTGACGCACCCTTGATGATGATGTTAAAACTTCAAGGCATATTGGACAGTGTAACATAAAGTCGGTTTTTCAAATTTTATTTTATACTTTTAAATTTTTCAAAATAAGTAAATCGGTGGAAACTCAAGTTGGTAAAATCTATCGTGTATGAATAAAGTTAATCGATTCTCATTTTCAAACAGATAATCGTCAATTTAAAAGGGAATATTGTATTAAAAGAAAATTAAAGATCGTGTATATGAAATCCTTTTAAACCCCATCAAAATATTTTATTTTCCTTAATAGGTTTTGACCAAGTCACTTTTGCACTGATTCAAATGATTAAGGAATCTTGCTTTAATCAAATATACCGTTTGTATTGTTGGAGAGTGTACCTGTTATCTTAAGAGCAATATACCCCAATCTAGATTAGTCTGGTGCATTCTGAATTGCATTACATTAGTGTATGGATTTAATGCCGCTTGCATAACTCATACATTTTATCGAAAAACAGTCTAATGAAAATGTGTACTAGAGACATAACTTACGCGAAATATGAACACTTATTAACAATTGCAAAGTACAAATTACTGTACCTGATCATCATCCAAGGCAAAATAGAAGGCCGAAGAGCTGTTGGCAGGAGGCAAATCTCCTGGCTCCGCAATATACGTGATTGAACTGGCATAAGGGGCGTTCGATATCTTTTTCGGGCTGCCTGGGACAAAGATATCTACTCTCAAATTATATTCAACGTTGGGGGGGGGGGGACCTGGCATGACACTGTGAAGAAGAAGATTAACAATTGAAGAATACGAGGAATTTACGTGTGGACATTCCCCGGAATAAAGAGCTTTCAGTTTTTTTAGACATACAATGTAAATGGCGTCAGAATTATTCCATTCATTAATATAATCAAAAATCTATCGAAAGGTATGCCATGCCGATCGCAGTCAACGATAAACTTTCTAATTCACCGTCGTGCATTCGAGTGATAAAGATGCAAATGCTACAATATTTTTTAATTATTTTATTTGCCGCATAGTAAATGGTAAAATAACAGGCGAGCGAAATTGCTGCTTTGTCCGTCGCATTAGAGCGGCCGGTTGCAGTTTCGGAATGCCGAGCGATTCACTTTCCACCACGCCGAAAATTTAACACGGGGCAAAGATAAGATTGCACCTGCAAACAATTTACAATTCACGTATTTTTAGACATACGCCGGTGACGTTGCGATGTGATAAAACTAAATATTCATTCTGAAATACGGTAGTTAATTCAGCGAGAAAATGTCGCACTAGGACATTGGTGTTGGTGCATAGAAAGCGTTAAATTATTTTTTCGACTTAAAGTTAATTTTTCAAAATGAGATTATGACCTTGAAAACTACTCGTCTTTTTAGTTACCCAAAACCACCAGTTATACATATATGTCACCATATACATATATTTTATTTCGAATGCTTCGCATCTCATAGACGCGCCAAAGTGTCCATCCTACTGGATCTACAGGTCAAATTAAAGACAATACTATCATACGAGTACTTCGGACATGTAGTTAGAAGAGGTGGATTCAGTTTGAACACGCTGGTAGTGACTGGAAGTTTTGAGGAGTAACTTGCAAAAGGACATTGTTGAGCAAAGTGGGTAGACCAAATCAACGAGATGACTAGTTTATCATTGAGTGCTGCACTCATCATGGCTTAGGACTCGGTGTAGTAGAAACAAATAATCCGCGCAATTCCAGATCACCAGGGAGCCACGACGCTCAGCCATGAGCAACACGACTAAGGAGATATATTTTCACTCACCTTTGAATTATGAAGCCAAGTTTTCATCATCCAAAGAATACATTTTTATTATTAAACGCAAGGAATGTACGATTAAAACTAAGTATATAGTTACGCCATATCCCTGTTGGGATAGGCAAAAGATAAAGTACCAAACTTTCCTATCTCTATATACATCCTTCGCCTCTTCCACGACCATACAACTTCTACGCTTTCTTTGGCTTTTTATATTTCCGTCTTTCAAAATATCATACACTTGATTCCTACCATATCTTCCTTGATCTTCCTCTACCATGCCTTCCACTCACATTTACACTATACATTTGTTTTGTCGGTCTTTCTTCATTCATTTGTTCCACGTGCCCGTTTCGTTTACTCGACACGTCAGCCTAAAGTACACAATTATGTATTTATTGTAATTTAGATATTAGTGTGAAGCAGAAAATACGAGTATTTAACACAATACTTGTCATTTTTGTTCTATACTTTATTTATGCTCAATTATACCTATAAACTTATTAGTATATTAAAGCGTCACGTCACGATTTAACCGAACAATATTTTAATGCGAATTTTCTCCTTTTCGCCGTTTCAGGAATTTGAGCAATTGTTTAGATGACTTCTGAAAAAATAACAGTTTAATATTTCAAGTGAATTTCCTTAAGAAGACTATTCCAGAGGAAAGGTCCAACGGTACCAAATGTTCTGTCAGAGGAATTTGATTTATCGACACTGTTTGGCTTGATGACCCTATTCGCTGTCAAGGTGGCAGACCTCAATGTTCGACCTCGTAGTTCAAGAGAATGAATTGGCGGCAATCAGATGGCGTGTTTCAATATTCAATTTTCGTTTCAGGATGTCTTTTCGCAAAAAAATAAAATAATTCCTTAAAGAGATGAGGCAGCAATTACAATGGTATTTGATCATGGATGTGTTTTACGCTCTTGATCCTTCAATTTTCATGAAAGAAGAATCTTCATTATATTTTGCAATATCTAAAAATATCCAAAGAGTAGACGGCACCAATCTTATGGTTAGCGCGTTTGCTAACAATTTTGCGTGCCGGGTAAGATTCTATCTTCGGCATTGTTTTCCGTAGCTTAGCCGCTTTACATAAATCACTTTGGAATTTCCTGCCATCGGAACTTACGTTTTTATCTGTTAAAAATGCCTACTATTTGTTAGTGATAGAATTTGCACATAATTGATACATGCTCGGGTATCATTTATCAACAAGATGAACAAATAATATTTTTCGAATTGGGCTCATATTAAGACGGTTGGTTTGAAGAAATTTCTATAAAACAATAATAATAAATAACTAAGTGATGATTTTTGAATGATGGCCTATCATTATTCAAAAGTTCAAATAATATAAATGTAAATATTTTTTTAAGAGTATTCAAAATAAATTTACAGTGCAGATGTGAGTGGAAGGCGTGGTAGAAGAAGACAAAGAAAATTGTATTTGAATTGAGTAATATTTTTTTAAAAGCATAAAGAAATAAGATATATCATAGGAGATGTACAAGAAGGTGTATATGGATTTGGAAGAGGCGAAATGTATGTGTCCAGATAAGAAATTCTAGATATGTGCTCTCTCTGCCTACCCCAGCAGGGAAACGGGGTAATGGTATGTATGTATGTAAATACATCAAAGAAACCGAAACCGGAAAACTGAGTTTCCAAATTAAATTATGTGACATGTGGTCACAAAATAGTATAAAAAATCAACACAAGTCTTTTTAAAATTATTTTAAATAACACCTTGAATAGTAAGTGACACGAGTGGAGGTAGACTTCGGCAGATAATCAAAATGAAGGTTATACGTAATTTATTTGACTTTGATATATGAACACATCTTAAATCTTAACTGGTTGCTTTATATATAACTGCTCAAATGTCAGTATTCTTTTTTTCATTAAATATTGTTATATTTTATCAAGTGCATGCAAAGTGAATACGTTATCAAATATTTTATGAATGGGGAAGAAACTGATTCTTAATAATGGAAAGTTAAAAAGAAAATGGACTGTTTCATTACACTTGACGTTTTAATTAAAGCTGCAAAAATGAATTGAGTGAGCATTCTCTCAGTATCAGATCATTATGATACTCGTATATACGAGTTAAGTTAATTGTATTGATTTCGTGTCATAAAAAATGTGACATTAGTTCTGTGGCGTTATGGCAGAAGTTGATATGTCAGTTTTACCTTAGTTTACAGGAGAAGCAATATTAACTTTGATAAGCTGTCAAAATCAGTACAAATAAGCATTTTTTAAGTTTTTCCAAACGATATATCTTTTGTTTGGATAATGACTGACACACCAAGTTTTGCCTCTATTTGTCTTTGCCTATTTCTAACGCCACAGAAATAGTGTACTAACATAAGTATTATTGTAACGAAAACTATATGTGGCAAAACTTGGTGTGTCAGTCATTATCCAAACAAAAGATATATTGTTCGGGAAAACTTAAAAAATGCTTATTTGTACTGATTTTAACAGCTTATCAAAGTTAATATTGCTTCTCCTGTAAACTAAGGTAAAACGGGCATATCAACTTCTACCATAACGCCACAGATTTAATGCTGGTCAAAATAATATTTAGATTTTTCCACATGAAAGTTTCACAATTTAATTTGTGTATTTATTATGTATGGCATTTTGCTCCTATAACAGTGGTTCCTGAAGTGTGCACCGCGGTGCCACAAGGCGCTCGGCTCTACGATTTCGCGGCTCACCTGCATAATTACAGGGGAACCGTGGAATATTCCGAAATTTTCGCTAAAATACGCTGCTAAATTAGTGGCAAAGCTTAGCGAATCTTAATTCCGTTTGAGACATCGTATTTGTGTAAAACTGGGCTTTCGACTGTCGCTATAATAAAAAGAATGTATCTTGTGAAATTGTGATGGCTGTGTCCAGTTTGATTCAAAGATTTGAGAAAATGTACGTTTAACAACAGACTCGCTTGACCCACTAATTACGATTTATTTATTCAA
Source organism: Odontocerum albicorne (assembly GCA_949825065.1). Lineage (NCBI taxonomy): Eukaryota > Metazoa > Arthropoda > Insecta > Trichoptera > Odontoceridae > Odontocerum > Odontocerum albicorne. The sequence goes on along the minus strand of OX463839.1, from coordinate 54,039,299 downwards.
TGATATGACTGTTAAAAGTTTAATATGTAGTTATTACAAAACTTGTGAATTTTTAAATATGTTTTTCATTTATGTTTAATCTTACATCGCCAACATACGAGCAACTGTTATATTCAGACTTTAGACGCTGCGAAAAAATCCTGATACACTAAAGCCGCTGTGAACCGAAAAAGTTTGAGAGCCCTGTCGTAAAACCTCTCTCACTCAAGTTTTATTCACTTTCATGCGCCAAAAATGAGCGAAAATTAGAACTTAAAAATTTAGGACTTGTCATCCGCCAGGTATAAACGCAGTTGTCAATTTTAAGATTAGATAACTAGGCGTGATACAGAAAATTGACTTACCTACTTAAATATTAGTTTATTTTTGTGTGCAGGGTTTTTTTTATTTACTTTTTCAGTTTGAGTAATATTTTATTTGAACTTACGAAATCCACGCGATCTGCGAAACTCCTTTTGAAAAACGCTACTCTAAGACCTCGACGCTCTTCACTCTGTAATGACGGTGTCTCCTCAAATGTCCGAAAATGGTATCGAGTGTTTCTCTAGATTATCCAGTGATTTTTTTTACTTTTTCAGTTTGAATAATCCTTTATTTGAATTTATGAAATCCACGCGATCTGCGAAACTCCTTTTGGAAAACGCTACTCTACAGTAAGACCTCGACGCTCTTCTCTCTGTGATGACGGTGTCTCCTCAAATGTCCGAATATGGCATCGAGTGTTTCTCTATAGATTATCCAGTGTTTTTTTTTTCTTTTTCAGTTTGAATAATCCTTTATTTGAACTTATGAAATCCACGCGATGCGCGAAACTCCTTTTGGAAAACGCTACCCTACAGTAAGACTTGGACGCTCTTCACTCTGTAATGACGGTGTCTCCTCAAATGTCCGAATATATTGCATCGGGTGTTTCTCTATATATTATCCAGTGATTTTTGCGATCGAACTACGTGTTTTGTGAATTACACCATAACGAGTGTGTCGTTGCAAATGTTCGAATGTCAATGGCATGCCTAAAATTAGTCTAACTGTTAACGCGACATGTTAACCGGCGGCTGCATAATTGTTAGCAAATGTATATTTCCGGTGCGCGGCATTTTTCGCATTGTGCGCTCCTCCCGCCACCATTCGGTCGTCGCTTCTTGTTCGCCTTCTGGGGTTGACAACGATCTATCCGCGAACTAAATCGTTCAGTTACACGGCTGACCATAAATGAATTTGACGCTGGAGGTGGAATTAAGAAAGGAATCACTCACAATATCCTTTCCTTTCTTATCCTTGAAAGAATTTCTTCAATTTAGTTCTACAATTATTGATAGAGATTAGTTTTGTTTTCTTCAATTTAAACGACTCTGTTTTTTTGTCGTAAAATCTGTCATGCACGAAGACAGTTAAAGGAATCCAAAACGAGCTGATTCACAAAGGAGCATGGTCTTGACGAATAATTTTTCAGTACAATAATTATAGTTAGATCAAAATATATAATTGTTCAAATAGGACCAGATACATATAACCAATATACTTGGCTGTAAGTAACATTTCGTTAGATTTAATTTGTTCCACGTTCTGCAAGTGTAGAGCAATAGACCTCCATATATATCAAGCTTAAAAAATTTAACAATCTATCTATAAATGGAAAAGTTCCTCGAAGAAAGAAAAAACGCAACATTAATTGGACGCGGCTAAGATATGACTTTTAGTAAATCAAATATATCTTCCAAAGGACAATCGAAATATACATGGTTTATAGTTTCATCATCCAGACCACACTCCCAGCCGGGATTCTCCACAATACCATTCTGTAAAAGTGACTAGCCACCATGCAGTGGCCCGTCCGCAAACGACAAATGACAGACACTTTCTTATTCATTCTTATAATATTATATTAAACTATGGTTTCAAAGGGATAGATTGTTGGATTGATTTATATCTAGAGCCCTTTCAATTCATTATCTGTATATTATCTTTCAATTCATGTCACATTTTCGACGATCCTGCAGCATTTTAATGTCGTTTTGGTCAAGAGGTACAAGTCATCAATGACTTATTTGTCATTTTGAAGTTTTGCAGCACTTGTATTCCTGAAATACAGACCTCAGGTAAATTTTAAAGGTAAACTTTGAATACATAAATAATTTATGTATTCAAAGTTTACCTTTAAAATTTACCTGAGATCTGTATTTCAGGAATACAAGTGTTGCAAAACTTCAAAACTGGCAAATAAGTAATTGACATGTACCTCTATACCAAAACGCCATTCATTTGTCCTTTGACTCCCTGCACCCCTAGCCTCTAGAGTTTCGTTCATAAGAGCATCGTAAATCACTCTGCAATCGAAATGTAAAAAAAAAATACATAAATATTTAATCTGTGTCGAAAAGAAATGTTCTGCTCCTCTGGATGTATTGAAATTCCGTGACTGACCGCTTCAATTCGCCGACGTGTGATTTGAATTTATATTTGCGATTATTATAACCAGTCCTCTTTGGCTACGTTTTTTTTTCTCTTGTCACTAAGGACATCGTGCTTGAGCGATGACAATGCCTTTGATATTTACAGAATGGGTTAAATGTAAGTTTACACGACGTGTCCTTTTATAAAAAAAAAAAAAAAAAAGACTGCGGTGAATGTACTTCGATATGGAAGTAAATTGCCAGTCATTTTTTTCACTATTTTTATCGCCTATCGTAATAAAAGTCTGGATTTTCACTTTAATTTGTAATATATGCATATAGTGTTAAACGTACGATAAACTATTTTCATGTATAATACATATGAATAATTTATATTATTAAAACTCGATTATTCATTTTGCAAGTTAATTAATATTTGCAATTTAGTTATTAATTAATTTGGTATTTATATTGCAGAACTTCATTTTTTTATCAAACACAATGATTTAACCCTACAATGCGCGATTTTTTTTTATTTAAAAAATAAAAATATATTTATGCATTAAATATGTACTGGAACATGGAAAAAAAATTTTTTTTTTTTGTTTTTATATATTTAAAAAAAAGAGTATGGTTCATATATGAATCACTGCGCATTTGGAAGTTATTGTAATTATATGATATAAATGAAATTATATATTTTTCTTCATTTATTTTACACATATGTACTAAAGAATAAAAGAAAAAAAAATAAGATTACCTTGATCCCCAATAATAAAGTAATTTGATTTCAAACTGGAACAAATCACAAAAGTCATCTACGCGCAACAAGTCAAACTTCAACTGCCAAATTGACCGGTAAAACAGTTTTCTATTAAATCTATGTAGTTTTAAAGCATGAAGATTATTGTATCACATTAGTGACAGCGCGTGAGTCGTTGTTTATACCACTCAACACAAAAATATTTAGAAAAACTTTGGTTGATTCACATGTGCATCATTGCGCGCTGTAGGGTTAACGTGAAAAAAATCTACGAAATAAACGTAAATTAAAGTGACAGAACTATTTGAAAATGCTTTTATAAAGCTAAACAGGTCCGTCACTCTAATTTAAGTTTATTGTGTAGATATTTTTCACATTGGAATGTTAAATCATTGTGTTTAATTTTGTTAATATAATATTCACAGCGTTCTAAATTAATGATAACTGTGGATTCAATTTCTTGAATATTTTTTAAATAGTTTTGTGGGACTAGAAAGGAGTTTTAGTTGCAATGATGGCCCGATAATTTTTGTGAGTCACTTTTCTACCTTGATGTCCAGACGTTCTCAAGGTTTTTATTTACCTCAACAAAAACTCGTTCTTGTTCAAGATTTTTTTTTTCATCATGATTTGATAAGTTATCTCAGACTATTTATCCTCAGTGAGATATTCCACGTCATATGCATGAGTACGCTTAGCAATGTTTTATCAACACACGAAATACGTTTTTTTTTTCATTGTTTTGAAAATAGCAAAAGTAGCGTCACTAAAACCACTGCAACTGAATGAAACAATGTCGGAATGTCATGAAAGTGTGACACGTAACTTCTAAAGGTTGGTACTAACTGAGAATGGTATGTATTTGTTATTAGAGGCGTCATCTGTTTGTTAGTTCCGGGACTTATTGATCGATGTGTTATATAACATACCTATATGGTAAATAAACCTTAAACATATTTAACACCTTATCAAATTTGGCTATTTACTCATTATATCAATAATGTTTGTGTTTTTTTTTTTTCATAAAAAAATATCAACGGTTTCATACACGTACGTGTATGTATAGTTTAATGTGTTTAATGAAAAGTGTTGATTAAACTAGAAGAGAATTGTGAACACTCATATAACAACAGTTACGTTTTCCACTCATGTTACATTTTCTAGAAAAATTGCCGAGATTATTCATATCAATGCAATGATTTCATTTATCAAAATGATAATCTAAGAAAGTTTGACACAAATTTCAAATAATGATTTATTAGCGATATCCGTACGTTACGTAATTAAATGGTGCGATTTATTTAATTATATCAAATAAAATCTTTTACTTTTCTTACTAATTATTTATACTATTGTATATCTTACAAATTATGTTTGTCATCGTCATATTATAATATATTTACTTTAGATAGATTGAATATATTTACAAACAGAGATTGTCTATTGGCCTTTCCAGTTCACCGCTCCTCTTTCTTTACGTCGTCCTTTACTGTCCATGCAGTGAGACTCTGGAATCAGTTACAAACCAATATAAGTCTCGCTCCGTCCTTGGCATGCTTTAAGAAGCGACTAAAAAAACTCTTAATTTCTAGTCAGTAAAATAACGTGTTTCATTCCTGATTTTTCTTTTCCTTTCCTCTCCACCATCCCTTCCTTTCCTTTTGATTGATGATATCTCACTTTATTTGAAAAATAATGTTCTGCTGATTGTCCGTCTTTGTGGGGTTCGTGGGAATGTTCTCACGTATGTTTATGGATTTCGTGGGGATGGATAGTCATTTGAATGATTTATGCGACCACGTAACTTGCTTAATTTACTTTTGTCTGGTTGGTTGGAAGAGATTGACGCCTGGCAATAAGCCCGCCAGATTGTATTGCAATAAAAGTGTTAAATAAATAAATTATATGGATACCAACAATATTATAATATATCTACTTGATATGTATTATAATATACCAGTAATATAATATATCTACTTTAGATATATTATAATATACAAGTAATATTTTTTTTATCCACTTTCCACGGATTTCTCCTGTTACACAAAGAGGGTCTGCTTCTATTATTACATAACATATCTTAAGTAGTGTTTCTGTTACATTCTATACACGACGTGATTATTCCCAAATTATTCTCATATCTATAACTATATTCTATTATGTCTGATATTTTTTTATCCATATACTTAATTTTATTCTAGTGCTCCATTTATTCATCCCATTAATGTCTCAAGAACTCGCATGGGACTGTACATTTTCACATGTGTTACATTAAGAAATTGCCAATTTTCCGCACTCAATTAATACACATCCAACACACCTGACGCATACGCTTGCTCCTTGTAGACTTGATTCTTGTATCATTTAAAAAAAAGTTTGATAAAAAATTCACAAGTACTTTTTATATATTTGAGAATTCTGCCATATTAAGCTTCAAGACCTCCCGAATCTTCTAATGGATATCTTTTTATATATAGTCGCGTTATTCTGCCATAATAAAACTTCAAGACTTCTCGAATCTTCTTACGGATATCTTTTTATATTTGAATATTTGCGTTATTCTGCCATAATAAAACTTCAAGACTTCCCGAATCTTCAAACGGATATCATTTTCATTCCACTAAAATAGATCGATAAAGATTGGAGACCTTCGAGATGTGGACCTATATACGAATCCTAAGGATTTTATGGAGATACCACATTACAAATGACGAGGTTCTCAGCAGGATCGAAGAAACCAGGCACCTGTCAAACACCATGTCGGAAAGGCGTGCAGAATGGGTGGGTCATATGCTGCGACATGAAAATCTCCAGCACAATATGATATACTGGAGGGAATGATTGAGGGATCGATTGGGAGAGGGCGTCCTCGCCGAGAGTATCTGGAGCAAATATTCCACGATATGGACTGCACCTCCTATACAGAGCTCAGAGGATCGCTGAAGACCGAGCGGAGTGGAGGAGGAGATGCAGAGCTTTGCTGCTAACCAAATCCCCTAGGATTGAAACTGAAGAAGAGGAAATAATCTATGATGTAGTAAATCCAATAAGAGAACATTTGTCTGGTAATGAGTTATATACTTGATTCCTTCTACTGATGCATGTCTGGCTCGCGCTTATGTACATACATTTACGCCTTAATTTTTTCACTACTTAGATTTTAGACGAAAACGGCCATTAGAAAGATCGCTTCGAGTGGGACCGCAATATTGCTAACAGTTTCCTATTCTTCAAATTATATTATTTTAACCTTTCCATATTTTTAACCTTTCTAATTAGACTCGCACTCAACATAGTAATGAGAACTTATCTTTCAATTTAAACTTGTCTTTGTTTCTCATCTACAATGCGTGACATTATTCTTTAAACAAAGAGAACGTTATTTTTTGTTAAATTTATAATCTAAGTAGGTTACATTATCAATTTTATCATTTATTTCTTTCATCAAGTAGTATATTTTTATCTATTCGTTAAACTGATTTGTTATAAATAAAAAAAATGTTACGAATTGACAAAAATACTATACATATTTTGTAACTGTTTTTTTTTTTTTATTAATTCACCAATGGGATACAACGTTTGGAATATATTGCATTCTTAGCACTTTATTATATTATTTAAATAACTACATTCCTCTTTGTTAATTTAATCAATAAAATGACAACCCCAGCCCCATGAAAAAGCCGAAATAATTTACATATGTATACTTAAATTAGCGCCAAAAATACTTGTGGCAATGGTCTGAAAAATTGTTGGCTTTTAATTGCACATCGTGCTTCGAATTTACTTTACTATTGTATTATTGTATTATCTATTAAGTGGCGCTTATAATTTGTAGTTTATACATTTTAAAACGGCGCGTTCTTGAATTGTTTTAAAACCAAGCAGCGCTATACGAGTCATATTTTTATTATTAGTTTTTGCTGGGTTAAGAGGATTGATTAATGTTGTGATTTCTCTCTGGAAGATGCCACAAGTTGGCCTCTATCTATGGACCGTTGACTATCGTAGTTTAATACGGAACATTCGAGCATAATCTGTCAATTACTGTCAACAGGCGCCATTCTAAAAAAAGCCTTGTGATAAAAAAAATTATAAAAAACTGACAAGACGAGATCACAGATAAGAATTCGTAATATAAAAGCTTGTGTTTGTCTGTTTGATTTTTAATTGTTAAATAAATAAATTGTGCTATTCATTCATTTTTGTCTAATAATCCCCAGCAAAATAACTAGAAAAGTTAATCAGGTCAGATGTAATCCGACATACTGCTGTGTATGAACTCGAATCTATATTGTAAGAATCCATACTCTGCGCAGTCCACATAAATTGCCGAGGGAAAAGTTTGCCATTGTAGATAACTCCTGTGTTTAGTGAGAACTTGAGATATCCATTATTTCAAACCCACCCACGATACGAAAAATCATTCCAGAAGAGGGGTAAAGGACTAGAAATATTTTGAGTAAAAAGATGCAAGGGCTTGAAAGGGTAATTTTGACAGGAGAAACAAAAAAAAACTATGTAAACCAACATCGAAATTCGAGCCATATATTTTTTTAATTATCTTACGAAAATTCATTATAATGCTCTTTTAACAACCATACATGTTGCTAAATAATCTTTTTTGGCCCCTCTCAAATTTTCCATATGAAAGTTACGCACGTTTGACTGAAATGTATTGATATTTAATTATAACACATCGATCAATAAGTCCCGGGACTAACTACTAAAACGACATTTGTTTGCCAAAATTATTCTTTATTCATCAACATAGTCTCCTTCAAGAGCGATACATTCATTCCAACGCTTTCCTAAATTTTCTATGCCAGCCGTGTAGAACGATTTATCTTTGGTTTCAAAATAGGCGTTAGTTTCGGCAATCACTTCTTCATTGGAGCCAAATCTCTTTCCCTGGAGCATCTTTTTGAGGTCTGCGAACAGCCAATAGTCACTGGGGGGCAAATCTGGAGAATACAGTGGGTGCGGAAGCAATTCGAAGTTTAACTCATGCAATTTGGCCATCGTTACCATCGACTTGTGACACGGTGCATTGTCCTGATGAAAGAGAACTTTTGTCTTCTTTATATGGGGCCGTTTTTTTGCAATTTCTGCCTTCAAACGCTCCAATAACGCTATATAATATTCGTTATTGATGGTTTTTCCCTTTTCAAGGTGTTCGATGAATATTATACCATGTGCATCCCAAAATACAGAGGCCATACCCTTCCCGGCCTTCTGTTGAGTTTTTGGTCGCTTCGGACGACTTTCACCGGCTGCTCTCCACTCAGCTGACTGCCGATTTGATTCCGGAGTATAGTGGTGGATCCAAGTTTCATCCATTGTCACATACTGACGCAAAAACTCCTGTTTATTTCGCGTAAACAGTGCCAAACAGCGCTCTGAAACATTGATGCGTTGTTTGTGTTCCATTGTGAGCAAACGCGGCACCCATTTCGAAAAAAGCTTTTTCATGACCAAATGTTTATGCAAAATAGTATAAACACTACCAAATGATATCTTCAGGATGTCGGCTATCTCACGCATTTTTAATTTGCGGTTTTCCATCACGATTTTGATTTTTTTAAATGTTTTCTTGTGTAACAGCCTCATTTGGACGACCAGAGCGTTCAGCATCATTTGTGTCTGTACGACCGCGTTTGAAATCAGCATACCACCGACAAATGGTTATTTTCGACGGAGCAGAGCCCAGATAACTTTTCAAGCCATCGCTGAGTTTGAACGGTATTTTTTCCTATTAAAAAGCAATGTTTTATTAACACACGAAATTCGGATTTTTCCATTGTTTTGAAAATAGTAAAAGTAGCGTCACTAAAACTACTGTAACTCAATGACACAATGTCGGAATGTCCTGAAAGTTTGACACGTAGCTTCTAAAGGCTGGTACTAACTGAGAATGGTATGGATTTGTTATTAGACGCGCCATTTGTCGATTAGTTCCGGGGCTTATTGATCGATGTGTTATGTTATCTCAGTATCAAAGGGAAAATAGGTTAACAAAGTGTCAGAAAAGGGTGATGTTTTAGCGTCACAACATCAGGGGAAGGACTAGAGAAGGGGTTTGGAGGGCCTTTCCCCCCTGGTGATCTCCATTGTTGCTGGGAACTGATATATCAAAGAAAACTGTACGTTTTTCAATGGAGAATGAATGACGTTTCAAAGTGTTTTTGACTAAATTGGATACCATATTCTTCATGTTTTATTCAACAACTGATCCAGTCGACGCTTCATCTTGATTCTAGTATTTTTTTACAGGTATCCAATCCTAAGACAATCTACTTATCGTTGGTATTTCTATAATACAAAGTCATATTTTTTTGATAATGTATCTGTCATCAACCCGGCCGACTGGTGGCGTCACTATGTCGCAGTCTCGCTAATGTTCATTCATATCTTTCTGCGCCAAATTGATGAGCGAGCAAAAATGTCGCTCATTTTGTTTCCCTGTGCATCGTTCCCTGTTTATTGCGTTCGACCGTTTCTACTTAGTCGTCTCTTGTATTGAGCTAATTTTGTGGAAACGCAATAAGAATGATGCTTCCATATTTGCATACGAGAGCAATATTTTAAATAATGTTTATTTAATTTATTTTAGATCACTCGCGCAATACGTCGTGCTAATTTCGCGAAACGAGTTTTATTTAATGTTTTTCTGTCTTATTCTTGTTTTGTTTGTACCTACTCACGGTTTTTTTTTTCATTTCATTTCTTTATCTAAATACTCACGGGTTTTTTTTCATTTCATTTCTTTATCTAAACACTCACGGTTTTTTTTTCATTTCATTTCTTTATCTAAACACTCACGGTTTTTTTTTCATTTCATTTCTTTATCTAAACACTCACGGTTTTTTTTTTCATTTCATTTCTTTATCTAAACACTTATATAAAATGTATACTGTCTTTAAATAAATTAAACCGTTGTTTAACTTCCTCGAGGAATGGAGAATAAAAAATTCTGAAAAATATGGACATCAATTTTTGATACATTTGTTATGTCGGAATTCGGGAGTTTGATGGTGATGATGGAAAATGCGCACTTTCTTCAGCATTTTATTAGATGACGATTACAATGATTACATGTTAGTCTATCACGGAGATAATTTCAATGAGTCGAGTGCTATAGTGACCTCGTTCCTCGCCCATAAGAATGTATCTAGTTAATTTGAGCCTTATGGACCCTTAATATACTCATTTTGGTGAAAGAGATGTCTGCGTCTCTTTCCAATTGAGAGTGTAGGAGCAGGAGCAAAGGGTAAATGTGGTCAGATAATTTATATTTCGGATAAATAAACGGAAAGTACTTTTCTAGCGCTTTACTTGTATGCAGGGTAAGGGATAAGAAGCGAGTCCAGTAATAAATTAAGACAGTGATAAAATATTCGGTATAAAGAGATGTCTGGTGATAAGACAAGACAGGTGACCCTTAAATTCACTTTATGGACTGAAAAGTAAGATATGTGTCCATCACGTAACACATTAACCCTTTATAGGGCAAGTTTTTATTTTTGAGATATTGAGGTTTTTGTTGAATAAATCAATCTTGTATTATTCAACAATGTGTATCAATTCAACTTTATTTCTTCGAAAATGTGTTCTAATTTTTTTTTTCTTTTGGAAATGAGGCGGTCGCATATGAGACATGTGCCCATTTCAGGGGTCATGTCAGTGGTCGCAAAAGTGACCAATGAATGTTTAGGTAATAATATCTAAGTTAAGGTTGTATTAGGAAATAAAATTCTTATATGAGATATAATGAATGGTGATTTACTTATAATACCTATTTACATATTTGACAATAAATTGACCGGATGTTAAGATCGTTGCTACTGAACATGCAGCTAACTTCACGACGATCCGTCTTTTAATAAGACCTCTGCCCGTCCACTACATTTGCCAATTTGACATTTGTGTTACTTAAAAACGTTTCATTAAGAAAATGAATCCTTATAAGTATAACCATAAGGGTGGTCGCATATGCGACCGATTTCTGCTTATGCCCGTTAAAGGGTTAAAATATTGTATGATTTTATAATTCCATCTCATCTTTTTCTGGGGAAAATAATTAACTTGTATATATAATGTGCTTCTGAAATCGCCTTCCAGCAATTCTGTAATCTTGTTTTTTTTTCAGTTATCTTTATGCAGAATATTAAGATGCACGTCGAGATAACTTTTTGTTTCCCGATATTGAGATAAAAATCTGTTAAATTAAATGATAACAACGGTGATTCCTTTTTATACTTTGAAAAATACATGGCTTAAATACTAGCTACAATGTTGCATTTTTCTTATTTGCGCAACTGAAGGATTTTTTTTATCTGATAGACTTAAGAGATTGCCATATGGCAATAAACCTGTCAAGTTGTACTGTTTACAATGAAAGCGTAATACAGTACAACCTTTTTAGTTTATGTTTAAACGGCGTGTAACTTTATGTATCCTATAGAATATTTGCGCAACCCGTTTTACATCTAGTGCTAACCATAAGCTTACATTATCTTCCACAATTCCTCAACTTAGGGCGTTATCTCTCAGTTTCTTTCAGCATGTTTTAATGTCATTTGACTATCATGTCTAATATCTGTCAACGCTATTGCTAGTTCTAGGTCGCTATCCAAATTCTTAATTTGCCTCCCAGTTTCGCTTTAAAATGACAACCATTTCTGCCACATCCGTCATTGTTACCGTAGCCTTCTCCATTCGTATCAAAATGACATATATCTATGATAGTATTTATTATTCTGGTGTGGAAACCCGTCTTCTCTCGATGACTATCCCCATCATAAGAATACTCCGCGCCAGACACTACACTCTCGAGTTACGGCGCCAGCTCGTCACCGGCCGCAGGTGGAAACATTCCACCGACCGCAGAGCTCCGGCTTCCTTGATCCAATTTCCATACGACCAGCTGGCCACCGGGTCACTTGTCATTGTGGGGTGGAGTTTCACGCAATTCCCGCAAAACGTGCCTCCATATTACTGTCGGGTTCGGGTTATTATTCAGACTTCTGCTGTAAACAAATAATTACCTTCTTCCTCGATTTCAAGTTATCGTGATTGTCAGTCCACAGTTGGCCCAGTCCTTAATCGAATCTGCTCGAATAATCAGATTTTTTTAATATTAGGAAATTTTGTTTTCTTGCTTACATGCAATCGAGTCCATTACAGTAAGTTGATACGAGTAACTGACAAGCGTTTTTCTCCTGTGGTTAGCCTGCCTGTATTCTGATTCAAAACGTCATACGGTTCATCATAATATCTAAAGATATATCCTGCATGCTGGTATTTTTCTAAATCGTTGTTTTTTTCCGGTACCACTAAATATTTCAATACTATGTACAGTACCCGGTGGTAAGTAATACACACATCGGGCTTAAAAAAGAGACTGTCGCTTTGTTGAAGCGACAGTCTCTTTCTTAAGCCCGATGTGTATTACTTACCGCCGGGTACTATAATTGGCTATTTGGGCATTACTAAAGCTGTACACTATATTCCATTATATTTATAGTCTATTTCTTGATTGCTTTTAGTCGACAGTTGTGTATTTTTCGTCATTTTAACACGTTTATTTTGTTCTGCAACAGTCTTTTTTTTGTTTTATTAGTAAATACTCAACTTGTTTTTTTTTGTAATAATTTTCATGTAATAATGTTCGAATCCCGAGTCCTATTATTATTATACACCCAACATATATAATATATAAGGGATTAATTTAAAAGAATCCCTAGTACGTCGTTTAATTTTCTTTAGGGGTTGTACCGGACAGGGTACAAATGAACTGTAACGTAGATGTGATGGTTGCTGCGCAGTGCTCGGAGAATTGAGTTGCGGTTCCAAAAGCGTAGATCGATGAGAAGAAGGTAGCGGAGTGAAGAGATTCCTCTTAGGCAGGTTGTAGGTCTCAAGTAAAACACAGTAGAGTCGGATTGTACTGAGTATATAATCAAAAAATGGAAATTATGAACGGTTAGTCGGCCATAGCAAGCGCTCACAACTCGCGAAATGCAACAATTTTCGGGAGCTCCGCCCATTGCTTAGACCGACCGGTCAGAGACCTAGTCACGACGCCCCGCCTATAAGTCCTCATTTCCTCTGCGGTCGCGATAACGATCGGACCCAAACAAACACATTTATTTCAACAAAAAACATCAAATTTACCATAGAATTTACACATGTTACGGAATGTATACATGAAAACAGATCTCAAAATATACAAAAAGGATTTTACATGTATTATACAGGGTGACGCGTACAATAATCTATGCATATTCAAGGCGTGACGCATACCTACGTCCAATACAGGGGTTGTGGTTACTTGGTTTGACGCATACGCTTAAATCATCACATGTTCTGTTTCTTCGCATTATAAACCCTTACTTCAACTGAAGACATATTTATTGCAAGGCTGTTAGGTTTTATCAGTTATTTAGACAATGTTAAAAATGTGTAGATGTTGAATTAATTCTATTTTTATTTTATATTATGATCAAGTACATTTATCTAACGTCGATCACATAAGCAATTAGCTTGATGAATGAACCAAGCTTCTATAAAAATGATACACGTGTAATGTATGTTGTTGACGATGATGACTTACTTATTCAATTCAACGTAGATTAGTGGCATCGAGCCGCCTCCAAGGCGTCCTGATGACTTACCAAGGAAGCCACCAGTTTCTCATCCAAGATGTAAATGCATACGTTTCAACGTGGAAGTCCAACTTCAACCTTTAAGATGTCTTCTGTCTTAGTAACGTTTGATTGAAAATATTAAATATTTTTTATATATAGAAATTTTTCGCAATAATATCGCTCATTAGTGTGTACGTCATTATTTCTTGTTATATAATCCTTTTGAAAGAAAAAAGAATCCTTTTCATATTTGACCAAGTCCTCGTCTTATGTGATTTCAACGAGAAATAGCAGACTTCTCTGCTTATTGTTTTCAAATAAAATTGTTATTTTTTAATCAATATCTCGAGTTTTATCAAATCACTTTCGTGGAATCCAATCCGCGACATATTGTGAAAATAGTATCAAAAGGACAACAAAATACAACACTCAATAATATTCCACGAAAGATAATTTAATTTAATCTTAGTATAGAAATAAATAAAATTTATTTGTATTAATAAGAAACCTTATAAGAATGATTCCAAGATATCTAAGCTGATAGATTTTATGAATCTCTTCTTGAAAGAGATACGCAAGGACTACTGCAATGGTAATAGTATTCAATTTTCGATAACCGCGGTTCTAGCATCGACACGAATTCGCAAACAGCGGAATGCGCTTCGTACAATGGGTAACTGACGAGGTGAGGTATGTGGGCGAAGCGGCAATCAATGCACGGCTCCACTTCCTGGCGGAATCTAATTTATTTAATCCAGAAGCGATTAACATTTTATCATTTGACAAACCTGTCGTCTGAAAATGGAATAAAACTTTTCATTCATACTGCTAGGAAAATCTTTTGTAATCTCGGAATTTGAAACGAAAAGGAACGCGTCCATAAGAAATCAATTCAATGAAGAACCGATCCCAATAGAGAGTGACTCAAGATTCGGAATAAAGCTAAGAAGAAGAAAATAATCTCCTTCAACCAACCAGACAGGAGTGACACAGGTTTTGCCAATTGAGAGTAACAAACGAAACTGTTGGTAAAACGCAAATTTTCCAATAGAGAGTAAAGAAAACATAGTTTTTAATACCATCAATGAATAGATAGGGGAGGGGTAGGGAAAGAAAAATAAAATAGGGAATAGGAAAAACATACTGATCCTTGGATCGTCAGTAGTGTTATACTGAATCTTGTTCTATTGTGCGATTCGAGATGTTGCAAATAAAATAAATAATACTATAATATGTTTTATAGTTATTACTCAGAAGCAAGATGAAGAAATGAGCTTTAAGATGGTTCGCACATGTGGATAGAATTAATGACTGAGCGAGTATACATGTTAAAAGTGCAATATGTACTTGAAAGAGGTAGACTAAGGAAAACCTGGATGAATCAAATGGGCCAAATTTTGAAAGAATATAAAGTTGGAAGTATGTGTAATATAAAATTGTGCATGGCGAGATGAATGAACGAGTATGAATGTGGGGGAAGCGAAGGTTGTATGCTTCGACAAAAAGTTTTGAGATCTGATTTCTGTTTACCCCACAAGGGACACGGTGTGATGTACTAAGGCCTCGGTCACACAGGTAGGAGCCTCACTTGGTGCTTAGAGCTACGCTGCTAGGCGACATATCCTAGCGAACCAACGCACGGCATTCTATCGCAATGGCCACACTGCACGCTTCGCGCCTCGCTACATGAAGATTAGTCACCTAGTGAGTCTCCTAACGAACAGACGTGTTGGTTAATTTTATTGTGTCACCCAGTGATTTTATAAGATGGCGGGAGTTTTAATAACAGCTGTGTATAAAAGGGGGCCTTTGTGGAACCCATCGAGCAAATTATAGAAAAATGTACCTGTAATAAAATCACTTTGTGATGAAGTTGCACAGAAAGTAAATAAAGATGGTAAGTTGTAATGAAATTGGTTAGTTTTGAAAGTGACATCGTGTGTTGACTCAACCGTTGCCAACTGTCAAATGAATTTGTGCGTAGCACTTTGGTGTAGCCAGGCATGAAGTCACCTAGTATATGAGTCACGTAAAACCTAGCTTAACACCTAACGAAGCACTTTGGTGTGGCCTCGGTCTGACTCAACCGCTCCCAAATGTAAATGAATTTGTGCGAAGCACTTTGATGTGCATGAAATCACCTAGTCTATTAGTCACGTAACACCTAGCGAAGCACTTTGGTGTGGCCTTAGCCTAAGCTATTAAAATTTTCTTCGCGCACCGCAGGTTTTTCATACATAACTAACTCGATTGTTAATCATCAACGTTGCAAATGTAATATATCTTTGTTCCGTGACCAAATTGAATCTGTCAAGGTACGAGTACAATGTCGTTTAATTGTTCGAGTGATTTATCATTTGTCCTGTCGATTGTTATAGGATTAATATCGCCATTATTGTGGCATACCTCTTGCGCGGGGAAGGGAAGAAAACTGATTATATAGTATACACGTTTTCTCTTTGTTTTGGTACAGTATTATTTTTTTATTTGTTTTAGTTCAAGATATTATATTTTATTAATTTAAATTGATTACTATTGTGAACATTTAATATTGAATTAAATGACAAGGTTCAATGCCTTCGACTATGTTATGTGTTCTTGGATATTTGACTTTCATTCGCTTTTGTGTTAGTGTAAATTGTTAATTTTATGAATTTAGTCAATACGTACATTAAAGTCATCACGCCGTTTCCTTCTTGGGTTACGTAGAGAGGACATAGCGCTATGCTTTGTTGTCTTGACACACATTCGATGACATTTTATCTGACTTCTAACATTCCTTTCTTTCAAAATATTATTCCCTTGATCTAACTATTCTTTCCTTAGTCTTCCTTGACCACGCCTTCTGCTCACATTGGCACTGTGTATTTATTTGTTTTGTTCGATTTTTTTGCTTTAATTCCTTCCGCGTGCTCAAATCATATCAACGTGCTCTTTTTTATCTTATCCAATGCATGAACCTTTTGATCACATTCATTCCTAATCACTTAATTTCATATTATGTCATACATTGTGACCTCGTATATTCTTCTCAGTGCACGCATTTCCAAATAATTTACTGAGCTCTTTTCAATATTGTCACCGCTAGGCTACGAAGGTCATTTTAGAAGTGTATTATACTGTTCTTTCGTTGTATATAATACAACCCAAAAGGCTTATTGCCATGTGGCAATCTCCAATCAACCAGAAATGTTTTAAGAGACCTTAAATGAAAACCAAAATGGTTTTTTTTCCTAAAAAACGTGGGTTCCATTGGAAATTGAATTAGCAACCCCTAGGCTGAAAAAACTGT
Source organism: Odontocerum albicorne (assembly GCA_949825065.1). NCBI lineage: Eukaryota > Metazoa > Arthropoda > Insecta > Trichoptera > Odontoceridae > Odontocerum > Odontocerum albicorne. The sequence goes on along the minus strand of OX463839.1, from coordinate 54,022,202 downwards.
CTTACTAACAAGGACATGGAGTTCGTCAAGAGTATTTATTTGTTGTTAAATTATTAAAAATAACTACAAAATTTGTTACATGAACAAATACCACATGGTACTGACCATCGGATTACTAGGCAAACATCAAAACTTCCAAACCATCGAAGATGACCTCAAGACCTGACATCTGGCATCCATAAATTTTCTTTTACTGCTTTTATTGGTTTCCACAAACTTTTGAATATCATTTTCATAAGAATATCATTTTCATTAGTTCTCAAAAAACTGAAAACACCTGAAAAATGTAAAATAATTAATAAAAGAATTATCAGTCTCGTAAGATTAACAATGTAACAACGATAAATATATTTTTGAGTAACGACATATGTCTCGTATCAATCCACAAACTAAACTTTTTATCGCGAATGTCTCGTAGTAACCCCGCCCGCCATTTCCGTGTCCACACGCGATCCCGTCTTTCTTTTGACAACTAAAATTACTTCTACTGTGAATCTGATCTGAAATTAGCGTGTTCTTGTACTTTCCTTTATTTTACAGTCTATATGAAGCTTTAAGGAAATTTTTCTTCTATATATTGTATTAAATTATTTATTTATTTTGTGTACATGAATATACAACGCACTCCCCTGCCTAACCTTATTTAGGCTTGCAGGTTTCATAAAACATATGATTCGTTCACAAGCCAAGTGAACCAAGTCCATTCTGGTTAGTTTTGAGTAAACTAGGTTCAAACATATTTCTGTACCGTAGAGGGTAAACCACGGAAGTTACATTTTACCCTAGAGGATAAACGACGTTGCATCATACAATTCATGTATGACACATATGACGTTTATCCTCTAGGGTACAGAGTGACTTCCGTGGTTTATCCTCTAGGGCAGTGCTCCGCAACCTTTTCTCACCTACGACACACCAAAATTCTTACTAGAATTCCGCGGCACACCATAAAGCTAAAATTTATAGGTATTAAATTGATACACAAAGTTTACAATAAATTTCAGGGTAATTTTTCTTTGTCTATGACTACCCTAGAGTCTAGGGTACAGATTTTAGTGTTTCTAATTCTGTAAGGATATGATCGCAATTATGAAGTGTCTTATTGAGTACATTTATTACACTTTGTACAAAAGCATTTTCTGCTAAAAGCTAAAGCTTTTCGCACGTGGTACATTGCGTGTACTATTGTGCAGTACTGCGTCAAAAAAAGGTGGTACATAACGTGGACCACTAAGCCTGTAAGAGTTAAGTGTGCATAACCTTTCATGCAGTGATCTTTAATTCAATATTTTTGGACTTGGTTCACTTGGCTTCTGAACCATTCATATTAGGTCCTTACATATGAAATTGGCGTTTTGTTTGGGAGGAACATAAAGTTGATTTTTTTTTAATATAATATATTTATTTAATCAAAGTATGTACCATTGCTATCTATGCACTTTTGCCATCTCATAGGTAGTTCATCGATCCCTTTACTAAAAAAACCATTCGGACGGGAATCAATAAAATCTTTGAAGTCGGTTTGGACTGCCCCATCGGAGTTGAATTTTTTCCCTTGCAAGAAGTTATCCAAATTTCGAAAAAAATAGTAATCTGTAGGGGCAAGGTCCGGAGAGTACGGTGGATGTCTTAGACATTCCAATTGAAGCTCTTCTAATTTGGTAGCCGTCTGTTGTGCAGTGTGTGGTCTAGCGTTATCATGAAGCAGCAGTGGCCTAGAGCGATTAACCAGCCTCGGTTGTTTAGCAGCTAGCTTTTCCATCATGGTTTGCAGTTGCTGACAATAGACATCTGTCGTAATCGTCTGGCCAGATTTAAGAAAGCTGTAGTGAACGACACCAGCACTAGTCCACCAAACGCTCACAAGTAACTTTTTTGGAGTCAGTTTTCGCTTGGGGCATGGTTTGGCTGGTTCGGCAGGGTTCAGCCATTGCGATGAGCGCTTCCGATTATCATACAGGATCCACTTTTCATCACAGGTAATGATTCGATTCAAAATCCCTTCATTATTGTGCCGGTTGAGTAATGCAACGCAGCAGTCAACGCGCGTTTGTTGATTTGCTTCACTCAATTCGTGAGGTACCCACCTTTCAAGCTTTTTCACCTTCCTAATTTGCTTCAAGTGGATTAAAACAGTTTTATCACTAACACCGCAGCCTGCAGCTAACTCGGACGTGGTTTGCGATGGATCCGCTTCCACAATAGCCTTCAATTCTTCATTATCAACTTTCTCCACGGGGCTTGTTCTGCAGGTCGAAATTTCCAGAACGAAAACGTTGGAACCAAAAACGCACTGTGTTTTCTTTTGCGGCACCGTCGCCATACACATCATTAATCCTTCGAGCCGTTTCTGCAGCACTGGTGCCACGGTGGAACTCGTACTCGTAAATAACGCGATATTTCAAGTTTTCCATTTTGTAAACTGAGTGACGCAAAGAAAAAAAACAATTGAGGAAAAAACAAATGAATTATAATTTTCGAAACACAAATACTTGAGTAAATAGCTGTATAAATTTGAATTTGGAATTCCTAACCAAGGAGAAGATATTTGAGATCAAAGTTGCCAGTACGGCAAAACGCCAATTTCATATGTAAGGACCTAATATATAAAGTGCATAACAATTTTCGTCTTCGTTGCTCGCTCTATGCTGAACATCGTGGTCCTCTGTTGTATTTCAAACCTGCCCTAACAATATCCTTTGTTGTTTATAGTTAAGGCATTAACGTTGTGGAGGTTTAAAGACATTGTAATTTATTTTTATCAAACACTGTTTTTTTCACTTTTTTGTGACGGTATAACCCTACCGGTTTCAAGGCTTTCACCTCATTCAGGGAAGCGCAAACAAGACTTGTTTGCGCTCCCCTGAAGATTAGGTGAAAGCCTTGAAACCGGTAGGGTTATACCGTCACAAAAAAGTGGAATAAACAATGTTTGATAAAAATAAATTACAATATCCTTTGTACTATTTTAACTAAGACCAATGTGCGAATCCAGGGTGTTGCTAACCATCTCAAAGTGATGCTCTTTGATAGTAAAAATAATACGTGTGTGTATTTATAATTACCAATCACAGTCACAATAAAATCACTTTCGTTTGATGTCATTGCCTAACACAGTTGCTACATTCATTTCCGTATCAACTTAAGAATGCTTGTATTATTTATTGACTGTTTCCTTAAACGTCACTTATTAAATGAGTGATTTACTAAAAGCCAGAATTTCAAGTACATACTAGGAAATCATGTAGTTATATATTTCAATTTTAGGTGGAACTGTGCCTCCTCTAAGTGCGTTTTTATTATTTATTTATTTAACACTTCATTGCAACAACAATCCGACGGGTTTATTATTGCCAGGCAGCAAAAATATTCAAATAACTATTCACCTGTACAAATTTCATGAACAATGTACATAGTGAAATATCGTCAATCACTGAAAAAAGGAAAGGATAATGGAGAGGAAAGGTAAATAGGAAATCAATCCAATAGGGCGAAGTATTGTGACAAGGCTTTGGCCTTTGCTGATCCTGTGGCGTGGAATGAATGATCTGTATTTTAAGTATTAGATATACGGATGGCGTGTGCAGCGAAATATCTACAAAAGGGTCTTTGTAGTTTAACTTACTTTTGTAAGTTTTCTGCGGTTTTCTTACCGAATATGTTTTTCTATACATATACAGATGCGGGGAATAACCTTATCTAATTGCCTCAGTCGCTACCTTCCTTCCCTTACACTCAATTTATTTATATTTATTTTGTAACATTTTTCACATGTCAATAAAAGTTTGTTCGAATCCTTGAAGAGAGTTTTCTCTCTCAACGGCTCTGTATACATTTTTCTTTTTGAGTTATTATTTTAACTCACAAATATGCGCATGCTCTTTGGTAAGCTTATGATTCGTTAAATAATATTTTACAACTTATTTTTACGAGTCTATAATTAATGCAATGCTACAAAAGAAATGTAAAATCTTTCATGTCCTCTTGTAACACTAAATAAGTGAAATCATACTTATTGTAGGACTTAAACATACTGAACACAATCAAACGCCGATTGTTTCTCTTCTTGTTACAAATACACCACCGTCAAGTTTAACATCGAATTCTAAGAAAATTTGGGTTGTCGGAACATTTAACTGTGTTGCACTTCCGTGACAAACAACGAAGTAATTATCCTCAACCAGCCTTCGTGAAATCACAGAATTTACAATGAATTCATTGAATTTCGATTGCACAGTCCGTCCGTCACACGCCGTGCAAAGCGTTAACTACTTCATATTTTTTTTTTAAGTGAGTTATTATTTATTACTAATGTTGCAATGAGCGTAATCAAGTAAATATCGCAATCAATTGACATAAGATTCTTTCCCGTACTCCGTGACCTAATTGGTAAGACAAGACGACTCTCTTCCGATCGCGGGGTTGTGGACTCGATTTCCGGTGGTACGCCTTTTTTTAAATCGTTCTTTTGTGGTTTTACTTAAGGCCTCTTTAATGTCGTTCTGGTTGGTTGAAAGAGATTACCACATGACAATGAACCCGCCAAGTTATACTGTACACAGCGAAAACATAATACAATGTATAAAAAGCCATCTTTTTATACTTAAATAATTTAAGCTATTCTATATTATAATTGAGAAAAATGAACTTGCAGGTTATCAAGGTACTAAAAAACGTGTGTTTCTATTAAAATATAATTGAGCGTTATTTTAATTTACATGAAATCTTAAAAACGATATTCTCTTAAGTCACAAACTATACGAGTACTCTAAATTCACTTGAACGACGATATATAATAGTTGGCATTTTGCACGACGATATATACAAAACATTTCGAATTTTAATAAATTGTCGTTTAGTTATTTTGTATGAAAGGATAATATATCAGTTAGTAAATAAATTAATTTGAAGAATCCATGATTATTAATTGATTAGGTACGAGTATTTATATTGCGGAACTCCATTTTTAAACAGAATTACATTTCCAGAAGAAAAAAAACCACAATTAAATTAAAGTGACAGGAGGTCTATTTCGCTTTACAAAAGCACTGTCAAACTGTACTCAATACGTTGCTTACAAAGGTTATGTAGCAAAATGTTTTACAATCTCTTTAATACTATAGGATACCCTGTTACCCTGACAAGTTGGTAATTTTTGAACGAACAACCCTCAGACAACTTGATTTCTGCAATACTATCTTCACCAATTTGGTATTTATTTAAAAGAAAATAAAAGGGATCAATTTAGTTAGAAGGGTTTTCAAAACAAATCATTGGCATTTTTTCTTTATTTAAAATGGTTTCGGTGATGTTTGTGTCAACTAAAAATGTTTTATCAGGTCTATTGTTTGATTTGGTAATCATAGTACATTCTGGGTCTGGGGTTATTTTAATTTTTTTAATCATAAAATTTAATCTATAAGTAATAAATACTAAACGCTTCTTAAAGTTTTGTTTATAGCAATGCTCTGCTTCTTTTTCTGTGTCACGTAGTTTATAAAAATGAGTATATTTTTAGCAAATATATATGTATTTATGAGTGTTGCAGTTTAGTTTGATAATTCGTTGAAAACAAAATTCAAGGGTTTTCACTAGAATTTTACACACATTTGAGGTTGTTATACCTAGAATAAGTAAGCAGCGATTTATTTCCTTATTGAACGGATAGCATGTGTTTTGATAGTCGCAAGAAGGTACGATGATTATTTCTGCAGCAGGCAACGATGTTACCACCGGTTAATGCTATTCCAGGTAACCCTGCTATTCAGTGTAACATGTGGGTCAAGAAAGCGTTTCCACTGCACCTCACCCACTCGTCAAGTGGTTAGCGGGGCTGTCGCTTGTATACTTGCAATTCATGCGGAGCACGCGAGCCACCAGCTAGATGTGCGACTGCGACCTGATCAAATTTTATACATAGAGGCAGAGAGAGGACAGAACGCGAGATTTTCCTATCTCGACATACATCCTTAACCTCTTCTTCATCCATACACCTGTTTATACAACTCCTACGATTTCTCTGTCTTTCTTTAAAAATATTCAATTTATCCAACAATACTTTCCTTGGCCTTCTTCTCTCACGCCTTCCACTCACATGCGGACTATATTTGTTTTGTTAGTATTTCTTCATTCATTCGTTCCACATGCCCAAATAATATCTTCTTCATTTTAAACAACAAATCAGTCTTAATTTTACAATCATCCTTTTCACTGCATTCTTTCATACATTGACACCCTATGTATTGTTCTCAGTGTACGCATTTCGATAGTATTTATTTGGTTCCTATTAGTATTTTTCCACTTCCTCGTTTCTCTCCCATACGTTGGTACCAGAATTATGTTAGGAGAACACCACAGTGAATTTATCTTAAGTTTAAATCTAGATGTAAATAGTGTCGAAAAATATGTACTCATTAAGTCTTATCTCACCGTTTTACAAGATTGGCAGAGAGGAGATCCCCGCATTCTTACATTCATACACTGTTTGCTTTTTCGACATTTGTAGAATGCACAAACTTATACATGCTTCTTTAATTTAAATAATAGTCACTGATTCAGCCACGTTTTTCTCAATTTGCCAGTACCAAAAAAATACTTCTATTATACGTAGAAATATCTTCTTTTTTACAACGCGGATTTAAATTTATCATTCTTTTGGTCGCTTTTTTTTCAATCATTTAACCGAAAAAAAGCAATATGCCAAATTAGATACATATTGTATACGTGGTACAACCTCCATAGCCTAGTTGATAAGACACTGGACTTCCGCACGAAAGTTTCGAGTTCGATTCCCTATGCTACCATAATATTTTTTTAAAAGATACCAGTCTATTTACAATCTTCTGGTAACAATATTTGCACGTGTTAGACATATTCGGTGATATTTTCAAAATTTACTATGACAAACCGCGTTTTTGTTGTTGTGTACTCCGATTGTTCTAGGTCCGAAGGCTCGATTAAGAAGACAATATTGTCTCCCGGTCACGCTCTTCAACATGTCGCCGTAGGAATAATTGAATGAAAAAAATATATACATGGTGTATCGATCCCAAATAGAAATTTTGATTTAACATTATGTGGGAATTGAAATTTTACCATTTTATTACTCATCACTTTGTGGTGTGTATATAGGTAATATGAATTAATTATAAATTGTGCTTTTCTGCTCTATTTACTGTTAGGAGCGGCACTATCCCTGACGATGGCTCTGGTGATTCGACTGTTATACGTTCGACGAAAGTTTTGCATTTGTAAGCTGTTGCTCAATGTTTTCAGCACAATTATTGTTAAACGGGCTATACACGAAGAGATCTCTTGTTACAACGGGTTACTTTTGTCGTCGTGTTAAGTGTTGCCTAGAGTAGAGATCTCTCTGCCTGCCCATTGATTATTTCCCATTCGTGTTTATTTGCACAAATCTAAGTAAATAAATAATGAAAGAATTTCAAAAGTTCGGTTGCATTTAGGACGGCCCATTTTATAAACAGATTTTACAAGACAAACCAGTTCAGTTATATCCCACAACCCTCAACCATATTATGTGGGACAAAATGAGTCCCCATAAAGCGCGACTTTATGTAGTGACGAAGAAGGAAATGCCCCCCCTGGACTCCACCGACGCCTACACATCTGAATGTAAAAAGAATAGGAACGGCATCGCTGGAATAGAAAAATTACTCGTTATGCATTAAATATACGTAATGTATAAAGTGGCTTAAGGCCTGGAGTTTTAAAAGTCCAACGAGTTGCTAGCCGTTTCGAAGAAACCTTCAAATTCAGCAAAACTTTCATTTGACGCTTCTAGATCGGGGTAGCCAATTGTTCCAAAGATGTAACGATGTAAAGCTGAATGTAAATTCCTTCGAATATTGTTGACTCGATTATCATCACAGAACCACAAATTGTGTTCAGCGGATTAATCCAGACGGTCGCAAAAAATTCAACAGGACGAATGGACAAAATTTAAACTAAAAAGTTTGCCATTAAAGCAGCTCTCATGGAAAACCATCAAACCAATTTTTGAATTTCACCAACCGATCACCTATTGCATGGGTTCCCTTACTCCGTCCATTATTGCAGCTGTCAAGTCCATGGCGCGGACCCATCGCACAACTGCATTGTTCCCTCGAGGATTAGAATGGCATTTCCGGCGGATTTCTTGGATTTCTCCGCCCTGACACAATGCGTCGTTTGGCCGACGTTGTTTTCGTACCCGGGCTGCGATGGATGGCCTATCGGTGTTGGATTACCGCATTGTTTATCCAATAGTGAAGGCAAGTCCGGCCCTTAAGACCCCATTTTTTTTAAAATTTATTGTGCCAGAACGAGAACGCACGTTTTTTTTAAGTAAATATTTTCGTTTAGTCTAAAGCTGTGATCCTTTTATATTTTTATGTTACAACGATTTATTTCTAACCTTCAAATCTTAGTTCTAGTATTATCGATAAAATCTTAATGGTTTCAGGATATGCGCGCTTGCTTAGCAATATTATGTCCCCATGGATCTCGGGGTGGTTAATAATTCAAACCTTATTTCATCTACCTAACTCGAATAATTAAGAGCAATACGGTGTATTTTTTTATTTTTTTTTATTAAACAAAGTAAATTATTGTACAAACATTTGTCAAGGCTATATAAAAATTTATTATTTAACTAATCTTAATTATATGTTATAATTTATGCACTTACTTAATCTTATTTTCCTACATATCATTTTATTTTATTTCTTCAATCTTAATATATGAGATCTTAGAACCTACATACTACTTATATATAACAATTCTTACACTAATTATTTAGCAAAAACAAGTCCGCTCGTTCAGGCTACTTGTATTCCATCACATTCACTCAGATCTTGGTCGTCCCAGCTAATACTGTAGGTGGACTAGTCAGGCAACAGATAATGCTTCGGGAGCCTGTGCTTATAACGGAAGGGTAGGTCGGATTTACTATCGTAAGCCCCCAGGGCAGCGACTCAGGGATTGCTGTGATTTTGTTGGCTTTTATAGAACTTCACGGTCCAAGCGAGGATGTGGTGTTGTAGGGTTTCTTTTCGCTGTTCGGCGTGAAGTCGGGTAAGGTTTGTTCTGGGATGGGTGTTAAAAGATATCTTGAATGCCTTGTTCTGCACTCTAGAGTTTCGGGTGATCCGTGTTGCTCACACTACCCCAAACGGGTGCACTACGGTGTATCAAATCATGGTGTTTATACGTGTAAATCGACCCAAAGAAATATGTATCATTGATGTATATTGAATCTCAGAGCGTTTTGTCACCGAAACATGAAATCCTTCAAACTTATATTCACATATGCTTGACTCATCCACGAAGAATCATCCTGATGATCGAAATCTTCTTTATTTATTATGATTGAGACTTTAGATAATATCGAAAAAAGAACTGATTCAAAGGACTCGTCAAGGAGTGTGAAAAGAATAATAGCGACTACAGGCTTAAGGTTCCACGCCGCAGGATAAGGGAAATGATTATCAGCATAGTCAATATACTTGTGAAAGATTCTTCAGCCCTGGAGTTCAAACAGCCCCCAGCAAGTTGCCAGTATTTTCGTAATAAACTTCAAATCAGCGCAGCGCCAATCATGGATTAGCGCTACGCTCAAACAGATATTGTCTATTGGTCTTTCCAGTTCACCGCTCCTCTTTTTTTTACGTTGTACTTTACTATCCATGCAGTGAGACTGGAATCAGTTACAAACCAATATAAGCCTCGCTCCGTCCTTGGCATGCTTTAAGAAGCGAAAGAAAAAAATCTTAATTTCTAGTCAGTAAACTAACGTGTTTCGTTCCGGATTTTTCTTTTCCTTTCTTCTCCACCATCCCTTTTGATTGATGATATCTCACTTTTTATAAAAAAGAATGTTCGTGTGATTGTCCGTCTTTGTGGGGTTCGTGGGCATATGCTCGCGTATGTGTTTCTGGATTTCGTGGCGATGGATAGTCATTTGAATGATTTATGCAACCATGTAACTTGCTTCATTTACTTTTGTCTGGTTGGTTGGAAGAGATTGCCGCCTGGAAATAAGCCAGCCAGATTGAATTTGCAATAAAAGTGTTAAATAAATAAATAAATAAATGCAGTAATACAATTATTTGATGCCACGACATATTTGAGCAATAAAAAGGGTTATAGTAAACGAATTTCATTTTGTGTTTTATTACTATAAATTATTTTCATATTTTTATCTTATTACCCTTGTGGTGCTACAGACCATCGAGATCTAAATGCTCGTTCACAAATGCACCTACTGGCACCATCTCCTGAGCACAGGTCGTGTCCTACGTTGACGATCACTTTTAAGAAAATATCTGTCTTTGGCGGCACGGAATAGCTCCTCAACTGTGTGGACACCAGTCCATTCTTTCGTTCTACACCTGCTCGATGCAACACCTCGGTATTTGATATACGATGACATCAAAAAATTCTGAGCATTTTCCGATGATTCCATATTTCGAATGTTTCTTCAAGCTTATTTAACATTCTGATCTTTATGGTTCATGTTTCAATACCATAAAGTAAAATATACCGTATAAAGCACTTAATCATGCGTTACTGAAGTTTAAAATTCAAGTTATAATTACAAAAAACTGATCTCATCTTGAGAAATTCTGCACGTGCCATTTAAATTCTACATATAACCTCTCTGGGTCAAGGTCACTATTAATTAGTCTTCCTAGATATTTGTAACGTGCTCTATACTATATGTAACGATAACTGTCAACATGCTCTATAAGTAGCCCGGTCAGCTACAGAGATACACAACTATGAAACTGTCGACTTAAAAACAAAATTATATATTATTTATTATTAAAGCATTAACATTGTGGAGGTTTAAAGACATTGTAACACTGTTTATTCCACTTTTTGTAACGGTATAACCTTACCGGTTTCAAGGCGTTCACCTCATAATCAGGGGAGTACAAACAAGACTGAATTCTGTTCGAACTGGTACCGACATAAAATTATTAATATAGATTACAAAATTAATCTCTTCAATCGATACGTTAAACGTAATATGGACTGTATCCGGTGGATATATTAAGTGGTTTTCTCATTTCTAACTTTCAAATCGTTATAGCATTTGAGTAACTTCCCAAGTCATGATTTCTTGTAGGTTTTATGGCATATAATAAATATAATAATTACTGAAAGCGTTAACGGTTATTTTGCGTATATTATTATTTAAGTGCTTTTAAATATCGGCATACTATAAACGAAAATATACTTATTGTTATAAATCAAGTAATATATCTTTCTGAAACTGTGGTTTAATATACAATAATAATAATGAACAAGATGCAAGTGTTAATCACGTGTCGCTTGCGGATGGATCACTTCGTAGCGGCTAGTCCCTTTTAGGTCGAAGCCACACCAAACTGCTTCGTTAGGTGCTAAGCTAGGTTTTACGTGACTCATATACTAGGTGGCTTCATGCCTGGCCACACCACAGTGCTACGCACAAATTCATTTGACAGCTGGGAGCGGTTGAGTCAACACACGATGTCACTCTCAAAACTAACCAATTTCATTACAACTTACCATCTTTATTTACTTCCTGTGCAACTTCATTCCAAAGTGATTTTATTACAGGTACATTTTTATATAATTTGCTCGATGGGTTCCACAAAGGCTCCCTTTTATACACAGCTGTCATTAAAACTTCCGCCATCTTGTAAATTAACCAACACGTCTGTTCGCTAGGAGATTCACTCGATGACTAATCGTAATGCAACGTGGCGCGAAGCGTGCAGTGTGGCCACTACGATAGTATGCGGTACGTTGGTTCGCTAGGATATGTCGCCTAACTCGCAACATAGCTCTAAGCATCAAGCGAGGCTCCTTCCTGTGTGGCCGAGGCCTTACAGAATAAGTATTGTGGAGGATCCCGGCTTCGAATATGATCTGGCTCAGGGGTCGGCAAACTACGGCCCGCGGGACAAATCCGGCCCGATGTCTATTTTAATCCGGCCCGCGAGCTAATAATAACCAATCTCATTTTTAATAAATTTTATGTGTTTGTTGTGTTAAATTGGTTAAGTTAATTTGTATATGTATATTATTGTTTTATTTAGTGCATAGTTATTTTAAGTTTATTATAATACTTTAATTAAATAAAATTATTTTGTCTTGAACAAAAAATTTTATTTAAAAAAATATTCTTCTTAAACTTTCTGTAGACTCTCAAGAGTCTGTTACTGCAGGATTGTCCTGTGATGCTGAGCTCCAGCTATCTCTCCATCGTTTCGGGGGTCTCACCCCATGCAGAGCTGTGTATGAAATTCTTGTGGAATTCATTCTCTGTACATATACCAGTATCTTCGACGCTGTCGTCCCCATCTGACCACATCTTGGACCTCACAGACCTCTCGGATTGTGGTGTTCCTTACACGATCACGCAAAGTCTTCCCATCGATAGCGTGCAGAGTTCTCATTTCCGTTGTCCTTAACATACTTTTTGCCCTGACAGTGTCCGCCCTCGCTTCGATACCATATGTGAGGATATATCGCACACAGGTCTTATAAATGCGTACCTTGCTATTCGTTCTCATATCTTTATTCTTCCATACGACATCTCTCAGGCAGCCCGCCACAACTGCAGCTGTATCTACCTGAGGCCTTACTATTCTGGGGAGGCCATGAGAGCTGAGCAGTTCACTGCCAAGATATCTGAACTGGGTTGCTTGTTCAATCAAAAAAATATTCGTTATCACAAAAAATATATAAATATTTAAAAATATAGTACGTTAATTCGCAATACAGGTCAGCATTAGCAGATGACCATCTGCAATCAATTTTGATTGTAAATGGTTATCTGCTAAGTACTCATACTAACTTCGAACCCAAGTTTGATGAAATGTTATCTCAGAAAAGGCAATTAGATTCATATCATTAGTAGAGCGTTTTATTATTATGTCACATATGTTGTTCAATAATACGAAAATTTCACCTGTTTCTATAATACCTTAATTAATAAATGTAAATGTTTCTTTCGTTTTTTCGTAAGTGTGTCAGCAAAATGTGTATAAATATTATCACCGCCTAATACTATAGATAGATATTTATAATTTGTTATAACATTTTTATCTTTGATTTAGTGACACAAATCTTCCTAGTGTCGGTAGATTGCCAATTAAAAAAATAAAACCCTCTCTAATTTTTACTAAAATTGAAAACAAGATCATTATTATTTTTTTATGGAATTGTTTGGGATTTTGTCTATTTTCTGTAATTCTCTTAACGAAACATGAACTTGTGTGGAATAAATGCGCAAATGCCCTGAAATTTCTTAATTATTAACCCAACGTCGATACATTCATGTATTTACATCAATAAATCTATTGAATTTGGTTTTATTTTCAATATATTTTATTTTTCTATGTATTATCTCAATTTATGGAAAAAAATCAATAATTTAAACTTATTTATTGTAGATTTTCAATAAACTAGAACCTAAATTGAGTTTAGCCGCCATTGTAGTAACGTGATTCAGTATTTGGCGCTATACAAATTATCTTTAATTTATTATCTTAACCAATATTATGACAAGTTTTTCTTCAAGTTGGCAAAAATAATAGAATATAATGAAATATTACATAAACGTCGTATCCCTAATGAGACATGACATAAGTGTGGCACTTGGACGCGATTTTAGTTCTGCATTATTTTTCAGTAAAAACTGTGGGCGTTATCCAAGTTTGTTTTGTTTTTCAATAAAACGTTTATGGTTTTAACCTTTCTGACTTTGCACTACGAAAATTGACACACAGGGTACAAAGCGACATTAATTGAATGTAAACTGTCTTTAAATATATTCACAGCTGTTGTTCGATGATTTAAAATAATTTTATATGAACTTATCGGATAGCAATGCAGTCTCCATCCTCTGATCCATTCAAAATAGAGAGAAAATAAAAATTATATTGGCAATGAAAACACTGTAATAATTTCTTTTCTTTTCAACATGCCAAACTTCTTAAGATTCTCACATTCATTTGTTTGTTTTAAACAGTAACTTAAAAAATATTATATGTCTTTTCAGTGACGAAATGTGTTTCTCCATTACTCCTATTTTGTTGTCATTTTACATATTTTCCCCCAATCTTAATGACATATTCAAATATTTTGTTTTATTGTTTGTTTTTGTAATGCTTTAGACATGTTTAATTTTCTTTTTCTTTTTAAAAATTACGCTGTAACCTTTATCGCAACAATTGACACTTATCTTCGTAATTCTTGTTTGGTTGGTTAAAAGAGTTTGCCTTTTGGCAATAAACACGTTATTTGTACATTTACAATAATGTCTGATAAATTATAAATAATAAATGTTTTATATTTGTCTTATTATTTCTGAAAATTGTTTTAATATGATAATCATCTTTTTCATCAATTTGGCAAAAATGTTATGAAAAATCTGATAAATTGCCAATTTTCTAGTATCATTCTTATGTGTTTTTCGGTTTAATGTTTACTCTGTTCCGGAACACGACAGTATATGTAGGTTTGCAGTGTCACCGAAACGAGCAATTTTAACTGTTTGTATCTCGCAAAAATATATTCCGGCTTATCTTCAACACTTACAATTATGTGACGCACTACTGGAATCTCTTAAACGGCAATAAGATAAGCGCCCTAGACACAATGTAATATATATTCTTTACAATTTATTTCGCATTTATTACTGCATCACTATTACTAGTAGTTGTGAATAATTAATGTCGCAAATTGATTAACCGCGTGTTATTACGGAAATAAGACAACCACTACCAGTGCATCTCACCTCCCGTCGTCCAATCTAAAAAAACTCGGGAGCAAATCGACAACATGTCGATTACGAGTATGATAAATGGCTCTACCGTTAACGGAATGTAATGTAAAAACAGAACTGCCCACAGTGGAAACTTTTGGAGGCGCGCAAGAGCTATCGAACCCCGCGACCAGGCTGGAAAAGACACACTGCATGTGAGAGACAAACGCAGATAGAACACTTAAATATCACAGACAAGATGTAATGTTCTGCCACTCGAATGTACTATACAAAAAATCACCAATCGGTAACAAGTCTATAATCATGTCGAATCGTACGACCACGGCCCTGTGGTTACATAAAGCAACCTTTGTTTTCTTTATCTATTGAGGGGGCTAGAAGTCAGAATCTTGAAGATCAATAATCGCTATCCAGATTATCGTTAGTGTAAAAAACCGAAGAATTCTGAGATAAAACGTAGGTAAAAAAAAAGTTTTCAAACACGGGCGTAATTAAGGGTGAAATTATTCCATCAAATTTTCGATCAAGCGACAGAGCGCGAAACCCACTTAGACGGGTTTGACTGATTAGATATTGGTTGAAATTGAATGCGACATAAAAACTAATGGGCTCAACTGTTTCCGTTTGGAAATAATTGAATTACACATTTTCTATTTCATTGGTATTATAATTTGATAAAATAATAAGCGGTAAGAGCGACAGCTGAGATGGTACGGGCACATAAAACGGAGACCACCAGACCATACTCTAAATCAGGCAATGTCTGTGGATCTTCCTCGACAGCCGTTCAGAGGAAGACCAAAGAACTCCTGGATGACTCATTGCTCCAAAATCCTGCAAAGAAACGGCCTAGATGAAAGCGACACACAGAACCGAAGAATATACAGCCTGAGAACAAGAAGAGCCGACCCCAACAGCCTACCTAGGCAATGAGTTGGGACAGTGCCAGGAAGAAGAGATAATTTGATAATATATTATTCTTCATCGCATGCTCAATGCTGAGCGTCGTGGTCCTCTGCTACGTCTCGAACTCTGCACACAACCTGTCTCCATCCGTCCCATTCTTGGGGCATTTTGAATGCATCACTTAAAGAGGATCCTGTTAACTCCTATATTTGATCCGTCTATCTCATAGGACATCTTCCTCTTACCCACCCGCCTTTCAACTATCCCCATGATCACCAATTTCTCCAGACTTTCTAATTATTTCTAACAACATTCTTAAAGTACATTAGGGCACTTCTTCTTTATGTTGTCGAAAGTCTTTCAGTTATCTCCAATTCTCAGATGATAGATATATCGGTGCGCCTTGCGGTCCATGAGATACGGAGTCCATCTCCAACACCACATCTCGAAGACTTCTATAATGTTTGTTTCCTTCTTTCTCATCGTCCATGTTCCCACTCAATACAGTGCTGTGGAGAATACGAGTATTAGAGACTTGACCAAACTGATTTTGGTTCTTCTAAGTATAGACCGGTTTGTCCACACCTTGAAAATAATTTGATTGGATAAAGTTTGTATTTAAAATATAAAAAATTGATTTTTGTATCGTGTCTAGTAGGTTTTATAATGCCGAACACTGGTCACGGTATGTGTTGCGTACTGTTTGCGCACATTTATTGAATTACCCTATTTTACGCCGTGCACGATAGCTTATCGCACGGAGTTCATTCATTTAGTTTGCTTTATCAGGGCACCCGTGTAGTGGAAACCGCAACGACAAGTTGCGGAGACTTGGGACACGGCCATGGGGCCGGGTAATCGAGAAGTTATAAAAAATATGTATTTTTTTATTTGTCATAATTTACTTAACAATCACTAAAATATGGCTTTAGAAAATGGTGGAAATGAAAGATTGGAGCAAGAGAAATTCTGCTATTTGGGTAATATTTTCTCAAATATAAGAAGAGTTAAGATATACATGGAATGGCATTAAACGATGGGAACAAAGTTAATGGGGCATTAAAACATATTCTCGAACCGGACATTACCAGAATTTGATATGATGATAGTCTATAATAGTATTTTTGTACTTGATAGGAATTGAATCTGAGACGTCCGTTAAGCAAAAATTCTAACCGTTTTCAAATTGTAGACAAGTACAACATTAGGTTATATAAACGAGGTTATTTTTTTTTTATTTCTCGTGTTTTTTTTTTGTAAATTTTGACAATTTACGATTTAGGTAAATTGACAATTCTTTACGATTTAGGTAAATTCTCAACCAAATAAATGCATTATTTTATTTATTAAATATCTGAGTTTCGGGTATGTTCAATTTATGAAAACTAGTAATATTAGTAACCCTGTTGCGAAGGTTAACCCGATTGTTTTCTTTCTCTTTTTGTGGTTTCGTCGATTTTCTGTAGTGTCGATATCCACTCCGGAAATGATTGTATTGACATAAAGCATTGTGATAAACTTGTTCCAGATTTAAACATTCCGTGTTTACTTTTGATAAAAAAAACTTTATTGATGTGTATAGTATAAAAACAAGGATTTTTATTATTTACAATTTTTACATATGTTGTCGTACATTTTTTTAATGCACTATACTCCGTCGACTTCTCTTCTACTGAAAACAACCTCCGTGGCCTAGTTGGTAATACGCCTGTCTTCCGGTTGCGGTTTCGATTCCCGTTGGTATTTTTTTTTTTTTTTTTGAAAAAGGGTTCTAGTGTGGTTTTCACTTAAGGCATCTTTAACATCTTGCTTGTTGGTTGGAATACATTGCCTTGTGAAAATAAAAAAAACAAGTTAAATCAAAGGGTCTCAAATTGAGCGGTTTTTTTAATCATTTTTTTTTTCTAATTCTCGATTAAAACACACAATTTGCTTCGATTACAAAAACATTGTATTGGTCATTGAAGTATAATGTGTGACATTTAAACACAAAAAAAATATCCTCTAAATGTCCACCTCTTGCAGCTCCACATATGTCCACTATTTTGTCCAAATTTTCGATGACATTTTGGCATAATTGCGGTTCTATCTCACCAATAACGCGAATAATTTCGTCCTATAGCTCAGGAATTGATCGGGGTCATTCTTATAGACCTGACTTTTCACGTAACCCCAGAGAAAATATTAGGTGTACCGGAAAAGAATGTCGTTTTTTTTTGTTATCGCTTTTGAGTGGTCAGTTGTGCTTCGGCAGTCTAACTTTTACAACGTGTTCTGTGTTGTTTCTCTGACTACGTATACCTGGAGTGTACTAGGACTTTTAAACAAAAAAAATTACAACCCTATATACAATGGAGAGCTTTGTACCGTATGAGGAATTTATTCGAAATATTATGCTTTACCATTTCATGAAGAAAGAAAGTGCAACACGTGCTACAAAAAATATTTGTGATTTACTGGGAGATATTTTGAATGTTCGTAAATGCCAGAGGTGGTTTAAACAATTTAAATCCGGCAATTTTGATTTAAAAAATAACCCTGGAAGTGGTCGACCTGTTAAAGTGGATAGCGATGTTTTAACTGAGCTGATTCAGCAAAATCCAACTTCAACGATTCAAGAACTCGCGGAGCAACTCGGATGTTCATGGTCAAGCGTGCAAGAGCATATCAAAAAAACCGGCAAGACATGGAAACAAGGAAAATGGATACCTCATGAATTAAGCGAAGAGAATCTAGGTGAGCGTATAAACGCGTGCACTGAGTTATTGGAATTTAATACCAAAACTCCATTTCTACAACATCTTGTAACTGGTGACGAAAAATGGGTGTTGTATTCAAACCAAAGACGCAAGAAACAATGGCTTTCAAAGGGCCAGGTACCAAAACCCACCCCTAAGCCCGGGCTCACTGCAAAAAAAGTTCTTTTGTCTGATGGTGGGACTGCAAGGGAATAATTTATTTCGAAACATTAAAACCCGGACAGACAATTAACGCCCAAGTGTATTGTGATCAACTAGAGCATTTAGATGCAGAAATAAAATAAAAAAGGCCTGCACTGGCTAATCGTGGACAAGTGTTTTTTTAACAGCACGATAATGCACGACCGCATACCTCAAAAATTACGAAAGAAAAAATGAAAGCCCTAGGTTGGACAACTGTACCCATGTCACCCACCATATTCACCGGATCTTGCTCCATCGGATTACCATTTGTTCCGGTCAATGCAACACTTTTTAAACGGAAAATAATACAAAAATTATGAGGATGTCACAAAAGGCATATCTGAGTATTTTGCATCGAAACCAGCTGAATTTTACGAACGTGGTATTAAAAAATTGTCTGAGAGGTGGAAGGAGGTTATATCAAACGATGGCAATTATATTTTGAACTAAGTTTTTATAAATAAATACATTAAATGCACCAAATTGTTTTATTAAAAAAACGACATTCTTTTCCGGTACACCTAATAGTTCAACGGTGTCAGATCACATGATCTTGGTGGCGAATTATCATCACCGTTTCTGGAGATTACAATACATAAAATAATTCAACAATTTGAACGCGTTGCTGTATTATATACGACTCCATTTTTATAAGTGTGAAACATTACACTTCTCAAATGTCACAAGACCCAGGCAAGTTCGCGACGCCATCTGTGTTTTATCCAAGAATTTAAAAAATCGCTCAATTTGAAAGACCCTTTATATACAACGTAAGATAATACAACACAACAATCCCTTAAACGTATGATAATATGGTATTACAACTTGTAATAGAGAATATACCATATATTTATTTATTCACAAAATTAACCACAATTCAATGTCTTAGATATCTCTTTAACAATTATAAAACGAATGATAACCTATCAACATTTTAAAAACTCATAATTCTCAAAATATATATCTTTCAAAACATGACGCATGAAATACCAATATATGGTATAGTAAAACAAGAAAAGTGAAAAAAATCGAGTACAATTAATTCATTTCAATTATGTAACAATACAAGACTTGATTAAAAAGAAACAAAATGTTTCTCAAGGGCAACGAGCAAACGAAATTATAGGACAAATTACAAAAAAAGCTTAAGATAAAATGTAGGTTTGAATAACCAGTCTCCCAGTCAATATCAAAGATTGAGCAATACCCAGAGATGGACCCTTTGTAATTTTCAATATTTTTATTTTAAATTATACGCATATTTAATGCTTATATATTGGGTGTTAACATAAGTTGTGTCCGTTTTTTTTCCAAATTTAAAAATGAGCACCAAAAGTAAAACAAAATGGTAAAGGTTATACGTCATTCGAGAGAAAATTTTCTGCTCTAGAAGATATTGTGTTTGCTTTTACGTTACATATATTATTTTATTTGATTACAAGCCTTCAAAACGGAATGTCAAGTAGACGAAAGTGAGCATTTTCGACACCTCCTTCTGTTCGCGTTCAATCGAAGAAATAAAGCTGCCAAAGCTGCTCGCGATATTTGCGAAGTGTACGGTGAAGATGTTATGAATGAAAGGACAGCTCGTCGATGGTTTTTGCGTTTCAAAGACGGTAATTTTGACCTGAAAGACATGGAGCGTTCCCGACAACCAGTGAACTTCGGTGAAAACCGCTCAAACCATATTATTCATAAAGATCCCCTTCAAACCACCGTAGAATTGGCTGAGCACGTGAATTGTAGTCACATGACTGTATACCGCCATCTTAAATCAATGGGAAAAGTCCAGAGGTTCGGCGCTTGGGTTCCACATGTTTTGAGTGAAACCAACAAAAGTCAAATGTCGAACGTTAAAAATATGGTTTAAGCGGTCGTCATCAAAGTCCACTGGTCGTCCGGAACGCTCCATGTCTTTCAGGTTGAAATTACCGTCTTTGAAACCCAAAAACCATCGATGAGCTGTCCTTTCATTCATAGCATCTTCACCATACACTTCGCAAATATCGCGAGCATTTTGGTAGCTTTATTCCCTCGATTGAACGCGAACAGAAGGAGGTGTCGAAAATGCTCACTTTCGTCTACTTGACATTCCATTTTAAAGACTTGTAATCAAATAAAATAATATATGTAACGTAAAAGCAAACACAATATCTTGTAGAGCAGAAAATTTTCTTTCGAATGACGTATAACCTTTACCATTTTATTTTACTTTTGGTGCTCATTTATAAATTTGAAATAAAAACGGACACAACTTATGTTAACACCTAATATATAAAAGATTTATGCACGTTCAATGTTTTTTTTATCAAAACTAGCACGGAAATTAAAAGGAAATCAGTCTGTGGGTGTTAACTGGATTTTTTCGGTTTTACGTCAAACAAATATTCACAACATTATAATTGTGGTTTTTTATTTGCCTTACAGTTTCACTTACATGTGTTTTTGGTCAATAATTAGGCCACATTTAATCAATGTTTGCAATTCATTATACAAAACGGTATTAATTTTGTCGACCGACTTAGTCTTGTTTGCTGTATCCAGGTTATGTATTTTTTTCAATTAACAGCATACCATATATTTTTAAATACCTGCCTTTGTTTATTTGGTATTATCTGTTTGAAATATTCTCTAAAAAGTAAAGCGCTATTTCAGCAATTATAATAACCATATTGTTTTACGAATACCGAAATATGGTATTAATTGAAAAAAAATTATATCAGCGTATAAATATTTTTATTAAAAACTTTATTTTTCTACAGCGAAACATACAAAGCACTCTTACTAGGCGTATGCCCGTCGTAAGGCAGGGAGGTTTCACAAAACAAAACGGGAGACTTAAACAGACGAGACAAATTAAATTCCATCAATCACATTACATCAAGAAAAAGCATTTAAATCAGGAACATTCCGTATACGGAAAGGGATTATTCACTGATTTATGGTATAGACAGAAAAATGCACTCAGAAATCCACGAAAAGGGAATTTCTCAAGAAATGCTTTTATGTTGCATAATTTTGATCCCATTTGAGTTTTTATCTTGTGTTGACGTTAACTCTCACTTAATCTTGTCTAATCAGCCCTTTTGAGTATTTATCTTGTGTCGACGTTAACTCTCACTTAATGTTGTCTAATTAGCCCTTTTTATTTCAGTTTTATTTTAATATATCTTATGGCTCTAGGTAACGCATTGAGTAACTTAGGAGCCGAGTACACTGAATGTCTGCTGAAACACCTTTCGCATATGTGGTATTTTTCTTTATTTTATAGTTTTTCCTCTTGTTTAATAAATTATTAAATCAGTCTTACAATCCTACAGATTAAAAGCTAGCGTTTAAATTTAACGCAATAGATTTTTGACAATTGGAAAGTCACTTAAGTTATGAAAGTGTGAACATTTATTTACAAGTATACCTGATAATTGATGTCGGGTCGTGCATAATATGTTGTGATAGTTGCGAAGCAGAAATCAGGCGACGGATTGACATGGCAAGAACTATTTCTACGCTGGAAGATGTGTGAAAGCGCATAACGTTGAAAATTAACTTGTTAACCGGGTTGCAAGTTAACCGAGGCAGCAAAAAGTTCATTTTTTATAACATTTAATCATCTTTCATTAGTATTATAAAAATCAATTTTACAGCCCTCAATCAATGCAACCCCTATTCATCGTGAGTCTACTGTATATGGATTAGAGATGTAGACCCTAAGAGCGAGCGAGAGGAATAAGATAAACGTATTCAAGATATGGTGTTGGAAACGGCATTATACACCAACACCCCCATGATAGAAGAATTGGAATCCAGGAATCGGAAACGTATACTGCTATTTAGACACATGGCTCCCATGTGAATGATACCTTGGAGAGAAATGGTTATCATAGGTATCGTATAAGGCAGAAGGGGTGTAATGGTAGAGTACTAACCCGTTCGACTGACCAGGTTAAGGGTGCCACTCGGCACCCACTCGGCTCTTCATAACATATGATTCAGAGAAACCTGCACCAACTCATCTCGAGGGATCCCTATCCTAAAGAGGGGGCGTTGCGTGATAGTATTAATCATAGCGAAATTCGTTTTATTTTCTCATAAAATTTTACAAAAAAATAACTTTCATAATAGACTAAATGGAATGTGACTTCGGACCAAGAAACGGCAGAACAGCGTGACGCTTGCAATCGTGTATCATCGATATCTCCACCCGGCACACTCATCCTGCGTACGCTAGTCCTCTCTGGTTTGATGAGATCTTCGCCCTTCCCGGAATGCGGATCGGACTGCCGAGCCAAATTGGGATGCGGATGTCTTTAGCGATCCCCGAGTCGGTTTCCGAGTAATCGTCTCGCATTCTGCCGGACGCCGCGCACTGTATATTTAACCGAGTATGAACGATCAGGGACCACGGTGCCGGCATTCCTGGCGACTTTCCTTTGCTCGACGGTCAAGGCGGCTCGCGGCATGGCGAACTGCATCTCAGAGATGGGGTGGACTGAAAAAAACGTTGTAAATCCTTCTAAAAACAATTTACTTTCTTTCTTTGATCTAAATACGTTAAATTTTCTTTCACAATTTATTTCTTAGTCAATTTAGTTAAAATTTCTCAATGTGTCCAATACTCTTATATTTGTTTGTATTTTATTTAATTTACTCCTCGCTTTGAAAACCAAATAATTTGACTCGAAAAGCTTTAGTTATTAACTTTCTATAGTCTAAGCATGATTTATTTCTATATATAACGGGAGTCCATCGTGAATCATTAGTGGATAATTAGCACGCGGACTACTGAATCTTTTTTTTAATCAAGTAAAATAATTTCTCTCTCTCTTCCTGGCTCCATCCCAACTCATTGTCTACGAAGACTGTTGCGGGCAGCTCTCCTCGTCCTCAGGTTGTATGCTCTTCTGTCCCGGACTACGTCCCCCAGGCCGTGCTTCTGCATCAGGTTATCTTTTTCACCACCCATGAATTCTTTGGTCTTCCTCTGGTTGTTATTCGAGGAAGATCCATGGAGATTGGCTGGTTCACAATGTGCTCGGGTGCTCTGCGTCCAACGTGCCCATACCATCTCAATCGCCTCTCCTCCATCTTGCTGTTGATGTCTGTAACACCCAGGCTTCCAATCAAGTAAAATAATGTCCTAATTTAAAAATAAAAAATAAACAGTAAAAATGTAAGAGTTTAGATAATTAATTGTGATACATCCTTACGGACCTTAGTAATGCCGTTAGATCACTCTAGAGCATAGTTTCCCAAACTTTTGTCGCCCCGTAGACCAGTTGCCGATTTTTTTTTTGTTTTCCGTAGACCCCCCCTGCCTAATATTGATTTTTCCTGAACTTATTAACTTCAAATGTATTTTTGACAGCTGACACAGTGCTGTTCATCTTGATAAGTTTTTTTTGTAGAGTGGACAATTGTAAAAAAATAAAAACATGTACAATTTTTACTCATATTTTTATTGAAAAGACACAAAATTCAAGTAAACATTTTTTTGTTTTCCGTAGACCCCCTGCCTGCCTAATATTAAATTTTCCTGAACTTATTAACTTCAAATGTAGTTTTGACAGCTGACACAGTGCTGTTCACCCTGATAAGGTTTTTTGTCGAGTGGACAATTGTAAAAAAATAAAAACATGTACAATTTTTATTCATACCTTTATTGAAAAGACACAAAATTCAAGTAAATATTTGGCTTTGGAACGAAACAAATCAAAACCTAGTAAAATTCTTACATATAATTAATACGCAACTAATACTGTTAATGAGAGGGATGAACCTGATGCTCTGATAGCAATGGTTCAATATTTGGCTTCAAATCAGTGAGGAATAGTCTTAAATCTCCACGTTCAATTATTTGCATTCGATTTCCTTATATAAGTATTTTTTTGTCATATGTCTAATATAAGTATTATGTACACACAATCTGTGTTAGGTGTAATAAGACATTTACGGAACGCCTTAATAATGATGATGATCTGCCTAAATGGGATCCGCTCACGTGGACTCCCATTTACATCTCGTGCACCCCCAATTTCTTTTCTCGCTGACATAGACCCCCTGCAAGTAGAAATCGACCCTTGAGGATCCATATAGACGACCACTTGGGGAATCTTTGCTCTAGAGTCTACCATAGACTAGTATTTGAATGCATAAAAAAGTCAGAATAACGATGGAAGTTTTAAGCACTCAGCGAAAGTTTATATAACCTTTTTATTTTTCAGTATTTAACGTGTTAATCGATTATTCGTAAAACTGCATACTTTTTTCTGTTTCCTACACCACCACCATGAGCCCGTATAGTTTAAGAGAAAATTAAAAAACGATGTATTTGAAATTTAAATCGTACGAACCCAAAAAATACAGAAACATATTAAAATTATGCACTATGTACGTCATTAATAATAATAGTAATAATAGATAAACAATTTATATTGCGTCGTGTAGATACCAGACTTTCCTTAACCATTTATCTTGGCAAAGTTCAATTTAAAAAATCACAACTTATCCTTATAGGTTTTTTTATATTACATTTCTACCCACGTTACATTTCCAAAATATCTATTTTTATAAAACACAAAAAGCGCTATAAAATGATTCTATAATCTAAAACAAGAACAGCATTTACATAGCTGAATTATCAACAAATAAAATGGTTTGAATATTTTTTCTCTACATGTAGTGATTAATAAGATATTTAAAGATTACTTACCCCAATTTTCAAAACGCGCCCACACTGTCCAGACATGTTGACCCGATGTCGTTTGAAAGCTTGTAGTGTTGTCAATATTTATCGCCAGATGATACCACTGCACACAATAGTGCATGTATAGTATTTGATTGTGTTGCCATATTTGAAATTACGTTCGAGTTTCTGGATTTTTTTTTAAATCCCTAAATTAGTGTAACAGCTGTGTTACAATGCCATGATAAGGGTTAAGGGCGTTCTTGCTTGGGATTCAAACCGAATATTAGAATAATTTTACAAAAATAAGTTGAGTGTAAGGCGCCCGTTACAGGGTCAATCTGGATCGCAATCCGTGATCGCCGATCAATGATCGCGGTCAAGATTGACCGTGTAATGAGCGGATTGATGGATTGATCAATCGGATCGCAATCCGTGATCGCCGATTTGGATCGCGGATTGCGATCCAGATTGAACGTGTAACGGCGGCCTATGAATAAGGTGTTGGCTGCATTCGTTAGATTACGAACTTCTCCGCATCTACGTATGTTTTGAGAAACATATTTTGTAAGAAAAACGCAGAAAATTTACTAAGGGAAGGCTAACAAAGAAATCTTTGTATATTTTCCGATATGTGATGCGGCTTCAGATATGGAGTGTAGTGTATGTGTGTAGCGTTCATATAATATCGCAAATCCTGATAGATTTACCAAAAAGGACACTCCCACATATTTTCAAAGCCGCACACGACGCCACCCACATCTCCGACATCTTGATGCAGACAAAGAAACACCACTTGAGAAAACGTACGTCCATCCAAATCAATGACCTAAGTCACCATACACCACGCAATAACATGACTATTGCAACAGTAAAACAAACACGCCAAAACGACGATAAGCACACTGTGATCGACCAAAATCGATAGAACACAGCCTCAGGAATACCCCAAACAACTCCAGAGAGTGGAAGTGAACTTTTTCTTCTTCAGTTTCAATCCTGGTGATTGGTTAGCAGCAAAGCCCTGCATCTCCTCCTCCACTCCGTTCGGTCTTCAGCGATCCTCTTGAGCTCTGTATAGGAGGTGCAGTCCATATCGTGGCATATTTGCTCCAGATACTCTGGACGAGAACGCCCTCTTCCAATCGGAAATGAACTATGATTCTTTATATTCTATTTATAAATAAAGATATATTATGGATATTGATGGATGAATTTTAACTGAGATAAGAAGTATGACAGGAGAACATGCATGACGAGATCTATATATGTGAACGATGCGAGAGCTGTGTGCATAGGTAAAAAGGTGTGGAGATCTGTCCTATGTGCCTACTATAAAAGGAGCATGACGGGAGGGTATGTAACATATGTATGTAAAATTATTTTTTCATACGTTCTTGCAGTCTGTTTTGCAAAAAAATCTTAGTTATTTGAACCCTCTTTCTAATAATTATTAGAATTATAATTCATTATGAAGTAGGATTACGTTAGTTTGATTACTTACTTGTATGTGTTTTCTGTTCCCCATAACAATTTGACGATATCTCCTTTATGTGATATTTTTTCACATATATGTTATGTTATTTTATAAAAATTGGAAAAATCAACAAAATAATAAAAAAATCTTTATCTTTATCTGCGAACTGTCTTCATTATTCTTATTTATTTTACGTGTTTGTATGCACACTTGTTTTCATTTTTGAAACGGTTAGTTATTTTTTTTAATGTCTTATTAAAACTGCATAATGATTGACGAAATATTTCGGCGGTCCCGTCGAATAAATTTCTAATTTTCTCGCGTAATTCGACGCCTAAAACTGCATGCAAATTGTTAATTAAAATGGTCTTGCCGGCGATAAGTGGTCTCAAGGCGCCATTAATTCGAAGGCTGTCCACATTTTGTCTCCATATGTGCTTTCCGCGTTGAAAAATCGACCGCGCAAAACGCAAATCGCTTTTATTTAATTAAATTAATAAATATGCTGCATAAGAAGTTACTCGTAAAAATTGTTTGCCGTAAATCTGCCAAGTTCCGTGAATTTTTTGTGTCGAAGTTTTAGGATATTGTATCATTTGTGTCACTTTTATGGGTCTTTTATGTCACATAATAACACATAAAAAATTGATGTAAATTTTTTTCAAGTTCTCGAAATTTTGTGTTTCTAAATGTATCGTGCCTCTATACTATTAATTCAGTTATGTTGGAAAACATCTTGCAATTTATTCCATTACCAAATATGTACTTCATATTTTAAATTTTTTTTAATCAAGTTTTCTCCAATCGCATCTCTTATCACAGGATCGTGACCCCCTTCGGAGTGAGTTTCTAAAGTTGGTATTTCTAACGAGCCTTCTCCACCTGTTTCTGCACTCGCAGTGTGTATATCACCAGTTACAGAAAGTGGTATTCATCATCTTGTCGGTTGATGCTGGAAGTCGCTCTCTACGCCGGTTACCATCTAAGTTGTCATATTCCCTGCAAACTATTGAAGAACTGCAGTTCGTCTCCGCCATACTGTGGTAAGACGTGGCGAAAGGAGCCGAATACACGCTGTAGAAATGAGTGCTCTGAGAACAATTCAATTCAAGGGATGACAATAAAGATTGAAGTGGTGAGGGATGAATGTGAATTTAAGACAAGTTGTTGAGTATGATAGAAAGCACTATGAGATGGTTTGGACATTTAGGACGAATGAATGAAGAAAGACTATCAAAGCAAACACGAGTGGACGCGCGGTAAAGGAAACCCAAGGATAGTTGTTGGATCAAGTTAATGATATTTTGAATTCATTATGTAAAAAGTCAGAGAAATCGTAGAAGTTGTATGGTTTTAGAGGAGGCGAAGGATTTTTGTGGAGATTGAAAAATGATGGATAGTGTGTATGTGAAATTGACATTTTTAACAAATCATCACTTTTGTGCTATTGTTTCCTGCATATCATATGAAGCCTGCATTTTTTTTCATTGCACGATGCATTATTTATAAAGCGGAGTTAATCACATTATCGTGATATACAAATGGCAATGAACAATCATTTAGTAAACGAATGTCGTAAAGCCATCCTTTTGTTTTATGTTGTATTCAATCAGTTAACAAGTTATGGTATCATACCATAACCATACAAAGAGATTTATATCATTTTCATAGGAAATACGTACCTCCGATTGTCAATGAATTTATTTCTGGTTTCGTTATTAATAAATTAGTTAAATGAATATTTTCACTTGATGGGGTACTTATGTTTTTAAATTTGTCTGAAAAGTTATAAATCTCCCTCAATTATTATTGGTTAAGGATAAAAGGCAGATGTTTTTTTTTGTTTGGTCGTGATTTTGGTTGTAGACGAGCATTCTACCAAAGGTTACAGAAAAAATATTTTTTGAAAAGTACAATTCAAACATTTCAAAGTTTAAAGACGTGCATTCTAATAATCATAAAAATAACACTTCCCTTCTCCCTCATGCTTAATTTCTATGCTCGTAAACCATAGACCTGTTGGCCGATTAACTAAGAATTCCTATTTTAAGTCAGCTTACTTATTACATGACCAATTGAATAGTCTTTTGATTCCTTCTAAAAATAACCTAAAATATATTAGTATATTGATACAATGTTTAAGTATAAAATTAAATATTACTTTTAATAATATACGAAATAAAGCTGCTGCAAATTTATCAAACAAGAGGCCAAGATGTTCTAGTTGTCGATCTTCGTGGTCTTGTTGATAAGACATCTGTCGTCTTACCCGAAGTTACGAGTTCGATTCGCGTTGGTATACAAATTTTTAAAAAGGGTTCCAGTCTGGTCTACATTTAAGACCTTTAACACATATCTTGTTGGTTGGAAGAAATTGTGAGAAGAGTTTGAGAGAGCCACGTAGAAATAAACCCGTCAGGTTGAACTGTATGTAATGAAAGAGTATTACAGTACAACACATGACACTAAGAAATTTCAGTACGATTCCCAAAAACGACCTAAAATCTCTGGTGGTAAAAATAAGTTTAAATATTGGAAGAATACCACCATTCATACCGCTATGCCTGTTGGAAGGGCCTTAACTCTTTTGAACGGGACTGCTTCGGATATTGACATATTTCATATCACATTACCAAAAGCAAAAGTAAATTTTCTTCTAAGATGGAGCACGTTAGAAAGCACTCATCAACGTACTTAAGTGACTTTGAATATATGTGTATGTTTGTGTGTATATATGTATGCATATACATTATTTTTAATGTTAACATTTCTTGTATTTTTCATAGTAATTGGGCTAAGTCTGTTTTGAGAAAATAACTAAGTAAAAATAATGTAGAATTAACCAGTAGTTGACAGAAGACATGTCATGGTCCGCAAAAATATAATAGAATAAGAAGTCAAGGACTTCTTTCAATAGCCCAATGGGAGGAGACACATTTCTCCCCATTAAATGTCCTCAGTGAGATATAGGCAAAAGCCTAATTTACTGGGGGCACGACCAATGAAAGGCAACAAACCCAGATATATTAAAATTGTGTGTCAGAATTAAATTACTTGTTTTTTTTTCCGCAAATTATGTATATTTCTTGTCATGTGTAAAATTAAAAAAAATTGCCAAATCCATCCGTCCAATACATTAAAAGAAGAATAATAATGAACTACGTTTTAAGAAAAATCAATTCTTATTCGGGAACTTGGATATGAAATCGAATGAATTTTCCTACTGCATCGAGAATTTGCATAATATTAGCTCGCAGTCGAATTGGAAAAATGCGTACGAACAAGTCGATATTTTATGCCCCATATTGATTATTGGAAACGGTTTCATTTTACCAGTCGATCTCCAGTCGGAGCTAGGCTTGACCTGACCTTTGTGTTAGCTGAATATGGCAATATCAATGAAGTTGGGAAGACTGAACAATAGTTTGTAATCGCCATATTTAAAAGTTTTGAGTTTTATATCTTGGTTTCATTATATATACGACATGTATCATCATATCTTAAATGATTTCTCATTTTCAAAATTTTCGCCGCCAGACTTTCGATTTATTTACTAGTTGCAACCCGTGAAATATTCACGGAAGTAAAACAAATTCTACATTTATGAAAATATATACTCATAAATGTAAAATTTGTTTATATATGTATAATTTATACATCGTTCCCTTTTACACCGGTTCAAAAATTGTTAGCTAGGTATTTAAAATTCGTTCAGTATCACGGACCCACCGAGATTCAAATTTCGAATTACTTTCGGAGAGAATCCAAGTATTCCTCTCTCGCTCTCTTGTATTCAATTCTCGTATTCTTTCTTCGACGACAATCATCGTACGGGTTTTGGCCTATTTATGCCATGATTTTATTTTACATTTGATACAGGTGCCACCCAATTACATTACTCGTAAATATAATACCATATAGTATATCGTCGTTGTTCTGCGAAAAGCATTTATTTTAGCCCAAATATTTAGTTTGGAGATAAATGCAATTTATGTTTCGGGAGGCGATGTAAAATCATGTTTTTAACCCTGAGAGATCGGCGCACTGCTATAGCAGTGGTAGAAATTTGTTCTACCCTTGTATTCTAAATTAATATCATTCATTTAGAATACAAGGGTACATATTCTAAAATATATTTATGTTGTAAAAATATTTGTTTTTTGTTTTTTTGCTGTTTAAAATAAATATTTATCACGAACGCCCGAATCGTAAATATATCTCAGCACTAGATAGACAATTATATTTTTTTCTCGTAGCGCTCTCAGGGTTAATAAAATAAAATACTAACATATGTTATTTAAAGACAGTTTATTTATTTATAAGATTTACTACAAAAAAAAAATGAGTAACTTAAAAACATATTATCTAAAAAATTTAAATACGGACACCTGTTTTGGACTTAATCATTTTTTGGTGAAAACAACTGTAAAAAAGTGATTTAAACGCTTCTAAAATATTGTTTTTTTCTATATTATTTTATTATTTATTCCGATGTTTTGATGTGTCGTGGTTTATGAAGTCATGAACTCTTGTGCTGGTTGGCAGGGATGAATACCAACTATGGAATTGCTGAGGGATGATATGTTTTTTTTATATTTTCATAACAGCGAAACCATATATAATTTATGGACATAAAAGTTTTTTCCATGTGTAGATATTTTTATTGTAAGTAATACAATGGCATCAAAAAGTCATTTTAAGCAAAAATGGACTTAAATACTTTTCGCAGAACGACGATATAGTACAATTCAAATATTAAAAAGATAAAAGTCTAAACGCAATAACAATAAGAACAATTATACCGTAGCCCAGTAGTTACATACATTCCGTAGTCTAGTGGTAACATTCTTGACTTCCATTCGGGGATTTTGGGTTCGGTTCCCGCTGCCACCTAAAAAAAAGGTGCCAGTCTGTAAAAAGAGTTCGCTTGTTAACAATACTTGCACGCGCTGAGCGGTAGGGTTGACAATACGTTCAATGATGAACCACGAGTTCCGTACCTACTCCAGAGGCAAGAAACCCGACTGGGACCGAAAATAATACTGTGTCCCGGCCACGCTCTTCAATGTATCCGAAACATTAATATGTACCATACGAAAAAAGATACCTTTTTTCTCTGTGACTCCTCAATTTCTCCACCAAGATCCTCAATTTATCCACCGAAATGTGGAAGATACCAATATCGGAAACTCGATATTTACTTGCTCTATGCTTGCTTGTGCGTTCATGATAGGCGTACTTGTTCGATTACCCGCTGGTTCTGTTTCTGTGCTTATATTACTTTTATATTTTTTCAATGTAATAATTTGTTTCGACCTTATGCTTTTTTACGTACAAAGCCTAATCGTTAATTTTTTTAAGTTTAATCAGTTGAAACTTTCAGTTGTCTAAAACAGTCATTTTTTAAGTTAAATCAGTTGAAACTTTAAGTTGTCTAAAATTGTAATTTTTTAAGTTAAATCAGTTGAAACTTTAACTTGTCTAAAGCTGTAATTTTTAAGTTAAATCAGTTGAAACTTTAAGTGGTCTCAAATTGTAATTTTTTAAGTTAAATCAGTTGAAACTTTCAGTTGTCTAAAACAGTCATTTTTTAAGTTAAATCAGTTGAAACTTTAAGTTGTCTAAAATTGTAATTTTTTAAGTTAAATCAGTTGAAACTTTAACTTGTCTAAAGCTGTAATTTTTAAGTTAAATCAGTTGAAACTTTAAGTGGTCTCAAATTGTAATTTTTTAAGTTAAATCAGTTGAAACTTAAAATTGTCTAAAATTGACATTTTTGGAATTAAATCAGTTGAAACTTTAAGTTGTCTCAAATTGTCATTTTTTAAGTTAAATCAGTTGAAACTTAAAATTGTCTAAAATTGACATTTTTGAAGGTAAATCAGTTGAAACTTTAAGTAGTCTAAAATTGTAATTTTTTAAGTTAAATCAGTTGAAACTTAAAATTGTCTAAAACTGTAATTTTTTAAGTTAAATCAGTTGAAACTTTAAATTGTCATTTTTTTTTAAATTTCGTTTTATTATATTGACTAATTCCATAGTGACTTTAATGTGGTGGCACTTCATCCTAGTGTGGGTGTGTTGCCCTTTAATAAAAAAAACAGCCTGTGAGTTTTAATAAATTTTTAATATTCTGTCGATAATGAGCTTTATTCATTTTTAGGAGTGGTGTGTAGAAACAAAGAAAATCGTATAAATCTGTATGTTATAAGTCTGCACGTTGAATAGTCGTTCGTCTTCGAACTTGAATATCCTCGCAGTAGGAATGTTATCAGTCAAGACTGATGCAACGTCGCTAAAATGTAACCGCTTATATTAATGGATATACATAGCTGTAATCCATTCAGAGAATGGACTAATAAACTCCCCGATCGTGAGGAACTGCAAGAATTTGCTTGTGAAAAAGTTAATTTTCTGACCATTTTTGTAATCAAGAATATGGTACAAGCAGCTGAAATGTGGTATCTCCGTGGAACCTTAAAAGATACGTTAAGAAACGATGTTGATATACGCCAGAAATTATTAGTTGGTGAGTTCCTAACTCTATAGGTTGAAAAATCCTATTTTACATGTGTCGAAAATGTCAGATGACTATCCCGATACGAGTATTCAAGGTGACACCTATACGAATATCGCGAGTGGGAAAGCCAATGACGTGGAGCTGGCAGATAAAGGGACTGTGAGAACAGACCTTAGCTGAACTAGGAAACTTTTCCCCAGAGCGTCTATGAGCATTTTATGGTGGTATATGAACACTACACTACACCTAAAGCTGAATGTGTTACTGTCGAAATTTCGAAAGATTTTTTTATAATTCGTCTTCTAAGTAATTCGTAAATTTTCTGTGGTTTGCCAAATATATTTTCTTAAAAACATGCAGATGTGGAGAAGTTCTTTATCTAACGGACACAACCACTACCTTCATCCTCACAGTCAACTTATATACTAGTATTTATTTTGTATAGTATTTATTTTGTTTTATTTTAATATGTCAATAAAAGTGGTTCGAGTCTCGAGCTAGAGCGTTCTTGAGGAGAGTTCGATCTCTAAACGGCGCTGTGTAAATTGTTCTCTATTATTATTATTGTTATAGCGTCAAACACCGACTCGCACGGAGGAGTGCCGTGGCAGTGCAGCAACCCCGACCCTAATAAATAAGGGGTGGTGAAGATGAAGAGTAAAAAAAAGAATTAGTTTAAAGTGTCCAATTAATAAAGCAATGAAACATTTTGAAAATTAAGCTTGGTTAGATATTTTCGTGTAAGTTAAATTTAGAAAAAGTATGAGTTAATCCCTACTGCTTGACGTACATATTGTGAAATTTATGCCTGTAGTGCATAATGTATCAGCAGTTAGAGATTTCTCAAGATTTTACAAAACCATACAAATGCAGGTTCTTCCAAACGATAAAGGCTATTCACTAAATAAAGTAGTTTATAATATATAATATAGATATCGGTGACGACCAATCAATACACAATGTTTATTTCCTTAGAATCTTCGAAAATATTTCGCGAAATCACTCAAGTTCCTGTAGCGTTAGTTATATTGAGTTGGTGGATGGAAATTAAAATTGCTTGTTGCCAAACTTAAACGTCGTGCGGCACGATAACCGATTTTCATTATCTAGGTTAAGTTTAGATTTCAACGAAAAATTAATCCATATTCCATGGGACCTTGGCTTTACATAAAGCATTAAGGAATTATATATTTAGACTAAATGCAATATACAGTTATTGCGTTTGATAAATTAATTTATTATACAATGCGGTATACACTGTTTTGAATATTTAAATA
The DNA here is from genome assembly GCA_949825065.1 of Odontocerum albicorne. NCBI lineage: Eukaryota > Metazoa > Arthropoda > Insecta > Trichoptera > Odontoceridae > Odontocerum > Odontocerum albicorne. The sequence goes on along the minus strand of OX463839.1, from coordinate 53,987,616 downwards.
TTTTATTTAATATTGAATTATATAGTAAGTTTATTTTGAGGGCCAGGTGAAATACTTACATTTTTAATCTATACAGAAAATAAAACAATTCCAAGCTAATATAAAAAGACAAACTACAATAAAAAACATTTAACATGAAAACAAATTTAACAAGGTTGTCAATGGTTTGGGCGATTAAAAAAAATCTATTTAAATATAAATTCATCAGTTATTTGAAGTTTCCAACTAACCCTGAAGCTGAGAACAGCAACGTTCTCGAAAATTCATTCACTCTTCACCCGGCTGCCCCGCTGGGTGGATTCGCCATCTGAGAATTAAATCTTCATCCGTCGTCTGCCGTGCCGGGTGGATTATCCACCTGGTTGCTACAAGGCTGATCTTCACTTCATCTGAGAGCTGTGCCTAAACCATCGCCAAGCTAGTATTAAACAACTGCCAGTTCCTTCCGAGGATCAGTCACCAGCCAGCAGCCGACCAGCCAAGACGTCTCCACTCCAGCTCTTCAGCTTCTTCACGTGGCTGACTTCCCCGGCTGCCTTCATCCTGCGTGGACCACCGTTGCCGCCTGCTAGAGCCGCCTCGCCTTCCCTCCTGGGACAGCATCGCCGCCTACCTGGAGCCGCCCTGCCATCCTGCCTGGACCAGCATTGCCGTCCTTGCGCCATTATCGGGCCAACGCGGCTAACATACCTGAACCGTTACAGGCCTACTGTGTCGCTGCCTCTACATTAAAATAAAATTTAAAAAATATTCTGCTGTGCTGTCATTGTCGCACTGAGCGCCTTGAATACGCTCCTCCAGTCACGGTAGTAGTACCGTAGAGATTTTATTTTTTTATTACTGGGATATCAATGTGCGGATCTATTTTTTTATGATTGTTAAAGAAGTGGAATAAAAACTATGATAAATTGATCTATAATGCCTTCGTATATGTATATATGAACCAAATATTAATAAAATACATGTTTTATCTTCAAATATTTCAAAATGTTATTCTTATATTGTATATTTACGGATTTTGTTCTAGAAAACTAAAATATACTTGAAAAATCAGAATTATTTATAGAAGGGGGCGCGGTATAATTTATAAAAGCAATATAATTCAAGAAACACTTGGCGAATATTTTTTTTCGAACGGCATATAAACAATATCGGCGGCTTATTGCGTTGCATTTCAAGAACCGAACAGTTGTTGCCAGTTTATGCAGAAATTCGCGTATCGTAATAGCGTTCTCATTACATTAAGGAGTCGTTACTCGGATTCCTTGTACGGTCCATTAATTTTTCGTGGATTTTTTTTTTCAAGAGTTCTCTTTTTTATATTTTCTATTAATGAGAACCTAAAAATACCTCAGCGTAACAGAGAACCTAAAAATACAATACTATTAATGAGTGAACAAGGGTTCCAAACCAACAAAAAAAAATCAAACCGTTTTTTAACGAATTGTTATATTTTATCGTGTTGAACTCATGCCCTAAGCTTACTAAACTCTGGTCCAAAACTCATGATGAACAAGAATATTATTTTACGATTTTGATAGGTAATATAAAGTACCCTCTAATCTTATTAATGTTATATGTTTATCATTAGCATTGTAATCCAGTGTGCGACGTCCTAGAAAAACTTAACACGACCAAATTAATCAAATCTTGGCAGAATACTATGCATGACGAGGTGTATGGTTAAGGCAGAAGCAAAATATGTTTGCCAGGATTGAATTAAGTAGAGATCTGTTCTCTCTGTCTACTCTAATAGGGGCAGTGCGTGATGATGATATGTCTTGGTGCCATCCATAATGTTTTGTCACTTGTATTCATTAGTCTTTGCAGGATCAGTGTCCTACAATTTTAATATATTTCGCTTCAATAGCTTGGCTGTACGGAGTTGAAAGGTTTTTCTGTATACCTTTGTCTCCATACGCCTATTTCATAAACTGGACTATATATTCTACTTAGTCTCCAGGATACTTACTAAAGCAATGTAGACAATGTCTTGACTGTGTATTATAAAGATTTTGTAATGTGCAAAAATTGATGTAGTATGATTTTTATTTATTTATAAAAAAAAATTCACAGCTTTACCTATACCATGTGTCTACAGATTAGTGAACCTCATATCCATTATTAATGTCTTCTTCCCAGTGTCATGTCAGGTCCCCCCAACGTTGAATATCACCTGAGAGTAGGCATCTTTGTCCCCGGCAGCCCGAAAAAGATCTCCAACGCCCCTTATGCAAGTCCAATCACGTATATTGCGGAGCCAGGAGATTTGCCTAGTTAATGTCTAGGTACACGAAAAAGACAACATATTTACTATTGTATTGCATACAGTTCAAATATAAAAACAATATAGAACAAATACAAAAAAAAATCCTCAGATATCTATGGTACAGAACAAAGGGTGATTAACCAAAATATGCTCACTATGCCGAACTTCTCACGGTGTGTAACTATAGAAGCCTCGAAACAAGAAGGCAAGAATCCATTGCGATATTCCTGCTTAAGGTTTTTCAAGGTTGCTTTAACTGTCTCGCGATTCTAGAAGCACTTAGTTTATATGTATCTAATAAATATAGCCGTGCAAGGAATCACCCTCTGTTCTACATACCAACTTACAGGACGAATATCATAGCTACACACTCAGTCACGCGTGGTATAGATATATTGAACCAACTGAATGACACTGTTGATATATTCTCGGTACCGTCTAGCAGTATGAGAATAATCCTGGCTGATATTCTTCCTAACGAATAAGCTAACGCTAGAAGCAGACCCTCTTTGCGTAACAGGAGAAATCCGTGCAAAGTGGATTAAAAGAAAGTACAACCTAACGAGCTTAATTGTACCGTGTAGCAATTACTTTCAACGAACCAAAAATATGGTAAAGAGGCCTTAAATGAAAACTAGACTAAAACTCTATTTAAAAAAAGTAAGCCCCAAGCGTATTATCAGCTAGGTCACTGAGATCGTATTATTCCTACTTTCCAAAAAAACGATACGATGTAGAAAATGTACAAAATAATAGTTTTGCCTTAATTTTTAGAATTTCTTTGTTTGAACTATGAATGAAGAACGCTTATCTGCAACACTGTATTCAGGTTTTCCTAAAGTAATTATCTCGTAACATTAATAATATGTTTCATCATTTTCCAAAAATGTCTTCACGTGTATTAATTTATGTCAGTAATTTATCGTGTCTCTCGTGTTTTGGATGCCATATCATCCTAATTGCATGAACCACGATAGTTGGAGATCGGAATTTCATCAGCTTGATTTGATTGCAAATTGCCCGAATCAGACAGCATTTCATCGCATAAAATGTTCGCGATTCTGTATACAAATATTAATCGAGATTTTAAACGATTGGCACGAGGAGTCAAGTCTCATTTGGCATAATAATCTCCTGGTTCAGTGTTTCTTAACATTTTTTTAATTAAAGAGACGAGGATTTTTTATTCATGCGCAGTTAAATAATATAGTTTTTTTAATTTTTGACAAAATGTGATTAACCTTTCCCTTCACGCGTTCCGGTGCTGTGTATTCAATACACACTTGTAAAAATGAGCGATTTAAAATTGGAAAAATAAGAATATTCGTAGCCAATCGCTTAAATTAATTAAATTTGAAGTCAAAAGTGATAATAATTGAAATTTAATTACTGAAAATATGAAAAAACATTGGCCGAATATGATAAAACATTACTCGAACCGGACAGCATCAAAATCTGTTAAGATGATAGTCCATTTAAGTATGTTGGTTCATTTTTTTGTGTATGCGAGTGAAACGTGGACGTGGAAAAAGAATGAGAGGAGCCCAAAAAATGCATGCACTGAGAAGAATACGTGGAGTAAGAATGTATGACAGCATACGGAATGAAGTGATTAGAGATGAATGGAACTTAAGGGTGATGTTTTCAGTAAGATGAAGAAGAGCATGCTGATACGGTTTGGGTATGTGAAATGAATGAATAAAAAAAGACTAACAAAACAGATATATATGCGAATGGACAATGTGCGAGAGGAGAGCGAAGAAAAGTATACTCGGATCAAATTAATGGTATTCAGAAAAAAAGAAAACGTAGAAAGTCGAGGAGAAAACGTAGTTAGTTGTTTGAATGTAGAAGAGAATGTGTGTGGAGATGGAAAAGTCTGGGGCTCTGTCATCTTCCTACCCCAACAGGGAAATGGCGTGATGGTGTGTATGTATGTATATACGATCGGGCGCCCCCTAGAAACATCAGATATTTACTGATGGTCAACTCTTTCATCCCCGGAACATCAAAACCAATGCCATATAATTAATTATTTGTTGTTTAATATAGTTTGTCAATTTTTACCACTTCTGTTATATTATTGTGTACTTGTTAAATATGTACTGATAATAAGAGTATCTCGATAATCTGATTTTTGATGAATATTTAACAAGCAGACATATTAACAGTAAAAAGCTGTTAAAAAAACGCACTGTCTGGATCGCTGATGAAACCTACTCGTGTATCTTCTCACTGCGGATGCGCTGAATATATCCATTCACATACGATACTCCATATCAGAGAAAGAAAGAAACATCGAAAAAAAAATACGAAACATATGTTGAAAAGTGGATTCTTAGGCGGTTTCTATTTATACCGACATATTTCATTAGACATTCATCATTTTGCCATGCCACTGATGTGAATGCATGCACGCTGCAAGCCACACGCTGCACAGTGCCTGCAAGCGATGCGCAGTATCCACACCGCGCTTCTTGCTTTCTCGTATTCATTCCTTGTTTAATGAACTGCGTTCATTATCGTCTGCACTTGTACTGTTGTTGCGTTCACAATCGATACATAGCATACTTATGCTAATCATGAAATTATTCATTAATACAAGTCGTGTGTTATCGGAGCGTTTATTATTTGGAAATTTGTATTCAATGTTTTGGTTACGATATATTTAAACGACCGAAATATTTTGCTAACAAATACTTTCTATTATTCACCTTCTGAGAATATTCTTCTTGGAGAGCATCTAAAGGTAGAACATAGCATCTAAACATATTTTAAAAGAAACTTAGTAACCGCGCGTTATTTTTATTTTTTTTAACATTTCAGAATATAACGAAGCAACACGTCTTATATCAGTTCTAGTAACATATATGTAACATCGTCTGACCATACACGGTAGACGTAACCGGCGTTGTCATACACGTTCTAACTTGTTCAACCCGGAAACTTTTGGACCTTTAAGGTATATGTCTATTTTTATAGATATACTCGTACAATCATTTTTCCCATCTACCAAATTCGCGATACCAAGATAACGCTCTTTTGTCCCTTATTTATCGATATTCCTTTTAGATGTTTATTTTGGAAGAACAAAAAATACGCGAAAAGAGAACAAAAAGTTTTTTCATGTTTTACGAATTCAAATTTATATAGATTTTGCTCTAAAATTGCTGTAAAATTAGGTCATCTGTATATTCGTGTTTTGCAAATTTTACTTTTCAAGTTTTTGACTTTACATATTTGCTCCCTGGAAACTATCCAGACATTTACGGGCAGACAAATAATCATTAATATCTTGTCACCGAACTGCGTCAGACACATTTGCCTCTCTTCGGATGAAATCTTGAGCAATATTCACTATTTTCCAGACACAATTGTAGCTGATAGTTAAATGGTAATCGAGGAGACAGTATTTTGTCATACATATTATTTAATACCTCCTTCATTGTGATCACATGAAATCTAATTTAAAAAATCCTTCATTGTGATTACATGAAATCTAATAAAAAAAATCTTTCATTGTGATTACACGAAATCTAATTGAAAAATCCTTCATTCTGATTACATGAAATCTAATTGAAAAAATCCTTCATTGTGATTACATAAAATCTAATTTTAAAAATCCTTCATTGTGATTACATGAAATCTAATAAAAAAATCTTTCATTGTGATTACATGAAATCTAATTGAAAAATCCTTCATTCTGATTACATGAAATCTAATTGAAAAAATCATTCATTGTGATTACATGAAATCTAATAAAAAAAATCTTTCATTGTGATTACATGAAATCTAATTGAAAAAATCCTTCATTGTGATTACATGAAATCTAATAAAAAAAATCTTTCGTTGTGATTACATGAAATCTAATAAAAAAAATCCTTCATTGTGATTACATGAAATCTAATTGAAAAAATCATTCATTCTGATTACATGAAATCTAATTGAAAAAATCCTTCATTGTGATTACATAAAATCTAATTTAAAAAATCCTTCATTGTGATTACATGAAATCTAATAAAAAAATCATTCATTGTGATTACATGAAATCTAATTGAAAAAATCCTTCATTGTGATTACATGAAATCATAAAAAAAAATCTTTCGTTGTGATTACATGAAATCTAATAAAAAAAATCCTTCATTGTGATTACATGAAATCTAATTGAAAAAATCATTCATTCTGATTACATGAAATCTAATTGAAAAAATCCTTCATTGTGATTACATAAAATCTAATTTTAAAAATCCTTCATTGTGATTACATGAAATCTAATAAAAAAATCATTCATTGTGATTACATGAAATCTAATTGAAAAATCCTTCATTCTGATTACATGAAATCTAATTGAAAAAATCCTTCATTGTGATTACATGAAATCTAATTGAAAAAATCCTTCATTGTGATTACATAAAATCTAATTTAAAAAATCCTTCATTGTGATTACATAAAATCTAATTTAAAAAATCCTTCATTGTGATTACATGAAATCTAATAAAAAAATCATTCATTGTGATTACATGAAATCTAATAAAAAAAATCCTTCATTGTGATTACATGAAATCTAATAAAAGTTTATCACTAATTTTCGCCTTAAAAAGTCAGGATATATTATATTATACTAGGGGAGTAAAAGTCTAAGATAAGTCATAATAAATGTTGTTGGTAAGTTGTCTGTCTTTCTCCTCGAGGGTCTCGAGTTCGACTTTCAATAGAAACCAAACAATTAATTAAAAAGTATCAGTCTTGTTTGATTCGTCAACGAGGTTATTATTCCCTCTCTGTGTGCAGTTTCGTGCTTACCGCGTTGATTATGATTCACTGAATTATCATTGAGTACAATACAGTCTTGTGGGCTTATTATTATGAGGTAATCTCTTCCAACTAACTAGAAAGATGCCTTAAGTGGAAAACCTGTCTGAAATTCTTTATTAAAAAGGATTTGAGTACTTACAGATATCAAACACGGAACCCCACTTGTTCAGTCAGGCGTTTTTCCAACTAGGCCAAAAAGGTTCGTAAACCGAAAGATCGATTAATGGGACCGAAAATACTGTTGTCTCTTGGTCACGCTCTTACTTACAACAACTACAACATCATAGTTACTTAAATTGTTTCAAATACCTAAATTCAACCTATCTCGTTTCATTGCGCTACTTAAGAAATCACAAACTTTTTTGTTTTATGCGACTATTTTTTCTAATGAATTATTGGACGATCATAGGAGAGGTATGTGTAAATGTTAGACAGCGAGAGGATGAAGGTGAGGATTACGAATGCCAATATTGATGTGCTGCTGTTTTAAGCTTTTTTGTGGTTGCTGCATTTTCTTTTGTAAGATTGGTTGTTTTTTTTATGTTAAACCTGGAAGAGATTGTCGCAAAAAATAGTTGCAGATGCTAAAATTAAGATATGATCGCGTCAATCACAACGGGCTAACGATACTTGGGAAGCAGCAACACGACGATACATGAAGCAATACAAAGACACGCATAACGTGATACAGAATTAAAAAATATTTACGTCCATCACTATTGACGGGGTGGGGGTATTTCGTAGATATAAACCGAAATCGATAATTGTTTTTTTTTTTTTAAGAACATCTATGACCGAAGTCAAAGGTATCCTTATAGCCCCGAATACTAGGCGGCAAAAAATCCCTGTGTCATTTGAGGGGCATAACACAGCGCGGGGTTCGACTTGACGACCTTCCGCTCGGAAGTCAAGTGCATTACCGCGCGGCCATGCACCTCACAACTGATAATTATTGGAGGAACTCCATAAAAACTAAACTAAAGCAAAAGTGTTTGTATTAATATTTTCCACTAACTTTTTGCATATTGTCCAGTTACGGTCAACGAACGTCCTCAATATCGTTCTAGACAATTCTGAAGATGCCCTCTGAGCGAAACCGGCAAATAGCACCAAAGATAGTGGAAACCGGTAAATAGCACCAAAGATAGTGGAAACCGGTAAATAGCGCCAACGATAGTGGAAATCGGTAAATATCACCAAAGATAGTGGAAACCGGTAAATATCACCAAAGATAGTGGAAACCGGTAAATAGCACCAAAGATAGTGGAAACCGGTAAATAACGCCAAAGATAGTGGAAACCGGTAAATAGCGCCAACGATAGTGGAAACCAGTAAATATCACCAAAGATAGTGGAAACCGGTAAATATCACCAAAGATAGTGGAAACCGGTAAATAGCACCAAAGATAGTGGAAACCGGTAAATAGCGCCAAAGATAGTGGAAACCGGTAAATAACGCCAAAGATAGTGGAAACCGGTAAATAACGCCAAAGATAGTGGAAACCGGTAAATAGCGCCAACGATAGTGGAAACCGGTAAATATCACCAAAGATAGTGGAAACCGGTAAATATCACCAAAGATAGTGGGAACCGGTAAATAGCACCAACGATAGTGGAAACCGGTAAATAGCACCTAGGATAGTGGAATAATTTAAAAATTCCTTTTTGTTTTATTTTATTCGAAAAAGGTTTTTATATAAGAAAATACAATTAAATTCCTCTTATCCAATCGATTCTTAGTCCCTTCCTGTCTGAATGTTGTCAATTCTCATTGACTCCCTTCCTGACATGCTGACAGGTACATTCAACGGAGAAAGTAAAATTGATTAGCAAATGGAGTTATATAAATAATAGCTATAGGAGCAAAATCCAATTTCTCAATAGGGTAAATGCTCATTTTTACAACCTACTATATACCTTCATTTTGTGATTCAATTAATAAATAACCGATCTGAATGTATTGGCTTTATAACCAAATGTGTGAGAATATTACAATATTTTATAAAGGAATTCTTCTTCTAGTAAAATTGTATTCCTATTTTTAATCTAACGTTTTATTTATAACAGAACAATAATATCATTTTTTTTTATTTAAAAATATACGCTTTAAACCTTCTCAAATGATTGCATGTCACTGAGAAAAACACATGTTATTTTCATGTAAATTTTACCTGGATGAAATCCATGTGTTTTTTGGCGTGTAAACTTAATTTGATAAGTATCACAACACGGGGCGGCCAGTCGCGTGTTTGTATATAAAAAAAACATGAAAGTTGATTAAAGACGGTGAGTTATTAAAACATTTTTTGTGTTACGATGATAATCTTTTTGGATCACAATAGGGAATTGTCCGGGAATAGACACGGTTTCCCCTTCCTCTTAGCGTATGGGACCTAGATCAAAATTAATCTGGCACATGTCCCACTATAATTATTATCGTAATATGTTACGTATTCCTGTGTACTAGAATTCGCCATTAATAATATTCAACTTTTTAAAGACACTTTTGCTCCTTCTTGTGTAAGTCCCACTATAATTTTTATCGTAATATGTGTACGAGGACTTGAACATCGCTTATGGATCCGCTCAAGACATTTTGGTTAGTGATTTGGGCCTCAGACATGTCGCTGCAAAACTGGCGCCGAAAGACCTCAATTTCATGCAAAAAAAGGACCGCGTTGAAATCGCGAAAGACATGATTTCCACGAGTTTTTGACCAAAAACAACACGAATACTATCCAGCAGCCTTTGAATTCACCTGATCTGCCTCACTGCGACTTTCTCCTGTTCAACCTACTGAAAAAACCTCTGCGGAACGCGTTACAACACTCGAGAGGATGTCATGAAAAAATCGAAGACGGCTCTGATGGACATACCGAAAATTGAGTACCAGCGGTGTTTCGAGGATTGGATTAAGCGCTGGCGTAAGTGCGTTGCAGTCGATGTGGAGTACTTTGAAGGGGGACCATATCGATTTTGATGAATAAACTTGTATTTTCGATTTTATGAATAAAGTCCTAAAACTTTTTGATCGAGGTAGTATCCATGAATTCAACATGGCATGTCAACAAATCTTATTTTGCGTGTCTTTTGGAATCGTCAGTCATTATGACAGAAAAATGATAAAAGTTCAGTTGCGAAATTTCATGTTACTTGAGCAATTCCAATGTCAAGGTTTTGGCGTTGTTCATAATATTTATGATTAAATGCTTTTGTTATTTTTAAACTTTTAACTAATTTTAACGGGAAATAATATTTTAATTGAATAATGAAGATTGGAAATTTTAATTATATTCCACTATTAGTATTGAAGTTGCTGTGATGAAACCGATTAGATTTAATTGAAAATAGTATTTTAAGACCAATTTTACGGATTACGTGACTTGGTATTATATATTTTCGAGTTATTTACCATACCAGTTATACAATTTGAATGTCTACAATGTCAACCAAAGGCAGAGGCAAATTTTTCATGAATCATCCATCAGCTTCAATATTTTCAGGGTTATATCAAATAAAAATATGTTTTATGTAAAAGGAAAAATAAGTAAATAAAACACTTATTTTATAATTTATGTTCACCACTGGTTTATTTTTGGGTTTACTACCGGTTTCGAAGACAACCGTCTTCATCGTCAGGTGAAGATAAACTAAATTGCTAAAAATACATTTGCTGTACAAGTGTATATAATATAAGAGAAATGAGGTAGGGGGAGAGATGCGATTCAATGGTAAATGTGTCGGGGAAAAAAATAAAATGAACCCTGGCCTACCCGAAAGATTCATTTTCATTCACCTCATTTCTCTTATATTATATAGACTTGTACAGAAAATGTATTTTTAGCAATTAAGTTTATCTTTACCTGATGATGAAGACGGTTGTCTTCGAAACCGGTAGTAAACCCAAAAATAAACCAGTGGTGAACACAAAAGTATAAAATAAGTGTTTTATATACTTATTTTTCCTTTTACATAAAATATGGCACTACAAAAAGAAACTATAGACTTTTCGAAGATTCAGGAAAAAACATGTTTGTTTAATATTCTTTCATTTTTATTTTCCATTTCTCCGTTGAAATGTATTTATATTCAAGTTAGTTATTTAGTATATCTTCGTCTGTCATGTATCAACCCTTATTCGGCTTTTTTAATTATTCGCTATAATATATCCACTTGATTAATTTTATCAGCTTTGGTACCCAGTATTAACTGCCTGATCATTGAAATACACATAAATATTACACTGTTATTTTTTATTTGATAGTATAACACATACTAATAGTATAACACTTACATGGAGCGTATAATAGTGAACGTAGGCGTAGAGAAACACTGAAAGAAGCCAAATAAATACTGTAGAAATGCGGGCACTGAGAAGACTATATGGGGTGATAATTTATGGGAGAATACAGAATGATGTGATAAGGGATGAATGTGAACTTAAGGGTGATATGTTGAGTAAAATGAATAAAATCACTGAGGATGATTTGGGCATGCAGATCGAATGAATAAATACTTACAAAAAACAAATATACAGTGCAAATGTGATTGGAAAGCGCGGGAGAGGAAAACTGAGGAAAGTGTGGTTAGATCAAGTAAATTATATTTTGAATGAAGGAAACGTAGAGTCAGAGAAGTCGTAGAAGTTAATATTAGAAGGTGTATGGATATGGAAGAGGCGATGGATGTGTGTCGATATTGGAAAGTCTAGCGCTCTGTCCTCTCTGCCTAGCTCGACATTGAAATGACGTATTAGTTTGTATGTCTTCCAACTAACCACAAATTCGGAAAAAGGCATGCACGTGAAGAAAAACTTTTTTCATTCTTCGGCGTCGTTTAGTTATTTTGATCAACCCCAAGGGCGCCTTAATGACTTGTTAAAAATATGCCATTTTTTTCTCCTGAATGCCTCCAGGCTTATTTAGGTCTATCACCGTCGAGTATCGAACTGAAGTCCCCGACTGAAAGATAAATTTTCTAGTGAACCTCCAAAGGGTACACAAACTGAAAGCTTCTCTTAATATAATAATTTGACTCATGGCCATGAAAGCTATAATAAAGATAAAGTACGATTTTATAATAACTAATACAAATATGGTACTTCCTAATCTGAAAATACCTCCTCAATTTGGATTAAATTTGTCAAATACAATCTGGTGGGTTTATTGCCAGGCGGCAATCTCTTCCAACCAACCATGTTTTATATATATTTAAAATTTATACAGGTTTTAAATATATTTAAAATTTATACAGGTTATACAAGTTTTAAAGCAAATAATTTGCCAAATTGCCAATCAAACAACATGTTACAAATTTTAGATGACAATTTAAACACTAACTATAAATTAATCGAATAAATACAAATAGAAAATGAGATAATAGATTTCAATACACTTTAATTGTTTGTCTAATCAATGTATGTATGATGTAAAGTAAAATACACACGTAATAAAGTTTTTATCCGGCGTACAAATTAATGAGAATAGAACTTACAATATTTCTAATTTATTTTATGCAAGTACGAGTAATTAAGAAATCGCAAACAATTGCTTAATTTTTTTACTTAACGTTTTGTGCACAATTGAAACCCCTGAATTCGCCTTCCACTGGTTGTAAAATATTCCTTAAATGCTTTCTTTGTTCGTGAACTTCAAACCATTATATTCATATTAAAATAATAAATTATGTCTTGCCCCCATATTTTTCCCCTCTCTGACATTTTACAAGACGGTTTGCGTGACGGCCGTATAAATACAAAAGCTCTGTGCCTGTTGCACAATTCCTGGTATTTAAAAAAAATATATTTGAGCTTGGTTTATATGTGATGTAATATTGCATTTTGGATATCATTAAAATGAAAAAAGGAAATTTGTGGAATGAATGTGTGAAAGAAGTAGGAATAACGATGTTATATGTGAATGTACTCGTGAGATAAAAATATTCATCGTCTTTTCGATCATGGATTTGCGCTACGCTCAAGCAGATATTGTTTATTGACTTTCCCGGTTCACCGCCAAACATTTTTTTACGTTTTGCTTTTCTGTCCATGCAGTGTGACTCTAGAATCCGCTAGCAATTAATATTAAACAACTCGCTTCTTCACTTGCAAGCTATACAAAGCGGCTGAAAAACTCTTAATTTCAAGTCTTTCATTCCCGATTTTCTTTTCTTCTCCAACATCCCTTCTTTTTTCCTGTGATTGATGAAATCTCACTTGTTTTTAATAATGTATTATATATTTTTCAAGAACTTTGTATAAGTGAATAATAATTTAATAATTTGAATATTTTTTGAGAGCATCTAACATCATTTAATTACTTTTATCTAGTTGGTTGGAATTGATATCCGCGTGGCCCGACAGATTATTTTATAATGAAATGTTAAATGTTGTATATAAATAAAGAAGTAAACATTTAGAGGATTTGGACATGTAGCGAATTAATGACAAAAAAAATGAAATATTTTATTATATGTCATCAAAAACACAAATGTGTCATAAAACTCTTCATCCAGGTGCTACTGGACGTTGTTTGAAGCCGTGACCGAAACAGTTCCGAACCGATCTATGTTTCTTGTAATATTTGTTGTTGGAAGATTAATTCAACGGCCCTGACAACAAAAAATACATATAGATCATAAATGCATGGTCAGATATGTTCGAAGGCTTTCTTGGTTATTTGTAAAAATGGTGTACACTCCGAATGACTTGATCCCACAGAACTGCATCGTACATATGTTATATGCAGTGCAGATAGACAAATTGACTGCAGTTGTTAATTGGCTGCAGTTGATTTCGAGTTTACACCATTGCATTGATTTTCGTCACTAAATGGAACAAAAAAAACTAAGCAGTACGAATAAACAATACACGGTTATGCAGACGATCTCAATGGCCTAGTTGGTAGAATGCATGTCTTCCAACACAGGGACTTAGAATTCAATTCCCGATGGTATAAAAAAATATATTTTTCAGTATCTTTCATAAGGAGACTGCCACATGGCAATAAGTCCGCCAAGTTCTATTGTAAACAACGAAAATGTAGTGCAATACACACATTCTGATTGGTTTAAAAGATTGCCACTGTGTATTAATTAAGCCCTCCAGGCTGTAATATGAATGGTTGAAGTAAAATAGGCACTAAGTACCAAAAAAATAAACTAAGTATGCAATTTCATTCTATATGTCATATAGAACGAAACTGCATACTTAGTTTTTTGTTTTTTTGTTGGTACTTAGTGCCTATTTTACTTCAACCATTCATATATTTAATGGAAATATAATACAATGCTACATATATGAACGTAGAGAAAATATGAATAGATGACAGCGCTTTTAATTTTTTTATTGTTAAATTCAACTCTTCGACATTCCTTAGGCCGAGGCCACACCAAAGTGCTTCGTTAGGTGCTAAGCTAGGTTTTACGTGACTCGTATACTAGGTGACTTCATGTTTGGCCACACCAAAGTGCTATGCACAAATTCATTTGACAGTTGGGAGCGGTTGAGTCAACACACGATGCCACTTTCAAAACTAACCAATTTTATTACAACTTACCATCTTTATTTACTTCTTGTGCAACTTCATTCCAAAGTGATTTTATTACAGGTACATTTTTTCTATAATTTGCTCGATGGGTTCCACAAAGGCTCCCTTTTATACACAGTTGTTATTAAAACTTCCGCCTTCTTGTAAAATCACTTGGTGACACAATAAAATTAACCGACACGTCTGTTCGCTAGGAGATTCACTTGGTGACTAATCGTCATGTGGCGTGGCGCGAATCGTGCAGTGTGGCTATTGCGATAGTATGCGGTGCATTGGTTCGCTAAGATATGTCGCCTAACTCGCAGCATAGCTCTAAGCATCAAGCGAGGCTTTTACCTGTGTGGCCGAGGCCTTAGCCTTTAGAAGTTATTATTTGATTTCGTTTATGTTAGACTCTATTGAAATCGACATGTAACTGATTTTTTTCATTGCTTATTATATATTTTACGAATTTAACAAATCAATATATGTGTTAGGCCTGTAATGATACTCGTATATGCAATCGAAACTAAAGCTTATAATTAACAAACTTCTTGCAACATATAAAAATAAGGTAAAATACCTACTCGGAATAAGAAATACATAAATAAGGAAACATCTAAAACTGACGACATCGTAAAATGGGAAAGGCCGAGAAGACGTTATTGGTGGAATCACGTTCATAGAATATATGAGACACGGATTCCCTTGTAGTTTCTCATAAGAAGCAGACCCCTAAAGAGATGTAGGGATAATTGGCTGTCCAAATCCCATGCACTAAAATCAGATCTCATATCTACTGCAAGAATATGTTTGTTTTGATTTAATTAAAAGTACATTTCCTGTGAAACTATAAAAATAAGACCTGGGCTTAACTTTTTGTAAATGTATTTTTTACCGTTACGGACATTAAAGCACCGTTGATTGTTATTTTTCATTTGAAGGCGATACATACGAGTGTATGTGTTGTACTTGATTGGAACCATTTGGGTCTTAACGGCCTAAAGCGGATTTGGTGCTATTAAAATATCATTAACAGAACGTAACTATTGTAACGATAAGCAAACGGGGTTATGTTATTGTACGGGTCGTACGTACATTTTCCAGTCATCTTTTGTATTTCATTTTTTTCTGTTTTCAATTATCTTCTTTAAAAATCTGAACTGATGTTAATTAAATAACACGATTTTGCATTCTAGCATACTTGGTTTAAGTTTTGGACTATTTAATTTTTTCATCCCCTTTTATTCTTCTTCTCAGTGTCAATTCAGATCCCCCCAACGTTGAATATCACCTGAGAGTAGACATCTTTGTCCCCTTGTATTATATGTTTTAATTATTGTTCTGGAGTTTGTAGCTTTATTGAAATCTTCGCAAAAAAACTCATGTAGAAACTATGATTAATATCAACACTTTTTTCCACTTAAAGAGTACATTGAAATTGTTGTCCGACTATCATTTTCAGTTGATATATTGGCATCCTTTTATTTTCATCCTTTTGAAAATATCGAAATCGGTCTGTTTATATTTTAAATATCTCCCTTGAGTAGAAAAGAAACAGTGTTTATACTAATTATAATTACGCCTTAAATTTATTTGAAAAAGCGCTCATCTAGTGGCATTTGTTTACTAAACACCGCCATATAAGTTATTACACATGTCAAGCAAAACTATTCGCTCTCGGAATAGAAATAGACTTTCAAATATTTTTAACCAGTACCTAGAGTATGGTTTTAAGACAGATTTCCTTTATTGCACTTAACTTTTTAGTATTTATTTACTTGAAACGTGGTGATTTCTGTATAGCGGTTTTAATTCCAAATGGCGATCTCTCCCATCTAACTATACAATTGTTTTACAAAGTTTTGAGTGAAAGGTGAGAGATTGACGTGATTGATTTAGAGAAATAAAATAATCGAATTGTCAGTTGATAAATATCGATAAAGATGTTTACAAAGTGGACATGGTGCATACATAGTTCGCTTTTTCTCAAAAATACCTAAGTGACTGTCAATAGAAAACTTTCCACTAGGCTACGTTATAAATTACCTAAGTGACTGTCAATAGAAAACTTCCCACCTGGCTACATTATAAAAAGTGTGCAAGAAATTCCATTCCATTTTAACTTAAGCTTGATTATTTAACAATGTAAGAGTATTCCCAAATGTATTGTGTTCACTCTACAAAAACATTTATTTATTGTCTTATTTTAATGGAAATGTGTTCTTTGTTATTTGACTAACTCGACTGTAAACACATAAACTATACGTAAAAAATCGTGAATAATTAATTCCTCTAATACTGTTTATTAAAAGCGTATTCGTGTCTATCTTAAGAATCATTTTTTTAAATATACGAGTACTTGTATGATCCTATTTTTTCATAACGTTCCCTTTTTTGAGTTTGCATTCAAATTATTCAGAAAGCTTGTAACATATGAACGGAAATCCTTCTAGGTACATCTCGAATATTTTTCATAGCTATGTATGGAGCGGAACACGGAGGATATGCAAGAAACACGATGAATGCCTTCGAGATATAGTGATGGAGGCGGATGTTCTGTATCTCATGGACCGCAAGGCGCACCAACATCATTATCATTCAAGAATTAGAGATTACCAAAAAACTTTCGACAAAGTACAGGAAAAGAATCCTATAACATACTTGAGGTATGTTGCCTTAAAAAATAACGAAACTCTGGAGAAGCTGGTGGTCATGGTCACAGTTGAGGAGAAAATAAAGAGAGGGAGGTGTCCTATGAGATGGACAAACCAAATAATGGAATTAACATGATATTCCTAAAGCACTGGACTCGGCATGCCCCAGAGACCAGTAAATATGGACACAGGTGCTGCACCAAGTTTGAGACGTATTCGTAGCAGCGGACCACGACGCGCAACATTGAACACGCAATGAAGATGAACAAGACACCCATTTGTTTAATTCACTTTGGTGAATAGATTTATTTTTTATTCTGGATGTAGTTATCATTATGAAATGAGATGTAAGTATTTACAGTAAGCTGTTTCGAAAATAGTTTGTTCAATTGTTGAGTAATTCTTCCAGATTCCGCAACATATTTGCAATAAGTACATTAAAATGTGTCCACAATAGTATTGTGGGTCCAACTTTGATGTTGGGAATGAAACATGGACGTAGAAAAAGACTGATATGAGCCAAATAAATCCTGTATATATGCGTGCTTTGAGAAAAATACATAGGATGACAATGTATGACAGAATAAAGGTATTATGGATGATTGTGAACTTAAGGCTGATATGTTAAGTAAAATGAAGAGGAGCACGCTGAGATGGTTTAGACATGTGGAATGGATTAATGAAAAAGGCTAACAAAATAAATATGTAGTGCAAATGTGAGTGAAAGGCATATGAGAGGTAGACCAAGTAAAGTATGGTTGGATCAAGTGAATGATATTTTAAAATAAAGATACGTAAAAAGTCAGTAATAATAGAAATTGTATAGGTGTAGAAGAGGCTAAGGATGTGTGTCGAGATTGGGGTGCCAAATTCAATAAAGGCAAAAGGAGGAAAAGAATTTAGGCAGTCGATCGGAGCGTGGTCGTTATTGCGACAGGAGTTTGAATACTTGGGCTTGCAAGAGGAACAACTTGTAGCAAAGGTTTGTGTGAGCTCTTGAGTGTGGTGTTTTTTTTTATGATTATGTTCGGTATATTGTGGGGTGAACGTGTTGGTCTGTCTGGAGTGATGAAGTGTGAGGGGTTTAATTCGCGTGATGTGTACATATGTACGAGTAATTGAGTGTCACTGTTTTTCAGGTTGCTGAGAATGTGCAACGGGGTTTTATATAATAAAAATCGTAAAGATGTATCGATTTATTTTTCCATGATATGGTATATGTGCTCAGTGAGATACAGGTAAAATCCTAGTTTACTGGGGACACGGCAAACCCAGATTCATCAAAATTGTGTGTCCAAATTAAATTACTTGTTTTTTTCGCAAATTATGTATATTTCTTGTCATGTATAAAATAAAATTTAACAAAATAGTTGAAACTAGTTTTTTTTTGGCAATACAGTGATTTGTTAACATGAAATGATAACCTCGGGAAGTGGGTTCATCTGTTCCGTTTCCTATAGATTTATGGATACCTCGGCATTATCTCGCGAAGGTCGCACGGAACCCTTTTATATTTGTTTTGTTACCATTCATTCTGATCCGATTATATCGACCAAACTTTTCTTTGTTCTGCAATTATTTACGAGTAGATCATGATTAATACGAAAAGTGTTTCGAAAAAATCGCATGTTTCTTAAAAAAATTTATTATTTCAAGTTTATCTACCATACGTAAACCTAATTATTGAAATCTTAACTAATCGCGGTTTTGGTTGTGATATACAAAATTTGAAACTCTGGTTTCAATTGCACCTTTACACGAATAGCCAATCTTCGTACCGTACACAGAAGAGCCTGGCGGGTTTATTGCCGTATGGCAATGTTAAGCAAACTTCACTAGACTGTTACCTTTACTGTTACCTTAAGTAAAAACTAGACTGTTACCTTTTTTTAAATCTGGGTAACAATGGGAATCGAATCCATACCCTCAGCTTTGAAGACAGGCGTCATATCACCCAGGTCACGGAGGTCTTTTTCATCACGAATTCCATAAAATAATATTTCTACTTAGTTCACACTACAGTTAAAGCACGCCAAAATCACAATTAAAACGTATTTTGATCAATCTTAATTTTTACACTAATCAAATATATGAAACTTTCACAATTGTTAGATTTGATTGGTGAATAAGGTTTTAGAAATTGTTTATATAATTTCCAAAAGATATCTCGTAAGTCGAATCTCATCGCCATCGTTAATTTGGGTTTGGTCTGTCAAGACTGTTGACTTGCTGAAGAGCAACAGCTCGCACAAAATAAACCAATACATGCACAAGCGTCTTCCATCCACAAAATAGCTGACAGTCATACTCAATCACGAGGGATGGCGTATCGTATTTATAATTCTAGGGGTTTATTCCAATTTAGTTCCTCGAGTGTTTTTTTATGGTTTGTTCTTTCAGATTATCAACATAAATTATACTACGTAACACTTAATAATGTTCAAAGCTGACCTCACTGGATCGACAATTATGGAACCGTTTCTCCGAGTCCCGCATTGACATCATTCAATGCGCCAGCGACACTTAATTCAATCAACAAGACCATCCACCGCATCTCGCGCTGAATTCGGTGCATGCTCCTATGCAGTGTGATCAATGCTCTCAACGCTGCAGCATTCAGTTTGCAGCATCATTTCTATGTCATCATTGAATTGACTTCAGTAGTGCGCAGTTGATTAAACGAGTTAGCTTTATAAGTTTTTTCAACACATACGTTAATTTCCATAAATGTGATTCTTAAAAAATTGCGACAAAAAGTCATCCCGGCAATTTAAACTGACCAAGCATTCACAAACAATATTAATATGTTGCTATTTTATGAATGTGATTTGTATTAAGTATCAGGCATCACTATTACGCTATATTCCTATTGGTGTAGTATAGGGAAAGGGAACATGTTCATTTCATTCTACCCTGCACACTATCACGCTATATTCCTATTGGTGTAGTGTAAGGAAAGGGAACATATTAATTTCATTCTACCCTGCGCACTATCATGCTATATTCCTGGTGTAGTGTAGGGAAAGGGAACATATTCATTTCATTCTACCCTTCACACTATCACGTTATATTCCTATTGGTGTAATGTAAGGAAAGGGAACATATTAATCTAATTCTACTCTGCACACTATCACGCTATATTCCTATTGGTGTAGTATAGGAAAAGAGAACATATTAATTTCATTATATTGTAATTTATTTTTAACAAACACTGTTTATTCCACTTTTTTATGACGGTATAACCCTACCGGTTTCAAGGCTTTCACCTCATCTTCAGGGGAGCGTAAACAAGACTAAATGCTGTTCGGACTGGTACCGATATAGACACTTCAACGGATGGAGGCGGGAGGGGTGAGAGGAAGGCTAGGTATAATTTCAGTGTTTGTTAAAAATAAATTACAATGTCTTTAAACCTCCACAACGTTAATGCCTTAACTATAAACAACATAATTTCATTATACCCTGCACACGTCTTTCGCTTCCGTCACGTTCCACCCTATCATGAAGACTTTTACTCTTCCATCTTTTAGAATCTGATTCGTTTGAATGTGGCACGTTTTCAAGGTATTCCCAAACTTTTAGTACCTTCTATACTGCTTTTATAGAATATTTTTGTAACTCTTTCGTCATTCATTTTCTCTACGAAGCCGAACCATCTCAAGGCTCAAGGCATCGCCTTTCAATCTTCATTCTTTCCTAATATCCTCATTCTTTATTCTGGCATCCTTTGTTTTTCAACACATTCTACGCAACGCCCTCATTTCTATCGCATTGTTATCTAACTTTATTTTTTTTTGCCACGTCCAAGTTTTGCTTGCATAGTCTAATGTTGGAACCAAGATTTCGTTATTTAACTTATCTTGAAATACTTCGGTCGGTAAACACATTGTTTAACCCACCATTCATTCTATTACCTGCTGCTCTTCTATGAATATCGCATTTCTCGCAGCCAACCGATGTGCACATAATTCTGAGATACAAAATTTCCTCAAATGTTTCGTTTTTCATTTTTATTCCACACACTCTCTCGTGTTAGTACTTATATATTTACAATGAGTCTTGTTTGTTAGGCTTTAGGTTGTCAAATTTGATAAACTTATTTATTTTGCACTCATTGGCGGTAAATCAATATTTTTCTCCATTCCTTGCTCAAAATAGATAACTGCAATATAATCATGTTTTTTCATTATGTATATTTTTAAGTTCATGATAACATAAAATACATTTGGCGGGTATTTTTGTATGCACAATTTTATGCCAAGCAACCAAATTTATATCAAAAAGGATATTTTATAAACGGCTAAGATGTTTAAAAAAATCAGTGAGACGTAGAAGAATAAACAACGTTAATAATAAAGTGACCTGTGTCATAAAGAATAAATAACAATAAGAATAAAGTGACCTGTGTCATAAAAAATAAATAACAATAAGAATAAAGGGACCTGTGTCATAAAGAATAAATAACAATAAGAATAAAGGGACCTGTGAATAAATAATAATAATGTGTATTATTCGTTTCAATATTTTTTCATTCTCTTTTATTATCTTAATCGTGGGGTAACTGTCAAATATTGCCAACGCAATTAGTTAACTACATAAATTTATCTCTGACTTATAAAAGTTTAAAACGCTTCGCATCTCGGCTCTGCAGTGTTTCAAACTTTCAAAACTAAAAAAATAACAAATCATTGCACTCTCGAAAAATAACACCGAGGTGAGACAAAACAAAAAACGGGTAGAAGTTTCCAAGTCCACAATATAAGGCTAAGAAATATGTATTTCATATTTAAATAACTCATTAGCCTGTTTTTTTTATTACAAATTTTGACATTTACCACGCAATGGGTCGTCAATGGAAATATGTGTATTTATTTATAAACAGAACAGCGTACCTTAGAACAATAAAAATAACAATGATAAAATAACCAGTAGCGAGTGATTCATCAAAAATAGTTTAAAACAATTACAACAAAAATAATTACAAAAACAAGCATATACAAGTGTACAAAACTATAGTCACCACGAAACACGGGGCTGTTAAATGACGGATTTCCCGCACTGCACTAAACCAGACGTCACTCTTAACATTAGTATGAAAAAGTAATATAACTGCGTAAAATAAATTGAAAACAAAATATAAAGGTTGGAATCAGATAGTTGTAACTTCAAAGACCTTCAGCACGGAAAAGATGAATACGGGTAGATAAAAAAAATACAACAATGAAAATATCCGAACATCTGGTGAACAGTTATATCCCAAAAATCTCTCCGCTCTTGGCTGAAATCGTCTCATGCCTCCCTCACCCCTCAGCCCCCAACCGTTGAAGCGTGTATATCGGTACCAGTTCGAACAGAATTTAGTCTTGTTTGTGCTCCCCTGAAGATGAGGTGAAAGCCTTGAAACCGGTAGGGTTATACCGTTACAAAAAAGTGGAATAAACAGTGTTTGGTAAAAATAAATAACAATGAAAATATCGTATGATATTCAATAATTGTAAGTATTGACATAATTTTAAGAAAAGAACGCTCATCACAGAGTGAGAAAGATGTCGCCAAATTTTCATATGCCTATATTTACGGATATAAATTAACGCCGCCACTCTGTATCACCTCCCATCGACCAATCTGAAAGACTCAGGAGCCCAGTCAACGACAGGCTGGTCGTCGGCAAATAACGGTACCATTGAACGGAATGTGGCGTAAAACAGGAATCTTGCGACCAATCCGACGGTGGAGTTGCCCAACTTTTCAAACATCGGAAGAAGTGGTGCACTCTTAAAGGATCAGATGAGGAGGGGGCCGCATTGCATATGATATATACAAATGGAGTATGCGTCTCCTAGAGGCGTACATAATCTGCACAGACTTACAGCGGACGCTGTGACCTGACTGGAGAGGGCAGCACGCAGAAGAAGTAATATTGATAAAAAAAATTGAAACACACTTGTAAAATATTGGTATTTGCAAAGTCGTATAAAATATGGAAAAAATATTATAAGTAATATTGGAAATGAATCAAGTCTCGAGAAGCCTTCAGACACGTCGGCGTAGCAAGGTGATCCCCCATGATTAATGCCGTGTCAAAGAGCCAATTCGAGATAAATATTCGCAGTGTTATCTCGAATTGATTTGGCCATGTCGAGCGAGATTTATAGGTCCAGAAACTAACGAAATTTCTGGGCTGAATAGCATCCTTGACCGGCTGATTTAATCACTGCTCCATAAATATATTTTTTTTCATCGAACAATCATTTTCTACTTTTCAGCTGATCGGTTTAGGATAGGCAATTGCGAATATAAATCAAGAAGTTACGATTCAACATTTTCTTTAAGAATTCGTAATGAACGGAAATATTAAAATTCGCTGATTTTTATTCGAATGCAAAAAAAAAATTAACATCACGTTACACATATGGATATTTGTAAAAAAATACTCAACCACTTGATGATATATTTGGTAAGGACGACATGGCCTAGTTTGGGTTTAATTCAACCATAATGGGTTTGATTCCTCTTGGGACCCAGATTTGTTTTGAAAAATCCAATTCTTGTTTTCAATTAAGGCCTCTTTAACACCATTCTGGGCAATTTAAGAGATTGCCACATGGTAATTAATAATGGCTCGCCATCTTATACTGTATACAACGAGAGTAATACAATATAGAATACTATAATATAACCTACAAAACTCGTTTTTGGTCAATTCGACGTCTAGTAAAATATTAATTTAATCTTGTTTGTACAAAAATATCAGTCCTGTTTAATATATATTTCATAGCTAAAGCCTGTTTTGATTTAAAAAATGTTCCACACAAGCCTTCCAACAAGGGTTATTTTTCATATGTCTATATATACATATGTATATTTATTAAATTACGAGAGTAAAACAGGTTAACCAAAGAAGAATGAATGAGTTAATTGGAGAAATTGTAGCTGTATGCAAGGGGAAAAATACGAGAAACGGAAGATTAAGTCTGTTGAGATGTGTGTGAATTTGGACGAGACAAGAACTGTGTACATGGATAGGAAGATGTATGAATGATATGCGAGGTATTATGTATGAATGGGAAATAATTTCAACCATTTCTTTATACAAAACCTATTTTTGTGTTATAATTTTTACTATAATACCAAGAAATTTTTAATAAACAAGATATTTGAAATTTCTAAAAGTAACAAGGTATTTTTTTTTAATAATTGAAAACCTATGACGCAAAAAATCTAAATGAAATAGCAAGGTGTGTATTTTGATTTTAATAAATTGAATTTTAAGTATATTATCTGCATTTTTTGTTAATTCTCTGATTAATGTTTTTTTCTCTTTTTTTCCAGGTAAGCTCTCCACTCTGTCGACTAACTCTCATCTGTAAAAAATGACAAAATGTGTTGGTGACATCGCACTTTGGTAAATTAATTTTAAATATTTTTTATCACTTTTACAATAATCAAGACTTGTTAAGTTCCGAGTTAGAGCGCCCTTGAGGAGAGTCTGCTCTCTAAACGGCGCTATAAAAAAATCCTATTATCCTTTAAAATATTTATAGTAAAAATATTGACAGTTCCTTCTACACTGCGGTTCCTTGTCGGATCGGTGGCGCTTGCAACGGTCTACAAAATTTGAACTGCAAACTTACGACCAGGTTTCTCCCTAACATGAAAATCCTGGTGTGAATGGTCATAGTCGGTGGTCTGTATAAATGGGGTCTGACAGAATTCCCATTTTGCGACTGCAGAATGCTACTAACTATATCCCACGGGATAAATTAATGCGTTACATTCCGCATCCGTTTAGGTCTTGCCGAGGTCCATGAAGTGACTCCTGATACACAGAAGTATTTTGAGAGTCTTTCTTGGATGAAGAACGAGATTGACTAGTACTAAAAAGAGAATACTTGTCAAAGGTCAATGAATTTTCATTCCATCTGAATGTATCTAGATAATGTCGTCTTCCTGGCACTGTCCCAACTCATTGCCTTGGTAGGCTGTTGGGGTCGGCTCTTCTCGTTCTCAGGCTGTATATTCTTCGGTTCTGGGTGTCGGTTTTATCTAGGCCGTTTCTCTGCAGGATTTTGGAGCATTGACTCATCCAGGAGTTCTTTGGTCTTCCTCTGGACGGCTGTCGAGGAAGATCCACAGACATTGCCTGATTTACAGTATGGTCTGGTGGTCTCCGTCTTATGTGCCCGTACCATCTCAGCTGTCGCTCTTCCCGCTTACTATTTATGTCAGTGACCCCCAGGCTACCACGAATGCATGAGCTCTTAATTTTATCTTTCAGTGATACTCCTGCCGACCACCTAAGCATTCGCATTTCTGCTGTTTCAAGTTGCCTAGAGTAGGAGCTGTACATAGTCCAGCATTCTGAGCCATACATAATTGCGGGTCTAACGGTAGTCTGATATACCTTTCCTTTCAGTTTTATAGACATTTTTGGGTCTCTCAAGACTCCTGTTACCGATCTGAATTTCATCCATCCCACACTTATTCTATGGTCAACCTCCGCAGCGCACCCTCCGTCTTTGTGAATGAGAATGTATCTAGATAATGTAATGACTTTTATAGAAAATTAACTCGAATTTACTCCAATTCATAGAAGTAAATAAATTATACTAAGCTACAAAAATGTTACACGCTTAGAAACTTCCGTCTGATGTAACAAATTCAGTGTATTCCACCGATACGTCGACGGTCTCCGAAACCTTCTCTGACCTCTTTCTAAAGAAACATCTAATTGTGTTACTAATATAAAGTGGCGTCAAGCATGTACCCAAAATCAATCAACCAACCATATGGTGGTGAATATGTTGATGAACCGACCAAGAGTGTGCCTGTATTTGACTCACCAGATAGCTGCGGGTGTATTATTGGTTTAACAGTGTACAGACCGTATATGGCAGATATGCATACACGCTCCATAAGCGGTGACTAAGAGAAGAATGCAACTGAAATTGGGATGCTCCACATCAGACGATGCATGTTATCAATAGTGTTTGTTAACGTCCAGCAGTCGGGATATTGAGAAACTTCATCAAGCAACGTGAACTTCCTTCTATATTATTTACTGACCAGGTTTTTAACAAATAAGTCTTATGAACAAATTAACGACTGGATCAAATGTTATTTTATTTTCAACTAGCTGTGTACCCGGCCACACGTTGCTGTGGCTTAGTCTCGTTAAATGGAAAAGAAAGAAAAGAGAAAGCACACGTTTCTTATATGTTTAATTTCACAATGCTTGTGGGTATACAATATTTTTGACGTCTTTCAGCCAGTCTTAGCCTGTCGCGTTAATTCTGTTGAGAACGAAGCAGATCTGAAGCTGCAGAACGCGATCGCCGTGCTCGCAACCGTGCATCCTCAAGTCTGGCTGCACGTCGCTCTGCTGCTTCCTCGGCATTTTGATGAACTAAAGCAGATCGATTGCACTGAAAAAGAAGAAAGAAAGTTATAACAAAAACATATAAAATTGCGAAATATTAAAAAAGGAACTGAATAATGTTGTTAAGTTCGTAGACGTCTAGACGTCGTTGTTCTTGGCGGCAAGAATAGCTCGTTCACTCAGCCAATCGTGATTCTTATAATTGATTTGAATATTGGGAAATACTTTTTCAACCAATTCTTATTTTGACGTCACTAAATTGCAGAAGTTATGAGACAATGAAATTCGTCCTGAGGTCATATCAACCGGCACCTTTCCGTTCCCAATTTCCAGCAATTGATGTGAGAATATCTCAACTGATCGATCGTTTTGCAGCTGGACACGCATTTGTCAAATATTTTACTAGGTTTTGATTTGTTTCGTTCCAAAGCCAATTTACTTGAATTTTGTGTATTTTCAATAAAGGTATGAATAACAATTATACATTTTTTCATTCTTTTTTATCTTTTTTTTTTAATAAAAAACCTTCTCAAGGTGAACAGCACTGTGTCAGCTATCAAAAATACATTTGAAGTTAATAAGTTTAGGAAAATTCAATATTAGGCAGGCAGGGTCTACGGAAAACAAAAAAACCGGCAAATGGTCTACCGGGCGAAAAAGTTTCGAAACTATGGTCTAAATTGATCGGCCGTGAATTGCTTTGTATAATTTATTTATTTATTGAAAATATACATGACACTTGAATGACATTTAACATATCATGCAACATTAACTAAACAAAAGATAAAATATTAAACAAACTCTAATACAATTGATATAATCAACAACGCAAATCTTGAGTAGGCGACAACAAAATCTCCCTGAAAGGCAATAAAAATACAAAATGAATTAAAAACAAAAAAAATAAGATAAGATGTAAATGATAAAACGTCAAGTCTCTCCTAGTCAAGACTTAAGATTGAAGAATTGTCGAAAGTAGACCCTCGTGGACTCAACATCTACGATAAAAATATCCACCAAAACAGACATGGAGTTACCATATTAATTCAAATGTACAACTGTCGTCAATTGCTTTCGACACATTTGACTTATAAAAGGTTCCTTGTTTCTAGCAGTCTGCAAAGAAATTTGAACCAGTAAAAGGGGCCATTAAGCGATATTGTGAATAACCTTTTGAATAGAATTCTTCTTCTTCCCGATATCATGTCAGGTCCCCCCAACGTTGAATATCACCAGGAGATTTGCCTCCTGCCAACACCTCTTCGACCCTCTATTTAACCTTGGATGATCAGGTGCAGTAATTTGTACTCTAAGTACATGACCCAAATAGGACACCTTTCGGATTTTAATATAAGTCAGCAACTCTCTATCAACTTTGGCTCTTTGAAGAACCCTTGTGTTGCTGACCATACCCGTCCAGGGTATCCGTAGCATTCTCCGGTGCATCCACATTTCGGATGCTTCCAGTCGGTTCATATTACCAGCTTTGAGGGTTCATGATTCCACTCCATGCAATAACACTGACCAAACGTAGCATTTGACTAACCGTTGTCGAAGTTTCAAGTTTAGATTATCATCGCAGAATACTTTAACAGGCGAGTGTAGTTCAATAAGAGATCGTAATCAAAAGCATATCATGTGGGATGCCGAGACGAAAATATATGTTTCAAATGTGTATTGTGAACACATTCAATTGCATTGGAGTGGATAAAATAGTTAAATGACCAAATTGTAGAGCAATACTCCAATAGACAAATTGTAGAGCAATACTCCAATAGACAAATTGTAGAGCAATACTCCAATAGACAAACTGAACGATTAGTATAATATTTTTATACATTGGAGTATCGTATTGTGATAACGAGAAGTCGTTGCAGCTTTCAAGCAAATTAAATAGAAATTAATATCGCCTCCCTGGAGTGCAATACATATGATGTATCAAGTTTTAGAAAGCGAATGCTATTTTACGATTACCTTTACTGTTTTCTACATTGGATTCTCTGAAGTCTCGTTGCTCGGGAAATTGTAATGACAGGCCAGCCGATCTGTTTATGTTACAGCCGATCTTTGAAACATTTTTTCTCTTATGGAATGGCATTCGTCAAATATTTTCTCCTTACTTTAACTATGCCCGTAGACGAGCGCTTTTCAAACATTTTTTTCCTTTATTGCCCAAAAGCGCTTATCGTAGAATCTCGTTGTAGGTAAAAACAATAATTACACCAAATGTATGTAAAACACTACCTTCGCAGAAAACCATATTTAAATATTGAAGATAAATCGGTAAGACATAGGAAGCAAATAATAAATTGAATGCGATGTCTTTATTTTAAACATTTTAACAACCGCAAAATTTTTGAAAATTATTTTTATTATGAATAAATCATCATCGTCGAGGTCTCAGTTAATCAGATAAATGCCACTGCTCTAAATTATTTACTAGTTCTGCGAAATTGGGATATTCAAAACACCTCACCTCACGAAATTGGGATATTCGAAACATCTCAACTCACGAAATTGGGATATTCAAAACACCTCACCTCACGAAATTGGGATATTCAAAACACCTCACCTCACGAAATTGGGATATTCAAAACACCTCACCTCACGAAATCGGGATATTCGAAACATCTCACCTCACGAAATTGGGATATTCGAAACATCTCACCTCACGAAATTGGGATATTCGAAACACCTCACCTCACGAAATTGGGATATTCAAAACACCTCACCTCACGAAATTGGGATATTCGAAACATCTCACCTCACGAAATTAGCTTCTTCTTTTTCTTTTAGGCTTGTTGGCCTGTTATGATCCTGCATCATCGTTTCCCTCTTGTGACGTCGACTGCCAGTTGTCTTTCCATCTTTTGGGAGGTCGTCCTGGAGGTCTGCTTGCTTGGGGCATACTGTCTCTGGCCATTCTTACGGCTCTTGGTTCCGCCATTCCGGATACATGTTCGTTCCAGAACCTTCTTCTCTGTCGTCTCCATCTGACAATATCTTCAACTTCGCACGTCCTTCGGATTTCTGTGTTTCGTACTCTATCACGAAAGGTTTTGCCAGCGATACTCCCGAGTACCTTCATTTCGTTGATTCGAAGGAGATCTTTGGTTCTGGCAGTGTCGGCTCTGGACTCTATGCTGTTTGTGATTATGGGGCGGAAACAGGTCTTGTATATCCTCACCTTGCTTTGGATGTTCATATTACTTGTTTTTCCAGATGGTGTTCTTTGAACATCCGGAAACAGCGTGCATGTTACGAACAATCACAAAAGGCCTCAGCTATTTCCGGATTTCACGAAATTGGGATATTCAAAACATCTCACCTCACGAAATTGGGATATTCGAAACATCTCACCTCACGAAATTGGAATATTAAAAAAAATCTTTATACCATTTCAACAAATTAACGAAAGAAAAACAAACCACTTTAATCCTGGTTTGGAAAACACTTCAGTAGACAAGAAACGTAGTTTCCACTGCAACTACACTAAAGGCGTCTTATGGTTCTATGAATGCGGGAACGCAACGAAGATCATGAAAATTTCGCGAAAATAATATTCAGTGAGCTTGTTATGAAAGTTTCTGGAATCCGTATTTTTTTTATTATCAATGAATTTGAATTTATTCTGTCTTTGATATGGAATCGTCTAATTATGGATATCCAAGAGACAAATATATAGAGAGCGAGGAATTAGAAGATCGACGAAAATTGTACAAAGAAAGTTGATAAGTACGAGTAAAGCAAATGTGACAAGATATTTTTGTGGGAACGAGGCAATGACATTTTTTTTATTAATATATAATAATTTTTACTAATACTAATAATAAAAAAAAGCAATCTCAAAATCCCTCATTTTTTGCAATTAATTTGTTTCAGGAAACACTGAGTAAATGAAACCATTGAATGCTATTTCCATATATTCAATTAACAAATTAAAAAAAAGTTTTGATTATTTTTTAAATAAGTTTTGTAAGTGGTTACTGATAACCAATAAAACCCAATTTAATTATATTTGTACGATTCAATTACACGATAAAAGAATTACAGAACTTCAATTTGCTTTACCAATTCATTCCAAATTACTCTCGCTGAATGTATCTTCCATTGTCACTGTTGTAACCGGTTCAATTGTCAATGTTGTTGTCATAAAAGTCTATTTAGAGCATAGTTTCCCAAACTTTTTCACCCCATAGACCGCTTGCCGATTATTTTGTTTTCCGTAGACCCCCTGCCTGCTTAATATTGAATTTTCCTAAACTTATTAACTTCAAATGTGTTTTTGACAGATGACACAATGCTGTTCACCTTGACAAGGTTTTTTGTAGAGTGGACAATTGTAAAAAAAGAAAAACACGTACAATTTTTATTCATACCTTTATTAAAAAGACACAAAATGTAAGTAAATATTTGGCTTTGGAACGAAACAAATCAAAACCTAGTAAAATTCTTACATAAAATGGATACACAAATAATACTGTTAATGAGAGGGATGAACCTGATGCTCTGATAGCAATGGTTCAATATTTGGCTTCAAATCAGTGAGGTATAGTCTTAAATCTCCACGTTCAGTGATTTGCATTCGATTTCTTTATATAAGTATTTTCTATGTCTAATATAAGTATTATGTCCACACAATCTGTGTTAGATGTAATAAGACATTGACGGAACGCCTAAATATTGATGATGATCTGCTTAAATAGGATCCACTCACGAGGACCCCCATTTTTACATCTCGTACACCCCCAATTTCTTTTCTCGCTGACATAGACCCCCTGCAAGTCGAAATCGACCCTTGGGGGTCCATATAGACCACTTGGGGAATCTTTGATCTAGAGTCTGCTGCTTGGCTTTTCCGTTCCTCTCGTTAGTCCCAAACAGAATAAACCTCGCTGAAGTGAATTAGCATAAGTGGGGGGATTATTGTACGAGCACGTATATGCAATTGAATGGTTGAATTAAAATAGGCACTAAGTACCAACAAAAAAACAAAAAAAAATAAGTATGCAGTTTCATTATATATGACATATATAGTAGAACGAAACTGCATACTTAGTTTTTTTTTGGACTTAGTGCCTATTTTAATTCAACCATTCAATTATTGAATGATAAAAGCGCCAGATTGCTTCAATATTGTATATTTTACAGCTTTATTCATCTTTCATCCAAAGCATTCAAGCCGACAAATACGTTGCGTTGAAACGTCCAATTTCGTCACTAGACTAATCAAAGCTCAATATGGATTGATAATGATGCAGTTAATAATTTTTAATTGCTTTCTTAATTTCAAAAGCTTTTCGATTGTGATTTGTGTGACTGGAGGTTTTGTAACACAGTTTTTTAATATGCACCGTATAATATTTCAACGATATCAGGGTTACCAATATATCTAATTGGTTATACAAAGCAAAACAATAAAGAAAGAACGTCAAATCGCGCAATGACCTCCGTTAGCCAATTTGTTAAGACGCTGGTTTTCCACCCTGGGCATCGTGCTAGATTTTCAATGGTATCAATTAAAATGTCCATGGAGATATTGTTATTTTCTGTGTACGGTAATATTTTTAATGTGTACGGCGACGATCTGTGATTTCCATACATACTGCAGTGATTCTAAACCCGGTGTCTTCAACTTTTCCGTACCACCAATACCAGTAAAAAGTGGCATAAACAGTTTTTGATAAAAACAAATTACAATGTCTTTAAACCTCCACAACGTTAATGCCTTAACTATACATAATACATTTAAGAAAACCTAAAATCCTTCCCACCAAATTATTAACTTGTTGATTATTTTTTACAACGCGGAACGTCTCCCTTCCCTTATTTGCTTGTAACTGTGGTTTTGGTTTAGTTTTTTTTATTTTGAAACAAATTAACGTGTTCCCGTGTAGTGAATATACTTAAAAAAAATTACATCAGCTTTAAGTGGCAGAAATGTCAATTGCATATGCAAACCCCGCATTTTTGCGTTCAGGAACTCATTACATTCGTCTGAATTCAATGTTGGTGTTCATTCCACCGAAATCATCACAATTGAAATAAAAATTGTGTCTTACTTTTTTTAGATTTTTTTTAAATTTTGGTTTACAATCTGTATTTTTTTTTATTTTGATTTACAATTTGTATCTACGAAGCTCAGCAAAAAAAAATCAAGTAGTAACTTTTAGTAAATCTTAGAGAAACGTAAAAAAATCGTTAATTAGCTGATATATCCTGTAAAAAACTAAATTTTAAGTTTTGATTCGGGTTTTTAATAAATGTTTAGTTAACACTTGCCACCCTGTAATGGATAGCGAGTGACCAGGACTTATATTTTATTTGATTGTTCGACGTTTTAATACATAATAAAATGATTTTTATAGCTAATTACAAAAAATAACCTAGCAGATATTGCATAATTTTAATTAAAAACATACATTTTTCACTGGACGCTTAGCGTCCAGCACCATGGCTGGCGGAATTTTTTAGCACAGTAAGGCAAGTGTTAACTTCTATAAAGTTACATATATAAAAACCGTTTTAAGTATATATTATCGAGAAATCATGTTGGGTTCTTTTAATACCTTAAAAGGGCTTTTTTATATGTAACTTAAAAAGAGTTGATTAAAAAGATATTTTATTAACTCCCTTATCAAGCTACATATCATATAAAAGCCCTTTGGAATGCCGTAAAAGAGCCCAACACAGTTTGTCTATCATTTGTTTTTCTTTATTTCCAGTTTATCGGATTTTTGCAAAATTGTCTTTTTGAAAAAAATCATAGAACGTAATACTTACAGTTACACAGTTAACGTAACGTTGTTTGGTTCTTATAGTTAACGTAACGTTGTTTGGTTCCAAAAAATCGAAAAAAAAAAAAACATTTTCAGTGCACTCAATAGCTAATCAAAAATCTAAAGAGGTAAGGTGGAAAGAGTGTGTTGTGTTGACATGTAATGATTGTTACTGTTAGATATGAACCATCTAAAACGTTAGATTCATTCGTTGTTTTCTATTGATGTTCCACTTTCATTTTCTTGAAGAAAAAAATTGTGATTTATGTACCTATATTTCTAGCTGAAAAATTAATGACTTGTTTGTTAACCATCGACGATATCCCGATATTAATCTCGCATTCTGGATTTGTCCATTGTCACGCGTACATAACCAAAGTCTTTTTTGCAGTCTCTGATATATTTTTTTCAATTTTTGACTATCTATGTTATCTAGACTGAACAACCTGACAAAATTTAGCGATTATAAAACATTTATTTGAGATACATATTCAATCTTAGAAAATGTGATCACATCACATTATATCATATAAGAAAAAGGATAAAATATCGCCGACGGGTTCGTGTATTGTCAGTTTTATATAGCTTTCTTAACTGTCCTGTTGCCCTTTAATATGTCGTTGAAAATGTTCAGCGTCTATTCGAACATAGACTTGCACTACGCTCAAGCAGAGATTGCCTTTTATTATTAGGTCCTTACATATGAAATTGGCGTTTTGCCGTACTGGCAACTTTGATCTCAAATATCTTCTCTTTGGTTAGGAATTCCAAATTCAAATTTATACAGCTATTTACTCAAGTATTTGTGTTTCGAAAATTATAATTCATTTGTTTTTTCCTCAATTGTTTTTTTTCTTTGCGTCACTCAGTTTACAAAATGGAAAACTTGAAATATCGCGTTATTTACGAGTACGAGTTCCACCGTGGCACCAGTGCTGCAGAAACGGCTCGAAGGATTAATGATGTGTATGGCGACGGTGCCGCAAAAGAAAACACAGTGCGTTTTTGGTTCCAACGTTTTCGTTCTGGAAATTTCGACCTGCAGAACAAGCCCCGTGGACGGCCGGAGACCAAAGTTGATAATGAAGAATTGAAGGCTATTGTGGAAGCGGATCCATCGCAAACCACGTCCGAGTTAGCTGCAGGCTGCGGTGTTAGTGATAAAACTGTTTTAATCCACTTGAAGCAAATTGGGAAGGTGAAAAAGCTTGAAAGGTGGGTACCTCACGAATTGAGTGAAGCAAATCAACAAACGCGCGTTGACTGCTGCGTTGCATTACTCAACCGGCACAATAATGAAGGGATTTTGAATCGAATCATTACCTGTGATGAAAAGTGGATCCTGTATGATAATCGGAAGCGCTCATCGCAATGGCTGAACCCTGCCGAACCAGCCAAACCATGCCCCAAGCGAAAATTGACTCCAAAAAAGTTACTTGTGAGCGTTTGGTGGACTAGTGCTGGTGTCGTTCACTACAGCTTTCTTAAATCTGGCCAGACGATTACGGCAGATGTCTATTGTCAGCAACTGCAAACCATGATGGAAAAGCTAGCTGCTAAACAACCGAGGCTGGTTAATCGCTCTAGGCCACTGCTGCTTCATGATAACGCTAGACCACACACTGCACAACAGACGGCTACCAAATTAGAAGAGCTTCAATTGGAATGTCTAAGACATCCACCGTACTCTCCGGACCTTGCCCCGACAGATTACTATTTTTTTCGAAATTTGGATAACTTCTTGCAAGGGAAAAAATTCAACTCCGATGGGGCAGTCCAAACCGACTTCAAAGATTTTATTGATTCCCGTCCGAATGGTTTTTTTAGTAAAGGGATCGATGAACTACCTATGAGATGGCAAAAGTGCATAGATAGCAATGGTACATACTTTGATTAAATAAATATATTATATTAAAAAAAAATCAACTTTATGTTCCTCCCAAACAAAACGCCAATTTCATATGTAAGGACCTAATATTTCCAGTTCATCGCTCCTTAAAATTAAATCGTGTCGGATTTCTGTAATGTATTTCCGAGAACATGAATAAGTTTCTTGTGTTATATTATCATTATATGAATTAGTGATATTTTATATAAGAACAGTTTTCCCATTTTTTACACGTTTTTCCGCCTGAATTAATTTTAGGTTCTGCATGAATGGCCTTTCCCCTTTCCCCCATTACATAACAGTTATATTTATACATATCCGTAGTTTTATCTGTACTTTGGAATAAACTCGATTTTATTGGTCAATTATTTTTGATAATCGACATGCCACGCCATTATTACTCATGTATGCATACCATCAAGCCGTCTTCCTGTCGGGGTAGGCAGAGAGGAAAGAGCAACAGACTTCCCGCGACACATCTTTCACCTCTTCTGCATCCACGCACCTTTTCATACAACATTTATGATTTCTCTGACTTTTTACATTTCCTTCTTTCGAAATATCTTACACTTTATCCAACCAGACTTTACTGGGTCTTCATCTGCCACGTTTGCACAGTATTTTTGTTTTGTTAGTCTTTCATTAATTCGTTCTACATGTCCAAACCATGTCAGAGTGGTTTTCTCATCTTGCTCAATACATCAGCCTTAAGTTTACATTTATCCCTACCCACTTCATTCCATATTCTGTCATACACTGCCACCCCATGTATTTTTATCAATGCACGTGTTTTTACAGATTTATTCGGCTCTTATCAGTTTTTTTATACGTCCACGTTTTACCCTCATACATCAAAATTGGTACTAAAATAATGTTATGGACTAATCATGTTTTTTTTTAATATTATTTCATAACAATTAAGGTTGATTTAACTATCCCGTTATACTAGAAGCTCTAAGTTTATTTATCCCTAATAAATAAAACCGTGCAAGGGATCACCCTCTGTTCTATAATACATACCAACTTACAGGACGAATATCATGGCTAAACACTAAGTCACGCGTGGTATAGAGATATTGAACCAACTGAATGAGACTGTGGATATATTCTCGGCACCGCCTAGCAGTATGAGAAGAATTCTGGCTGATACTCTTCCTTACGAATAAGCTAACTAGGAGTAGACCGTCTTTGCGAAACAGGAAAAATCCGTGCCAAGTGGATAAAAAAAATGATATATGTTTGATATGGGAAAAGTGTTTAATATAATCAGTATTTATGGTATACTAATCTGAATCATGATTAAATGGACTAAAATTTTACACTTCATAGGTTTAATCTTCTTAACGAAACGCCAAAGCGTATTAAAGAAGTCTAGACTCTAGAGCAGTGTTTCCCAACGTGGGGCCCACGCACCACAGGGGGGCAATTCGATTTTTAAGGGGGGCAATTTGAAAATCGACTCGTTCAGAGTTTAGTCGTATTTTGATCGCCTTGTCGCGTCACCGTTACGTAGAGGGGCATAAGAATTTTAGAAAGGCTTAGGTGGGGCATAGCACAAAAAACGTTGGGAAACACTGTTCTAGAGCATATAGACATTTTGTTGTATTTTAAACGTTATGAATCGATTTAAGTATTGTGGAAGTGAAAAAGTTTTGGTCAAAAGATAAATGACGCGTGTAAGTGAATTAAGTTAAAATTCATTAATTTAAATTATTGTAATTTATTTTTAACAAACACTGTTTATTCCACTTTTTTATGACGGTATAACCCTACCGGTTTCAAGGCTTTCACCTCATCTTCAGGGGAGCGCAAACAAGACTAAATGCTGTTCGGACTGGTACCGATATAGACACTTCAACGGTTGGAGGCGGGAGGGGTGAGGGGAAGGCTAGGTATTATTTCGGCCAAGAGCGGGGAGATTTTGGGGAAATAACTATTCAACAGATGCTCTGATCTGTATATTGACTTAGAAATTTCTAGGGCCTCCAATCTGTCCAATCTATTTCCGTTGTCGCTAATATGTAAGAATTTGGCATCATTGATAGAAAAAGTATGATTCTCACGGTGACAATGATTAGCCATTTCAGAATAAATTAGAGGATTTGTTAAGGCAGATTGGTGTTCACGAAATCTCTTTTCAAAAGATCTTCCTGTCTTTCCTATATAGAAATTATCACAGTCAGCACATAAAAGTTTATACACACCACTGTTGTTAAGTATTCCATTTTTGCCTTTCCCATTAAATAAGAGTTTCCGGAGATTGAAGTTAGTGTAAAAAGCTGGCTTTATCTTTTGAAAAGAGATTTCGTGAACACCAATCTGCCTTAACAAATCCTCTAATTTATTCTGAAATGGCTAATCATTGTCACCGTGAGAATCATACTTTTTCTATCAATGATGCCAAATTCTTACATATTAGCGACAACGGAAATAGATTGGACAGATTGGAGGCCCTAGAAATTTCTAAGTCAATATACAGATCAGAGCATCTGTTGAATAGTTATTTCCCCAAAATCTCCCCGCTCTTGGCCGAAATAATACCTAGCCTTCCCCTCACCCATCCCGCCTCCAACCGTTGAAGTGTCTATATCGGTACCAGTCCGAACAGCATTTAGTCTTGTTTGCGCTCCCCTGAAGATGAGGTGAAAGCCTTGAAACCGGTAGGGTTATACCGTCATAAAAAAGTGGAATAAACAGTGTTTGTTAAAAATAAATTACAATGTCTTTAAACCTCCACAACGTTAATGCCTTAACTATAAACAACAATTTAAATTATTTTGTGAAATAAGGAAGTTAATAATGTCTAAGATTAAAGTTTTTTTACTTCAATATATTGAAATATAAAATTTAACAAATGATGTATGTATTGAGAAAAATATACCTTTTTTCGAGAAGCAAATCTCTACAATTATTTATAGGACGCACCATTACATGTTTTGTTCACCAACCCACCAAACCTCATTTTACACTTCGCGGCCCACGTGGCGCGACTGTCGAACGAACTTCCAAGAGTAATCAAATATGCACCATCCTTATTAACGTTCAAGACAGAATTAAAAAATATATTGCACTTAAGAATATGATTATGCTTCTTTCACCCTGCTTTTGCTACGTTTACCTTCATTATTCGTGAACGAATTCATTTTCTTAAGTCCTACCAATATTTTTTTAGAGAAAAGATTTTTTTACTTTTATATGTAATATTTTTTTTGTAAAATCTGTTATGAGTTAAATATTAACGCATCCAAGTTAAGCTGGTCAGTTGTTAGAAGTTGCTGTATAGCAATAAACTTGCCAGATGTACCATATTTTCCTATTGTCATTATGTGATATATTTAGACTTTATTTTTTTCTGATTATTTGATTTAATTTATCAACGTGTGTCAAACGTTAAATAAATAATATATAAAACAGAACGATTTGAAACTTAAATGTGAAAAAATCGACACAGTGACTTAAAATAACAGATCTGTTTCACTTTATAAAAGCATCGTCGAACAGATGTCACTTTAATTTAAGTTATTGGGTAGAACTTTTTCACGTTCAAGTGTCGAATCATACTGTTTTAAAATGGAGTTCTACAATATAAATACCAAATCAATCAATAATTGAATTGTATGTCACATAACACAATAAATGTATAGTGAACCTACTGAAACCTAGATATACTCGTAGTGCTATGAGAAGAGTTTCTAAGCCAAATTCACATGCCGTATTGCTTCGCGGATAACATACTTCGTACACTCTTGATCTTGCATGACCCAGCTAGTCTGCATCTAGCCTGTCGTGCAGACGGCAGATTCGAGACGGCAAATAGTAAAGATCTCGCTGCAGCCGGTGAAAAATGCACTTGATCCGCGTCGCTGCGAGGTGAGCACCTCTCCTGCCGTGTGAGTGACCGCTTCCAATATTATCTCCAATGCCGAACTGCACGAAGGCAGTTAATTATACACCGGTGGCTTTCTCTCCGTCTGCCTCGTAAGCCAGGGGCGGCCCTGTCCATTCGTCGTACAAGGCTATATTCAAAGAGTTCCACACGTGGGTTGATTGATTAATGCGATTTGCGCTAAATATAATTCATATTTAAAATGTTTCAAAAAATTATGTATATTAATTTCTTGGAGTTCACAACAACCGCGCAATATCAAAAGTAACAAAAATGACAATACATAATAATATATTGGCGTCCGCTTTGAGGTATGGAAGTGAAACATGAGCTTGGCAGAAGAAGTTTAAAAGGAAGATTGATGCGTGCACTAAGGGAAATTTGTGAAGTTTAAACGTTTGAAAAAAGGCGGAATGAAGACATTGGAAATAAAATGGATGTTTTCAGTTAAATTAAGAAAGGAGCGTTAAAATGGTTTGGTCACGTAGATATGAATGACGAAAGAATGACTAAACGAGTATTCAAGTCAAATATGCAAGGTGTGCGTAGAAGAGGTAGACCGAGGAGGATACCTCTATTGTAACATTTTGAAACTCAAGAAAATAACAATGCTCGTTTCTCGTTTATAGGCTGATACAATCATTTTGGCTTGCCAAGGACTTGCCCTTGATTCCCTGAAATAGCGTAAATAGCGCGTAGCTTACTGCGATGGCTATAGAACACATACATACCATTACGCCATTTTCTTGTCGGAGTAGGCAGATACGACAGAGCGTCAGACTTGCCTAACTCGACACACGTCCTTAGCCACTTCTACATTTATACAACTCGACGATTTGTCCCTATCGGGGTAAGCAGAAAGGAGATAGCGCCAAACTTTTCTATTACGACACACATATTTCGCATCTTCTACAATCATACACCTTCTCATACAGCCCCTACGACTTCTCAGACTTTTTACATTTTCTCTCAAAATTATTACACATTTGATCCAATCGCACTTTCCTTGATCTTCCTCTACCACCCTCTTCACTCATATTTGCACTGTGTATTTGTTATTTTTTTTAGGCTAAAATATGTTTTTATTGCTTTTAATGAAAGTGCGCAAGACTAAAATATTTTCGAAACAACTGATGGAGGATTGAGACCGGCTTAATTGCAAAAAGTAACCTTAATGCATAATTCCACTCGACGGCAACAGTTTTGTCTAAAAACGGCCCCGGCTTGATGCACTTCACCGGCACTTGTCAAACTTAGACAAAGAGGCTTCCTCGGCTCAGTTCTCAGTCGAGGCAGCGAATGCCGATCCATTGAGGAAGTTCAGCAACACGATGAGCGCCGATTTCCATATGCATCATTTGAGGCGGTGCACCAGCACCAGCGCCGTGTCTCGTGAACGTAACTGGCTTTGATTCGTATGATTGATGTCTAGTATCGCAGAACTGCCTCCTGGGGTGATTGCTTGACACGCGATGAGGAAGACATGTTTTTGCCCTTTTTTGGAACATTTTTATTCGTATTTTCCGTGTCGTGAACAATCGTTAATTTTAGAAATTTATTGAAATGCAACAATCCGTTAATCAAAAGCCGGTAAAATGGCGAATGCTCGTGTCTTGAATTCACATTCTTTGTGTTATATTACACTTTCTTTTTATACACAGTTTTTGCCCCCTCTACACCCATACGCAATCTTATACATTCCTTTCAAAATGTAATTTCCTCTATAATCTCTTATCCATCTATGCAATCTTATACATTCCTTTCAAAAGGTAATTTCCTCTATACTCTCTTATTCATCTATGCAATCTTATACATTCCTTTCATAATGTAATTGCCTCTTTACTCTCTTATTCATCTATGCAGTCTTATACATTCCTTTCAAAATGTAATTTCCTCTATACTCTCTTATTAATCTATGCAATCTTATACATTCCTTTCAAAATGTAATTTCCTCTATACTCTCCTATTCATCTATGAAATCTTATACATTCCTTTCAAAATGTAATTTCCTCTATCCAGCTATACTCTCCTTGTCGTCCTCTACTTTGCCTTTCACCCACGTTTGCACTGTATATTTGTTTCTCTCTCTTGCGGTATATCTTTGTTCTACGTATTCAAATCATTGTATTTATAATACACTTTCATTCTATACTGTATACAACCAGGCGACCAACGAGAATTATTTTGAGGCCTTAAATGAAAACTAAACTAGAATTCTTTACAAAAAATCTTAGTTCTACTGGGAATCAAATTCGCAACCCTCAGATGGGAAGACATACGTTTTACCAAGAAGGCTTGCGTCATTTAAATAAAGTTTTGATTTTGAATACAGCTACATTTTTTCAAAGTTAATTAAATTTGATGTAATTTATAAGATTTTTTAATTTTTACTACGTAAGCCCCCTAGTTATCAATAAATTTATTTATATTAAAAAAATGATCATTTAAATAGTAATATTTAAAAACAAATCACGTCTGGCAGCTTGAACGGCGGTTTTTTAAGTCAGTTGAACAAGAAAAAGTCGCAGGGAGCCAGATCAGGGGAATTCGAAGGCTGCTGGATAGTATTCGTGTTGTTTTTGGTCAAAAACTCATGGAAATCTTGTCTTTCGCGATTTCAACGCGGTCCTTTTTTGCATGAAATTGAGGCCTTTCGGCACCAGTTTTGCAGCGACACGTCTGAGGCCCAAATCACTAACCAAAATGTCTTGAGCGGATCCATAAGCGATGTTCAAGTCCTCTGCCAGCTCTCTGATGGTCAATTTGCGGTTTTCGGCCAACATTTCTTTGATTTTATCGATGTTTTCATCGATTTTCGACTGCCACTGCGTTCGTCATCCTCGACCGACTCACGACCACTTCTGAAGCGTTCGTGCCACCGAAAAACACTTCTCCAACATTTCCAAGGTCTGCGGACCGTTAAATTCGTTTTTCACACAAAATTAAATGCAAACTCGTTGATGCCATTTTCAAACTTGTAAAAAATCGAAAATACGCACAAAGGTAGATGTACTCAGTACAGCGTAACTTTTACAAATGTCATGCTAAGACGCTGAAATTTGGAGGGAAGTGTCATTGACAGATATGGTAACCTTACGAATTCCAATCGGGTGACTGACAGCGCCACACGGTGGCCGGTCCTAAAACTTTTTGATCAAGGTAGTATGTGTTAAAACATTTTTGAAGACCTGAAACAGACTATTCTTTTAGAATAACCAATATAATATAAATACATCACTTAATTAACTAAAAATAATTTGATAATTACCATTTAAAGTTTAATTTTATCTTTTCTATGGAGAGAGCTATAGGGGTTCAATCGATCGATTGATAAACTATCCCTCGTAATGGAGTATGATTGTCAATGAGGATGTGGATGGAAGACGTCTGTACGTGTATTGCATTAGAATATGCATTTAAAGGATATGCATTTACATCAATTGGTTAAAATTGTGATTGACTTAATAATGAATATGACTTCTAAGTTAAATAATACAAAACTAACGGAGGCAAATGAATTTTGGATAACACTTCACCTAAAGCCGAATGTGAACTATTATCACATATCGGAAGATCTATTTATTTATTTAATACTTTTATTGCAAAAACAATCTGTCGTTTTTATTGCCAGGGGGCAATCTCTTCCAACAACCAGACAAACGTAAATGAAGCAAGTTACGTGGTCGCATAAATCATTCAAATGACTATCCATCCCCACGAAATCCATAAACACACGTGAGCATATAACCACGAACCCCACAAAAACGGACAATCACCCGAACATTATTTTTCATATAAAGTGAGATATCATCAATCAAA
Organism: Odontocerum albicorne; assembly: GCA_949825065.1. Lineage (NCBI taxonomy): Eukaryota > Metazoa > Arthropoda > Insecta > Trichoptera > Odontoceridae > Odontocerum > Odontocerum albicorne. The sequence goes on along the minus strand of OX463839.1, from coordinate 53,944,599 downwards.
GGGAAAGGAAGGGATGGTGAAGAGGAAATGAAAAGAAAAATCAGGAATGAAACACGTTATTTTACTGACTAGAAATTAAGAGTTTTTTCAGTCGCTTCTTAAAGATCTACAAAGGTTTCTTCGTAGTTCGTCTTCCTGCGGTAAGTTTCTGCGGTTTTCTTACCAAATATTTATTTCGAAACATATGTAAATACCGAAAAATTCCTAATATAATGGCCGCAGCCACTCACTAACTTGCTTTGCTTATACTCAACTTATGTACAGTATCCGGCGGTAAGTAATATACATCGGGCCATCGTGCGACAGAGACGACGCTCTACAAAGCCATGGGTATTACTTATCGCCGGGTACTGTATATATGTTTTTATTTTGTAATATTTTTTAATCGGTCAATAAAATAGGTTCGAATCACGAGTTAGAGCGCCTTTGAATAATCTGGTCTCCAAACGGCGCTTTATAAATTGTCCTTTTATTATAATTATTAACAATGATTATCAAAATTAAAATACGTTAAAGATCGTCCTTAACACTGCCCAAAATTTATTTTATGAGGATGTTTCTTAAAAACACATTTTATGCATAATTGAATTTTCCTAGAACGTTTGTCATTACCGGTCATAGTTATTTATTTAATTTCAACAGCCTGAAATCTTGAATACATTTGCTAAACACATAACCCTTCTCTTTAACCAGGTGGTTTCAAGTTCGATTCCCGGTGGTTCCCATAACGACTTATCTGTCGGATCAAAATAGTTTTTCGCATTATTGTATTTTTTTAAATTTCTAGACTTATTTCACATATACCATATGTATTTGCGATGAATTTACTGCTATGTTTTCTGTTTGTACGGATTCCGTGTTTGTACTCAATTAGTTTGATATCTATTTGGATTATTTATATTTCAGTGGTTGAATTATTAAAATAAAAAGTATTACACCTCCGACACCCATCTCTGTCGAGTATTTTATGTATTGCAAATTTGTATTTCATTCCCACCACTTCGTCACGAAACTTCAATCTTGAAATGGGTGGATTTTCTATCGGAATCTATTTTCTCTATGAATCAAACGACATGTTTGTGTAAAAAACAGCCAACTTCTTTCTACCTGGTTTTAAATATTCTATAAATGTATTCGCCGATACACTATTTAACTTGAATAAATTCCTAATTACTCGATTACGGGTATATAACGACCATCGTGACCTAGTTCATTAGACGCTTTTATCTGAATCAATCCGGCAATCTATCCCTTTGAAACTGTGGTTTAATATAATAAGAATAAACCAGATGGAAATGTCAGTAATGTTTCGCTTGCTTATGTATGGACTGGCTAGTGTTATGTCGGAAGTTTATTGTAAAGATTGAAAAAAATCACTTTCTTCAACATTTTATTTAGATGACTTGTGCAATAAATTATAATGCAGTATTCCACGGAAATAAATTAACGAGACGAAACGTCATCCCTAGTACAAATTTACTTAAGGGAGTATTCTACTCTAGAGGCGTGAATTTCGGGCGTTTTTTTAGACTTAATAAAAACGAAACTCAAAACATTTTTCGTATGCATTTTTTCCAGTTTGTTTATTGATGATTTGAGAATCTAAAAAAAAAAATTTAATTCAAGATGTTATCAGCTGCTATATTTTGTTGTAAAAAAGGGGGTAAGCTGGTCGACATGATTGAAACCCTTTCGTAATCTGAAACAAAAATCATACACAGTTTCTTGATAAGAAATGATGTTGTTATAGTTGGTACCAAAGAGAAAAAAAATACAACAAATTTGTAAATTGGCGGCTATCTGAAAAAGAATTTAATTTTTAATCCGTTTTTTTTTAATTTTTTTTTTTCAAAATAGTCAAGAAATAGTTTTGAATTTTCCAAGGTAGGGACGATATAAAAACATTAATCAAAGCTTCATACCGAATTTGAAGGCAATCGATTGGATAGAAGTTTAGATTTTATGTCGACCAGGTCGAAAAAAGTAATTTCGAGAAAAACGCGTTTAAAGTTTTGTCATTCCGGTACGGCGTAATTGCTGCCTCATTTATAGCTATAATTTCGTAAATATTGAGAGTTTTAAAATTTTCTTTTGATAATATATTTTTAAAGATCTAAACTTGGAAAATATGCAAAAAAATCTAATTTCTTGAGTAGAATACTCCCTTGGTATACGAGTAACAAGAATAAACCAGATGGAAATGTCAGTAATGTTTCGCTTGCTCCTGTACGGACTGGCTAGTGTTATGTCGGAAGTTGATTGTAAAGATGGAAAACAATCACTTTCTTCAACATTTTATTTAGATGATTTGTTCTATAACATAATACAGTATTTCACGGAAATATATTAACGAGACGGAACATCATTCCTCGTGCAAATTTACTTAAGGAATTGGGGCCTTATGGACTCGTATACAAATTTTGGTGAGAGATATCTTCATCTCATTTCAATTGAGAGTGTAGGAGCAAAGGGTAAATGTGGCCAGATAACATATATTTCGGATGGATAAACTTAAACTGATTTTCTCGCGCTACAATAAAATATTTCTAACGATTGGATCTTGGTGAGAAGACAGGTAACCCTGAGTGTCACTTTATGGACTTAAAAATAGGATAAGCGTCCATCACGTAACACTAGTCACCTTAACATAATGGGTGTTGTGTAGGATCCCAGTTGCGAGTATGATCTGGATGTTGGTACTATAGATAATGTGTTTTTCGATTGTCCTTGACGTGACTGATTTGATTTCCTAAAGTTTGCCGTATATTTGTCGCGTTATGTTTTATAGAACTTCTGTTAGTTCTTAGCGTTATGTTCTATAGAGAAACTGCTGAAATGCGCATGCTAAGATGGTCAGCTGGTGTGTCCCTAAGGGACAAAATAAAAAGCTCACGCATTCGTGGAAGTCTAGGTGTTACAGACATCAACAGCAAGATGGAGGAGAGGCGATTGAGATGGTATGGGAACGTTGGACACAGAGCACCCGATCACATTGTGAACCAGGCAATCTCCATGGATCTTCCTCGAATAACAACCAGAGGAAGACCAAATAATTCATGGGTGGTGCAAAAGGATAACCTGATGCAGAGGCACGGCCTGGGGGACGTAGTCCGGGACAGAAGAGCATACAGCCTGAGGACGAGGAGAGATGACCCCAACAGCCTTAGCAGACAATGAGTTGGGATGGAGCTAGGGAGAAGAAGATGTTCTATAGAGCTTCTTTAGAGTTCTATAGAGCTTCAAATAGTGTGTGCATCGACACTATAATACACTTGCAGCGTTCGGAAGATGTTAAAGGCCCATTTGTGAATAAATCAGGAATATTTTTTTTAACAACTGCTACTAAAAATGTGTACTGATAAGGTGAGATTGAATTTAACCATAAAATACATTTTCCCTACTGATTATTTTTGTATACTGGTACAATCATAAGTAATTAATTATATTTCGATCTGTCAAATAGACTAAAAAAATGTTTTATGGGTTGGATCTTATTTGCATTTTAGCGTCCGAATGATTGACGGGTGCCGACATTGAAAATATAAATTTAGAACGGCGAGATCATCGATACGAGCACTTTTAAATCTTACCATAAGCGCATTTACAGTGGTGCACAAACTTTTTGGCCGTGGGCCAAATAAATAAATGTGTCCTATAAGTGTGTTGATATTTTGAATGAAGGAAATATGAAAATCATATGGGTTGTATGACAAGACTGTAGAAGATGCGAAATATGTGTGTCGAAATGAGAAATATCGCGCTCTGATCTCTGACAGATTGATGTGAAAAAAAAACTGAAAGGAACCGAATGTATGCTGTAGAATTGTGTACTCTGAAAGTAAAACATGAAGTGACAATATATGGTATGACAATGTGGAATGAAGTGATTAGGGATGAATGTGAACAAGCTGATGTATAAAGTGAGATGAAGAAGAGCACTCTGAGATGGTTTGGGCATATATTATAGATTGCATTTATCGAGATATTAAGCAGGGTGAAGATATACAAGACCTGTGTCCGCCCCATAATGACATGCAGCATAGAATTCAGAGCCGACACTGTCAGAACCAATAATCTCCTTCAAACCAGCGAAATGAAGGTACTCAGGAGTATCTCTGGCAAAACCCTTCGTGATAGAGTACGAAACACAGAAATCCGAAGGATGTGCGAAGTTGAAGATATTGTCAGATGGGGACGACAGAGAAGAAGGATCTGGAACGAACATGTATCCAGAATGGCGGAACCAAGAGCCATAAGAATGGCCAGGGACAGTATCCCCCAAGCAAGTAGACCTCCAGGACGACCTCCCAAAAGATGGAACGACATCTAGCAGTCGACGTCACAAGAGGGAAACGATGATGCAGGACCATAACAGGCCAACATGCCTAAAAGAAGAAGGAAGAAGAAGATTTATCGAGAAAGACCAACAAAATAAATTAACAGTGCATATATGAGTGGAAGGCGTGATAGAGGAAAACCAAGGAAATTATGGTTGGCTCAAGTGAATGATATTTTGAAAGCAAATGTAAAAACTCAGAGCTATCGTAGGAGTTGTACGATGTAGAGAAAACGAACGATTTGTGTCGCGACATGGAAGTCTGGCGCTTTATACTCTCTGCCTACCCCGACAGGGAATTGGTGTAATGGTTTTGATTTAATTTGACGAACTCTGATGGCACAGTCGCTTAAGACGCCTAACACGGACCTTGTGGGTTCGATTCCCTTTGGAAACCAGATTATTTAAAAAAAGTTTTCAGTCTGTTTTTCATTTAAAGCTTCATGAAACTATGTCTGGTTGGCTAGAAGAGATTGCCAAATTATTATCTTTTTTTAACGAAAGTGCAATAAATAATACAAAAAAGACATTTTTTCTCTCCGGGCTTACTTGTTTTTTAATATGTCCAATAAAATATAAAAAGAACGGCAATGGACGTTTTGAACACCCAACAAATGTTTATATGAACACCTATCGGCGTTTTCAATACTGGCCGTGTAACATTTATGTTACTAACTATTTTGACCACCGAACTTATTTCTGTTTTGCTTGTGGTGGACAAATTTACCTCGATATTCCTATTTCACTTGTTAAACCCGTTTTTACAATAACTGTTTTTTTTTTAAATCTAATTTATTAGGTGTTAACATAAGGTCGAAATTACCGTCTTTGAAACTTAAAAACCATCGACGAGCTGTCCTTTCATTCATAGCATATTCATCGTACACTTCGCAAATATCGCGAACAGCTTTGGCAGCTTTATTCCCTCGATTGAACGCGAACAGAAGGAGGTGTCGAAAATGCTCACTTTCGTCAACTTGACATTCCATTTTGAAGGCTTGTAATCAAATAAAATAATATATGTAACGTAAAAGCAAACACAATACAATATCTTGTAGAGCAGAAAATTTTCTTTCGAATGACGTATAACCTTTACCATTTTGTTTTACTTTTGGTGCTCATTTTTAATTTGGAAAAAAAAACTGACACAACTTATGTTAACACCCAATCAATATATTGAAATATCCATCCGGGTGGTTTGACAAATAATCCTAAAAACTACAATATATTTTAAATATGGTTTATAATTTATAATGCCATATTGTCAACTAGCTACGGAGGTACTGGAAAAAATATATTGTTTTAAACTGTATATCGTGACGACGAAAGAAAAAAAAATTAAAAATATGTTAAGTTGTCACGGCAGAAAAGCGAAGAATTTTCTGTAGATACCAAGGCCAGTCGAAATGTTCAGTTATAATATTTAGAGCTAAGTTTTGCAAATGTGTTTGCTGTAAAATACATTTAAATGTTATTTTTTTGCACTCTCGTGGAACCTTGTAGACCTAATTCTAAACTGTTTTTTTTTCTTATTTAAATGGGCAATGTTAATAAAATATTCAATTTGACTTGATGGAGGTTTATAAATTTGAAAAATTGTCATCAAAATATGAGGAATTGTATTTTTTTTATTTTATTTCATAAAGTAGTATGTTATATAGAGCAAACATTGTATTTTTGTTCCGATACTAGTCTCCGTTTTAATTTTACTCCAGAAACAACTTTTTACTCTCTTTTATTGAGTAGCGCTTATAAGCTGCTTTTTCTAAGTAAAATTAAAAAGCGTTTTAGTTGATATTTTATTAAAATACGTTGGTATTCAACTCGTGTTTGATTTTGCTAACAAGAAGGTGGCAAACGTATTCTCAGACGACGAAAAGGTGGAAAGGGATGTTGAACGCCGAGTTGCAACAGGAAACGATGTCAATGGGGCACTAAAAACATATATTCAAACCAAGTAATTTTAATAGCTGCTAAAATGAGGGCTCTCAACAACATTAATATTTTATTGTGATGAAACGTAGACGTAGAAAATGAATGAAACGAGCCGAGCAAGTGTTGAATACATTGAAAAGAATATGTGGTGTATCGATGCATGTCGGAGTAATTAATGTAATTATGCAAGATGAATGTGAGCGAAAATTTGATGTGTCAAGTAGGATGAATTAATTTGGACATGTTGAACAGGCGGTAGACGAAATACTAAACAAATTTACAATGCAAGCACAAGTGGGAGTCGCGGTATAGAAAACGACCGAGGAAAGTGAGGTTGGGGCAAGTGAATGTAATTTTGAAAAAAAAATCAGGGCATGGAGTAAGAGAAACAGAATGAACTCTATGAGATGATGTACGTATATAGAGGAGGCTGATTGAGTATGTCGTTATAAGGAGTTTGGTTTTCTGTTTTGTCTATCCACCCCAACCTGGAAATGGCGTAGTGGTATATACGTGTATGTAAAAATGAATGAAATAAATCGATAAGTGGGTCTAAAAGATTTTTCTTAATCCGCTTCCAAACTTCGCTAAAATCTGAATCGTAACTAAAGTGTTTATACATTCGTGCACGAGCACACCGCGACAATGCACGGTGACGTTTTCCTTTTTTTATTCGTGAATGTATTCCTAGCCAGCCAGAATAGCTTTATTTATATTCACACCAGGGCTTTCAAATATCACGTAGTGGGCTAAGTTTTGATTCAATTCGAACAATATGTGGGTTTGACCTCAAATTCTAAGAAATCAAATATATGGTATTACATGACGTTATGTTAGTTGTATTCATCGACTGACATTCGAGTCCGAGAAAAATTCAGTCCATCCAGACGCTTGTGCGTTTATTGGTTTATCGTGTACATTTGGTTTCACATTAGACTTTCCACAGCTATCATAGAATCGGACTCCCTCAGCTATCATAGAACAGTCCCCCAAATTACGTTGCGTGTATTGGTTTATCGTGTACACTTGGTTTCACATTAGACTTTCCACAGCTATCATAGAATCGGACTCCCTCAGCTATCATAGAACAGTCCCCCAAATTACGTTGCGTGTATTGGTTTGTCGTGTACACTTGGTTTCACATTTGACTTTCCACAGCTATCATAGAATCGGACTCCCTCAGCTATCATAGAACAGTCCCCCAAATTACGTTGCGTGTATTGGTTTGTTGTGTACACTTGGTTTCACATTTGACTTTCCACAGCTATCATAGAATCGGACTCCCTCAGCTATCATAGAACAGTCCCCCAAATTACGTTGAGAAAAATGTTTAAATGAGAGATGAAAAAATATCGGTTAAATATAAATAAATATATAGTAGGTTTATTGATAGCAACATAGTATGTACATAATACATTTAAATATACTTCAAGAACACATAAATTGCAGAGAATACATTAAAAACAGAAGCTATAGAAAGGTCTGGGGTCATCTAATAACATCCCCCCGGCCAAGATACACCCCACCAATATAGGGCGAGCCCAGCCACGGGGACACCAGATGTTTTTCAGTCCACACCATTGCACATGTAAAATAAGAAGAGAAAAAAAACAGAAAATAAATAGATGGCAGAAAAATACATTTAATAGAAAGACATTAAAAGATCCGTCAAATATTCCCCCGGCCGAGATACACCCCACTAATGTAGGTCGAGCCCGACCGCAAGGATAACGGGGGCTTTCAGCCCACCCCCCCGTATATCTAGATTAAAAAAAATGTATGGCAGAAAACAAAATAAAAAGTAAACCCACATATACCACCTGATGTTAACTGTCAGCAAGAACGAAAACAGAAAAGCCTCAAAGGAGTCCAAATTATATTAGAGTAAAATGACAAATGGGAAATGATGTTCACACATAAATAAACCACGACACAATACATTGAAATAGTTAAGCAGTAATATAAGAATAAATGAGAAGATGACGCAAAAATACCTAGGTTCTGCCTAGGCCACGTCCTTTTTCTCACACATGCATAGAGCCCCCCTCTTATTTATGTTACTATGATTCTTACCATCGCCCGTTATAAAAGTGTTCGGTTACAATGAGTTGCTGTTTCCCTAGAATTAATCTGCCACAAAATACAAGGGGCTAATAAGGGCTCTTCTTCACCACGAAGTGTAGGGGGTAGCATTGGCAAGCCCTGGGCACGCTCGCTGCCCCGTTTGGCTACACACGAGCCGGAGCGAAATGCGGCGCGCGCCGAGGCGGACATCGCGCGGTGCGGTGCGGCGCGGCGAGGTGCGCACGTACAGACGATAGGTAGTTAAGTTTGTTGTGTCTGGGCCAACTCGAAAAAACCGCATCTCTCAATGGCCGTGGCGCTAAAGCTACCCACACACGACAGGCACGCAGTTGCGATCTTCACATTTATAAAATAATAATAAATAATTGTCAAGCCAAGTTTTCGATTATAATTAAGTCCCAAACTAAAGACAATTTAAACTGGATTGAGCTGAATGGAATGTATATTACTCGATAACGGGTATTTTACTACAAGATACGCTACAGAGTGAGGGGTCAAGGTATTTGTCGCTGGTACCACTGGACACTTGAAACATGGCATTGTATTTCTGAATTATCTGCGTCTTCCCGTATTTGGCTTCTAGGAACTGTTAACAGTTTGACGCCATTCGGCTCCATCCATCACTATTTGCTACCGGGTTTGCTGTGCTGGGCATATATACTTTTGAGACTCAAGGAACATACTCTTATATCTTGACCGCTCTTCGCCATAATTTCATGTGCCTTCAGATAGCTCACCAATGAAGGTATATATTTTTGGTCTGGAAAGTCTGGTGTTGGGTATGCTGAGATGAAATAGAATATTTATTGAATAAATATATTAGGTCCTTACATATGAAATTGGCGTTTTGTTTGGGAGGAACATAAAGTTGATTTTTTTTTAATATAATATATTTATTTAATCAAAGTATGTACCATTGCTATCTATGCACTTTTGCCATCTCATAGGTAGTCCATCGATCCCTTTACTAAAAAAACCATTCGGACGGGAATCAATAAAATCTTTGAAGTCGGTTTGGACTGCCCCATCGGAGTTGAATTTTTTCCCTTGCAAGAAGTTATCCAAATTTCGAAAAAAATAGTAATCTGTTGGGGCAAGGTCCGGAGAGTACGGTGGATGTCTTAGACATTCCAATTGAAGCTCTTCTAATTTGGTAGCCGTCTGTTGTGCAGTGTGTGGTCTAGCGTTATCATGAAGCAGCAGTGGCCTAGAGCGATTAACCAGCCTCGGTTGTTTAGCAGCTAGCTTTTCCATCATGGTTTGCAGTTGCTGACAATAGACATCTGCCGTAATCGTCTGGCCAGATTTAAGAAAGCTGTAGTGAACGACACCAGCACTAGTCCACCAAACGCTCACAAGTAACTTTTTTGGAGTCAATTTTCGCTTGGGGCATGGTTTGGCTGGTTCGGCAGGGTTCAGCCATTGCGATGAGCGCTTCCGATTATCATACAGGATCCACTTTTCATCACAGGTAATGATTCGATTCAAAATCCCTTCATTATTGTGCCGGTTGAGTAATGCAACGCAGCAGTCAACGCGCGTTTGTTGATTTGCTTCACTCAATTCGTGACCCACCTTTCAAGCTTTTTCACCTTCCCAATTTGCTTCAAGTGGATTAAAACAGTTTTATCACTAACACCGCAGCCTGCAGCTAACTCGGACGTGGTTTGCAATGGATCCGCTTCCACAATAGCCTTCAATTCTTCATTATCAACTTTGGTCTCCGGCCGTCCACCGGGCTTGTTCTGCAGGTCGAAATTTCCAGAACGAAAACGTTGGAACCAAAAACGCACTGTGTTTTCTTTTGCGGCACCGTCGCCATACACGTCATTAATCCTTCGAGCCGTTTCTGCAGCACTGGTGCCACGGTGGAACTCGTACTCGTAAATAACGCGATATTTCAAGTTTTCCATTTTGTAAACTGAGTGACGCAAAGAAAAAAAACAATTGAGGAAAAAACAAATGAATTATAATTTTCAAAACACAAATACTTGAGTAAATAGCTGTATAAATTTGAATTTGAAATTCCTAACCAAAGAGAAGATATTTGAGATCAAAGTTGCCAGTACGGCAAAACGCCAATTTCATATGTAAGGACCTAATATCATATATTGAATAAATAAACATATATACAAATAAATACATAACACTGCACACTTGTTCACCTTTGGCTGGCTGTAGTTGTTTCTTTGGAAAGGGTTGATGGTATAAAGTATCTTGGAGTTTTTATTGATCAGTTTCTTCGCTGGGAGGTTCATGTTAACGCTTTGAGCACAAAAATCAGAAAACTGGGGTACATATTCCGTATGATTCGTAATGTGCTCAGTGAAAATATTCTTAATAGTATATTCGTCGCCTTGTCAATCGACACTTTCTTACGGTACTCGTATATCAGTTTGGGGGGGATTCACCTTAACACAAAAACACATACTGCAGGTTTCCCAAACACTGATTATAAAAATAATTAATAGACTTCCTGCCCGGTATCCCACAGCGGAGCTTTTCAGGGAGTATCGGGTACTGAACATAGCCAATTTGCATTTCAAATCCATTCTCTGGCGCTATCATCAAGAGGGGAAGACTCAGCAGAGACACATGACACGCATGGTAACTGATTCACCATCCTTAGAATTAAAACATATTTTGCCTAAAGGCAATATGAAAAAAACTGAAAAACCTCTTAATTTCTAGTCTGTAAAATAACGTGTTTCATTCCTGATTTTTCTTTTCCTTTCCCCTCCACCATCTCTTGCTTTCCTTTTGATTGATGATATCTCACTTTATATGAAAAATAATGTTTGGGCGACTGTCCGTCTTTGTGGGGTTCGTGGGCATGTGCTCACGTATATGTTTATGGATTTCGTGGGGATGGATAGTCATTTGAATGATTTATGCGACCACGTAACTTGCTTCATTTACTTTTGTCTGGTTGGTTGGAAGAGATTGCCGCCTGTCAATAATCCCGCCAGATTGTATTTGCAATAAAAGTGTTAAATAAAATAAAAAATAAATAAATATTCCTATTTGGTTCCCATGACATACAATGGGGTGCCGAATTCAATAAAGGCAAAAGGAGGAAAACAATTTAGGCAGTCGATCGGAGCGTGGTTGTTATTGCGACAGGAGTTTGAATACTTGGACTTGCAAGAGGAATGACTTGTAGTAAAGGTTTGTGTGAGCTCTTGAGTGTGGTGGGTTTTTTTTGTGATTATATGCGGTATATTGTGGGATGAACGTTTTGGTCTGTCTGGAGTGATGAAGTGTGAGGAGTTTGATTTCGCGTGATGTATACATATGTAATTGAGTGTCACTGTTTGTCAGGTTGATGAGAATGTGCAACGGGGCTTTAACATGTGTAATCAAAAATCGGAAAGAAGTATCGATTTATTTTTTCATGCTATATATCCTCAGTGAGATACAGGCCAAATCCTAGTTTACCGAGGACACGACAAATGAAAGGCAACAAACCCAGATCCATTTAAATTGTTTGTCCAAATTAAATTACCCGTTGTTTTTTCGCAAATTATGTATACTAGTTGCATCCCGTGAAATATTCACGGAAGTAAAACAAATTCTACATTTATGAAAATATATATTTCAAAATATAGAATTTGTTTATGTATATCATTTACACATCGTCCCCTTTTACAACGGTTCAAAAATTGTTAGCTAGCTATTTAAAATTCGTTCAGTTATCACGGACCCACCGAGATTCAAATTTCGAATTACTTTCGCAGAGAATCTAAGTATTCCTCTCTCGCTCTTTCGTATTCAAAATTCAATTCTCGTATTCATTCTTTGACGACAACCATCGTATGGGTTTGGCCCTATTTATACTATGATTTCTTGTTATGTGTAAAATAAATTTGTAAAAATACCAAGAAATCAATTATTATCAACTGACTTACAACCGATAATTTGCGATTCAAGTTATAGAAAATATGTTATTAATATAAATTTGCGTTAAATAAAAAATATTTATGATACTTGTATTACTTTAAATTCTCTCCACAATCCTAATATTATTAACACTTGCATGCGTTTAATGCGCTATTATAAGCAAACTTTTAAACCAGAATTGAACCCTTTTTATGTCAATTGAACTAATGCCCCGAGTAGAAGACAATTGTCTTACGAACTATGCCACGAAGGTTACCGGTATTTGTACCGATGATTTTTTTACCATCTTTACTGAACCCAATCCATAATATTATTGTAGCAACAACCTATGCAAGGTGTGGAAATTCGTCACTTTCGATTCATTTCTTTTTGACATCTCATTCAAGTCGAACTCGAGTGATAAAGTGAAAATATTTTTATTTTTCTACTACGCATCAACCATACGTGTTGTTTATTCAAGGGCAAAAACTCGTATATTTACGTAGACAAATATCTCGCGGCTGTCTCGGATCTAACTGGCAGTGAGCAGCCAAAACCAGAAACTGAAAAGGGGAATTTGCTGAGAATGCTGGGCACAACTAAAGACATGTATAAAAAAACTATAATGGTACTGGTAAACAATGCGGATAGTTGGTTTATTATTTACAAAGTGGTTTTCCGGTCTAAATTTATGTGAGTGTAGGTAGTGTTGGCGCTTAACTAAAAGATTTTTGCTGATACTGTTTTTTTTTTAAATAAATATGGTCGAAATTATGGGTATCCTTATACCCCCAGAATACTATACCCCCAGAATATCCTTATACCCCCAGAATATCCTTATACCCTCAGAATACTAGGTGGAAAAAATGCCTCTGTAATTCGAGGGGATTAACACAACGCGGGGTTTCGCACGGAAGTCCAGCATATTACCGCGTGACCATACACCTCGTTAATTAGAAAACTTCCATACTCGTATAAGCCACTTTGAACGGCTTCGAGAGAAAAAAATTAGTGCTAACCAAATTACCGTGTTTCATTTTAATGCATTTTTCTTTCCAATCGCATTGCTCATGCATAACTTAAAATCGATACCTCTAGATAATTCCTCTCCAAACATCTCTTTTTTCCGCAGTTCGGAAAGCAGTGATAATTGGCAGTCGTGATGCATCTCTTGTGTGGTCATTCTAACCCATCTGAGATCTTCCTCTTGTGCACCGTCCTTCCACGCCTCCAGTAACCACAAGCTCTTCCAATTTGTCTTGTTCATTTCGGACAATGTGTCCAAAGAATTCGAGGACACGCTACAACAGGCTAATTACAATTTCTAAGCGGCACATATCTCTTGAATAAATTAACACTAAGCAATTGTTTCTTTACGTATTTTCTTAGATCATAATCTGATATTTCCATTTTAATTGTTCAATGTATCATAAACAGAATAGATATTTGTTTAATAACATTGTTTTTAATTCACGACATGTAAATGGTTCGTGTGTGGACTACTTCAGAAAATTGCTTTTTCACATGTCGCTCCAACTTTCACGTTCCATTTTCCCAAATAGATCCCGCAACGCGTCAGCGACTCTGGATTCCGTCCAGTCCAATCATCGGTCTTATGACCTCCGATCTGGGTTTTGAAAAATGGTGTTATGACATCTGTCACGTTGGAATCGGGCGTTCTTGTGTTCTGCATTATTGGACCGGTATGTTAGGAAATTAATTTACGTTGTCGAAATTCTCTTCAAAGGTTGAAAAAGCGTCGATAATTGTCGATGCTAATGGTTAGCAGACTTTTTTTAGCCCTTTTTAGCACAGCTTCAACTAAAATTGAATCTAGTTTCGAAATGTTTCTTCTTGTTGTTTTAATTGTGGTTGTTTTTGTATTTGTGTTTCTGTATATATTTTTTTTGTTTTAATTTTTATTTTTATACTTATGATTGTGTGCGGTATAGTGTGGGATGAATATTTTTGGTCTTTCTGGAGTGATGATGTGTGAGGAGTTGAATTTCGCAAGATGTTTCCAGTTGTAGTTGAGTGTCACTGTTTGTCAGGTTGATGAGAGCGTGCAACGGGGTTTTGTTTTTGTGTAATCAAAAATCGGAAAGAGTATCGATTTATTTTTTCATGCTAAATATCCTCAGTGAGATACAGGCAAAAGCCTAGTTTACTGGGGATACGACAAATGAAAGGCAACAAACCCAGATCCATTAAAATTGTATGTCCAAATCAAATTACCTGTTGTTTTTTCTCAAATTGTGTATATTTCTTGTCATGTGTAATAATAAATAAATAAAATAAATAAATGGAATACAATTTGATCCAGTTAAATGTTGTCCATTAAAAAACTTATTAATCAACATTTAAATAATCGAGTTTGTAATTTATTTTTATTTAACACTGTTTATTCCACTTTTTGTGACGGTATAACCCTACCTGTTTCAAGGCTTTCACCTCATCTTCAGGGTAGCACAAACAAGACTTGTTTGTGCTCCCCTGAAGATGAGGTGAAAGCCTTGAAACCGGCAGGGTTATACCGTCACAAAAAAGTGGAATAAACAGTGTTTAATAAATATAAATTACAATGTCTTTAAACCTCCACAACGTAAATGCCTTAACTATAAACAAAACATAAATAATCGAGTGTTTTGTGTTGTTTCACAAGTATTTACATTTCCTGAATGTCAGTTTGTATACGGGTTTTTGAGTGTAGTGTGCCCCTTTCCTAGACAGGACTGTTAAATATGTTACCTGTCGTCTTTTCTTGGTTTTAATATTCCCTGAATGTCCTTATAAAATGGTGGCACTACCATCGGAAATCGAACCCGAAACCCCCGGGTGGAAGACGATCGTCCTAACAACTAGGCGACGGAAGTCTTTTACTTAAAGATAAACATTTTTTAACCGATTAACATATTTGATAAATATTGTCATAGAGAGCTAATCGTTTCCTTCCAAACATCTCCAATTCAAACATTTTCTGTCCCAGTTATGCGTACAGCAATTCCAACGCCATTTATACGGTATATGGCAAATCTCTTGATGGCATGGTTTCAATTCCTTGTACATGTGATCTGGGCCATTACTACAATCCAAAAATTTTACCATCGTAATCTATGTCAAGCCCTATCAAAAC
This sequence comes from Odontocerum albicorne, assembly GCA_949825065.1. Classification (NCBI taxonomy): domain Eukaryota; kingdom Metazoa; phylum Arthropoda; class Insecta; order Trichoptera; family Odontoceridae; genus Odontocerum; species Odontocerum albicorne. Next base: position 53,929,231 of record OX463839.1, on the reverse strand, counting down.
ACTTTTCAACATTTTTAATATTAACTAATATTATTTGCGATATATTTTTATCAGTCTACATAACTTAAGTATTAATCTCTGCAATGCAACCTGTGCGAAGAAATCTTTTTGTATTCATTGAAAATCTTTTGCTGTTCACTCGGTTCGACTTTAGAATTATCATCCTGACTCAATCGGGTATGCTTTTTAGCCTAATGAAAATAATTACGAGTATTTTCAAAATATTTTTCGTGCTTAACTCCTATGCAGATCCCGTACTAATCCGTTTTTTTAGATATATATTTCATTTCAAATTTTGTTATTTTCTCAAATGTTATTTTTATTACGAACTTTATTGAAAGCAATTTCTTAAAAACCATAAATCTACCAAATCTATTTGTATCGTAAACTTTTGTTGTGTACAGTACAATCTGACGGACTTGCCGTTAAGCGATCTCTTCCAACCAGCCAGAAATGTCTATGTATCCTTAAGTTAAAACTAGACTGGAATTATTTGAGAAAAAATAGATTCCAAATTAAATTGAAGCTGCAACCTACGGGCTGATGTAGGTCCGATAAACTACTGCGCCACACGCGCCCCACAATTATCTTTTCTTCCATAAAGATGGTATACTCGTAACCAATATTAGCCTTTTAACTTTGTTAAGGTGAGGTACTTGACGCAGTGCTGACTCCATTGTTGAAAATGCTCTAAGTCATAGTTTCTCAAACTTTTTCGCCCCGTAGACCACTCGGCGGTGTTTTTGTTTTCGCTAGACCCCCTGCCTGCCTAATATTGATTTTTTCTAAACTTATTTTTCTTAACTTCAAATGTGTTTTTCACAGCTGACACAGTGCTGTTCACCTTGATAAGGTTTTTTGTAGAGTGGACAATTGTAAAAAAAGAAAAACATGTACAAGTTTTATTCATACCTTTATTGAAAAGACACAAAATGCAAGTACATATTTGGCTTTGGAACGAAACAAATTAAAACCTTGTAAAATTCTTACATGAAAGTAATACACAAATAATACTGTTAAAGAGAGGGATGAACCTGATGCTCTGATAGCAATGATTCAATAGTTGGCTTCAAATTAGTGAGGAATAGTCTTAAATCTCCACGTTCAGTGATTTGCATTCGATTTCTTTATTATAAGTATTTTCTATATCTAATATAAGTATTATTTACACACAATCTGTGTTAGGTGTAATAAGACATTTACGGAACGTCTACATATTGATGATGATCTGCCTAAATGGGATCCGCTCACGTGGACCCCCATTTACATCTCGTGCACCCCCAATTTGTTTTCTCGCTGACATAGACCCCCTGCAACTTGGGGGTCCATTTGATCACTTTGGGAATCTTGGCTCTAAGTCATGTGTCTATAATTACTCGTTTCGCCTATTGGAGTGGCGCGAATTGTCTGTCAGAATTGAATGACTTCAGTTGAAGAGGACAAGCTCTTAATCCGGATTTTGAGGCAGCCAGGGTCGACTCACTCCATTTCCACGAATCGGATCGGCCTTGTCACTTGTCACAGCGTGAACTCATTTCGGCTGAAAAGAAATTTCGGTGATTATTACTCTAATGTAAAAACAAAATATATATTTTTTAAAAGATTGATTTGTGAGTACTGAAACAAAAATTAACATTAAAAAAAACATTGTAAGAATAATTCAGCAATTTATCCGAGGTCCTAAGAATCGTCATCTAACATATTGTTTTAAGTTGAAAGGAAGTCGTAGATCTTCTCCCTGACTCCATCCTAACTCACTGTCTGCGAATACTGTTGGGGTCAGCTCTCCTCGTCCTCAGGTTGTATGCTCTTCTGTCTCGAACTACGTCCCTCAGGCCGTGCCTCTGCATCAGGTTATCTTTTTGCACCACCCATGAATTATTTGGTTTTTATTCGAGGAAGATCCATGGAGATTGCCTGATTCACAATATGATCGGGTGCTCTGCGCCCAACGTGCCCATACCATCTCAACCGCCTCTCCTCCATCTTACTGTTGGTGTCTGTAACACCTAGGCTTCCACGAATGCGTGAGCTTTTTATTTTGTCTCTTAGGGACACACCAGCTGACCATCTTAGCATGCGCATTTCAGCAGTTTCTAGTTGCCTGGAGTAAACGTTATACATCGTCCAGCATTCGGAGCCACAGAGGAGTGCGGGTCTGACAATCGTTTGGTTTACTTTTCCTTTTAACTTTACTGGCATTTTCGGATCACATAGAACTCCCGTCATTGATCTAAACTTCATCCATCCCACACTAATTATATGTGTTACATCTGCTGCACATCCTCCATCGCTATGGATGAGTGACCCAAGATACTTAAAGGAGTCACAATTTGGTAATGTTTCTCCATCCATTTGCATTTACGAAAGGAAGTCGTAGATGGTAAATAGAATTACTGAAAATCAGAGTAAACATTGGCAGTGCTAATGGTTTGTTGTCTGGTGATATTATTCATTGTTTCATCCCTGTTTTCAATTATTGTCATTCCAGTTTTAATACCACATTGAGAACTATTTTTATATGGCATTTATTGACCTTTATAAAAATTTATTAACAACATTTCATTGCACCGCCCTGTACGCTCCTTGAATTAAAAATACAATATGTTATGCTTATCATAAGGTTTTATGAATCCCGACAAAATAAATCAAATTCTGAAAATCGCAAAAAATATGTTATCCTTATCATAAGCTGACTTTTATGAATCCCGACAAAATAAATCAAATTCGGAAAATCGCAAAAAATATTTTATGCTTATCATACGCTGACTTTTATGAATCCCGACAAAATAAATCAAATTCTGAAAATTGAAAAAATTGAAAGGTATGCATGAAAAGGTGGATATACCTGGTATATCTGAATGTAATTAGGTGGAGATATTGTTTTCTGCTAATCTATAACTACACAGTTTTCGCATCACGCCATTTTACAGTCGGGGTTGGCAGATAAGACAGAGCGCCAGATTTTCATATCGCTACACACAATTTTCGCCTTTTCTACATCCGTACAATCTGTTATACGATTTCTTTGACGTTTTATATTTTCTTCTTCCAAAATTTTGATCCAGCTATGCTCTCCTTGTCTTCTTCTACCTCGCATTTTACCCGCATTCGCACTGTATAGTTGTTTCGTTAGGCTGTGTTTATTCATTCATTCTATGTGCCCAAACCATTGTATTAATTATATTATTACACGTTCATTTTACATAGTAGAACCTGGTGGGGCTTATTGGCATGTGGAAGTCTTTTCTAACCAATCAAAAATATGTGAAAGAGGTATTAAGTGAAAATCAGAGTAGAAAACTTTTTTTTTTTCAACGAAAATCTGGGTTTCAACGGGAATCGAATTCGCAACCCCCGGATTGGAAGATGGACATCTTACCGACTAGGTCACGTTCAGTTTACATTCATCCCGAATGATTTCATTCCGTATTATGTCATACGCTATTGAATGAATACATTACGAAGCAGCTACACAATTCTATTAATTATTGTTTTTATTATCAAGCGATCTTAACATACGTGTACGTCTGGTGGAAAAAAATCCTCAGCGCCAAGGTAGTCTGAGCAAAAACGGTTTCTATCTGACCCGTACACGCTGAGCTGTCAGACACGGTCGTGCAACTCGTGCCGAGTACGGAAAGCCTTCGGCAGGGCTACCAAAACCTGCCTGGTCATCCTTCATCGTCTTCGCGTCGTGTTCTCATTAGATGTTGAAATTTATTGACCTGTTTTACCTTGTTTTTTTTTTATTTATGTTGATTGTCTTTTTTTTATTCTTGTGAATTTGTATTTTTGTCGTAGGATTATTAGTTTTTGTAAATAAATGTACTTTTTTTTATTCTACAGGAAGTTACTAGGTAATATATTATTTTTTACAGAGGGCTGGTCGATTAAATGCTGATGATGTCCAACATGTCAGGATGGTCGGCTCCTGTTAAGTTCTTACGTTTTAATCCACAGATTTTAAAATATTTTACTATATAAGCTTGATAAAGCAACGCATTGAGTACAGTTTGACGTTGCTTTTATACAGGGTGTAACACCAGGTGACGATGAAAATTTGAGAAAAAAAAAAAAAAAACCGCAAGCTCAAAATAAACTTTTGAGAAGGTGTAGGCTATGCATAGCTAACAATGGTGCTCATTTTGAACGTTTTGATGTAAAAAAATGTAAAAAAATCACGATCGTGTTTTGATTAGCTATTTTTGTCAACGTCAACTACCCGCTGCTACCTGATAACTCTGATAAATAGCGCAGTTACATTAGAACACCTATTTTCACCCTTTAAAGTAGTCTTTGACTTAAAGAAAAAATATCGATTTTTGGGTCTTGTACCATTTGGGTAAATTTTTCAACATGATACTCTAGTACTAGCCGAATGAAATTTAAAGGGTTAATTATCCATGAACGTGAGTAGTTTTTAAGATAAATTGTAGAAAAAAAAGAGGTGGGATTTTTTTTATCTAGAGCTCATGAAAGTTAGTGGAAAAATCAAACTTCCAAAAATATTTAAGGTTATTTTTTTTTCTTTCCAAATTTAGAGGGTTTTGACGGTAAGTGGTATTGTTGTACGTAAGGCCCACTATTAAACTACTTCCAAAAAAAATCACAGAGCAAATAGTTTAGTCACATTAACGAAGTTTAGTCTAAAATTGGCTTTTTACTCAAATTTCACAAAAATCGAAATTACTTGAGAACCACTGAATATCGCGGAACATACACGGGGGTTAAATCGATAGATATTGAGGTCCCCATCACCCGGCTTCCGTTGATCGTCACCGGGTGTTCCCTGTATAGCGAAACAGACCTGGCACTTTAATTTATGTTTATTGTCAATAAGCAAAAACGCAGCTAACGGGAAAAAATCAGAGATTTAACTAAGCATGAGGCAATATTCCATATCAAATTCTGAACCATAATCCATAAAAAATACAGAAAACCATTTATTTCAATAAAAAAATCGACATAATGTATTTTTTAATTTTGCAAAATACTAGGTTTTTCTAAGCAAAACGACAATAAAATGTGATTCATAAGCAAAAAGACAGCAGGTGCCTATGCGTCTGCTGCGTTTTTGCTTATGAATCACATTTTACTGCTTTTTTTGTTTATGAATCACATTTTTAAGCAGCAATGAAACACATAAAAGTGCAATTTATCTAAACTTAACTTTTGCCAATAGCTGCGTTTTTGCTTATGAGGGCAGTATACAAGAGGATTTTCTTTACATAAGATTCACCGAAACACCTTTTCTCTCAACCCTACCTTCCGCCTGAGTCATCTGATCCGAGAATTATTGGGGCACAACTCGACCTTCGGGATGTTGTTTTTTTCCTTTCGGTCGGCTCCGCACTGCAAGACACTATTTTTCATTCTGCAGATTTCTATTCAGGCAAGTTATTGTAGGCAGTGTCGAGAGAGTCGTTTCTTGGTCATACTGCGGGGAAAATTAATTTCCTTACCGATTTGATTTTGTAGTGGAATAAATTTCCATACTTTTGTTTTGTTTATTTGAAATATCGAATAAATACAGCTTATGAAAAACATCAAGACATTTAGGCCTCGGCCACACAGGTAAGAGCCTCGCTTGGTGATTAGAGCTACGCTGCGAGCTAGGTGACATATCCTAGCGAACCAACGCACCGCATACTATTGCAATGGCCACATTGCACGCTTCGCGCCACGCTACGTGACGATTAGTCACCTAGTGAGTCTCCTAGCGAACAGACGTGTTGGTTAATTTTATTGGATTTTACAAGATGGCGGAAATTTTACTAACAGCTGTGTATAAATGGGAGCCTTTGTGGAACCCATCAAGCAAATTATACAAAAATGTACCTGTAATAAAATCATTTTGGAATGAAGTTGCACAGGAAGTTAATAAAGATAAGGTAAGTTGTAATGAAATTAGTTCGTTTTGAGAGTGGCATCGTTTGTTGACTCAATCGCTTCCAAATGTCAAATGAACTTGTGCGAAGCACTTTGGTGTGGCCATGCATGAAATCACCTAGTCTATTAGTCACGTAGCATCTAGCGAAGCACTTTGGTGTGGCCTCGGCCTTAAATGAACGAGTATATTTCATGGTACGAATAGAATTTCAATCTTGAAAAAAAATAATCATATACGGCTATACGAGACAACGTAATATTTTCTCAAGTATTTCAAAACTTGCAAATTGTGGATTGAATACTTTTTTAATCTTCAATTCATATAATAATAGTTATTTCGTTTATTGATAACAAAAACAAAACTATACATTTATATAAGTTTCACATGATTCATATAAGAAACAAGGCATACGCCTTGTTTCTTTCTTTCGAATTTCTTTTCATATAAGAAACAAGGCATAATCCTTGTTTCTTTCATGCTTTCGAACGATCTGAACTCATCTTATACAGCCACCCTTTCGATCAGGTATCAATCACCTTAGTGCTTAGAGAAGACACTCGACCGGTAGCTTCACATATGTTTTTCAGCTCAAACCTTCCTGTATACAAAAAGTACAGATAAAGCCTAATTAGTTAAGTATGTGTTAAGATAATATCCAAGACATATTAAGATACTTATTAAACATATTTTTTACAGACTACCTACCAATCAAATGCCATAGTATATTCATGCACACATATAATCATAGACATAAACACATAAAATATATACACACCCTTTTACACATGGACGCACAAAATACATACACGTCCATTCATCCACACATATGCACACCTGCAAAACATACACATATACATTAATGAATAGCTTATAGAGATATACACCAAGAGTAAAAAAAATGGAATGAGCTAATTACACGGATACAGAATTCAGGAATTAGCTCAATAGTAAAGAAAATAAGGAAAAGAGAGAAAGAATGTATTAAAAAAACAAAAGAAAAAAGAGAAACAAAAGAGCATGTTAAAAAATTAAGCGAGAAAAAAATGTACGGTAAAAAATAAAAAGCATAATCAGAGATAAAAAGAGTACTGAATAAAAATAAAAAATGGAAAAAGCGAAAAAAGAGTGTGTTAAAAAAAACATCGTCGTTGTTGGGCCTCGTAATCAGTCAAGGCTCCCCTCGCCATTCCAACGGCAATTCAATTGAAAAGCGAGACTGTGCCGAAGAGTTAGTTTTTTTAAGTTAGTGATCCATTGCACACCAGCAAACTTGTCGGTCACGCCGCTGTACTGGATCCGATAACACATTACAACCCCGGTGGAGAAAAATAAATGTACATCATTCGAGGATGGTAACACAGCGTAGGGTCGTAACTGGGGCGACCTTGCGATTGGAAGCCTGGTGCGTTACCGCGCGGCCATGCAGCTAAAAAAAAAACAAAAGTAGAAAAAAAAACAAGATAAAAAATAATTGCAGAGGTTTAAAGCTATGTGTTGTCTTGCATAAGGTTTAAAGCTATGTGTTGTCTTGCATAAGGTTTAAAGCTATGTGTTGTCTTGCATAAGAATGTAATTATTCATCGTTAGTATCCCGATATCTGTAGCTAATCATAGTCGTGACTTGAACATATTCGAGGTTTATCTCATACATTTGTATTTGGCACATTTTGTATGCTTCATTAACCTTTCCTTCCCTGTGTTGGGTATCTTATACACGTTGCTTCTAATAACCATCAATATCTCTATAAATATAATTAATACAAGGTTAAGATTTTAGGTATTCCTCCATAATATATTAACGCATTGATTTAAAAAATTATATTAATAATAATCAGAATTTATCGACTACATCGAGGTGTTTTGTAAAGATCGAAAACAAATTCGCATTTAAACGCTGCGAGTGCCTCGTCTTGACGATAGGTGAATAGTATGCGGGAAGCGCGACACTATATTCGCATCTCACTCTTGCATACTAGACTGAATTGCGAGGAGCTCAATTGTCTCAACGTCGCAAGCATAAGCGTAAGCGCCGGGGTATGCGACTGCGTTCCGCGCCACGAGTAGCTTCTAGGCTTGCAAATAGGTTAGACGTACGCCCGTTTCGTGAGCGTTTTTTAATGTTTTCAGTTGGTTTTTTAATGTTTTCAGCAAATAAATCTCAATTATTATAATTTTTAACTTCAATTATAATTAATTAAGGGGATTATCTGTGAATGTTCTTATTTTTCCGATTTAAAATCGCTATTTTTTTATTGCGTACTCACTACCCAACACCGGAGCACGCGTATTATTTTTATCACCGTAAGGGAAGGGTTAAAAAAAAAATTAACTGAGTCATCCTGTACGTCATTTGTACACGTTCAAACTCAAGTTCACATTCCTGAGGTTACTTTTTTTCAACGAAATGCGGGTTGTGCGCGAAAAAATATTTAAATACGTTTATTTGCTGGGAAGACTGCGTGATCGTGTAAATTGCCGGGAAGACTTGGCGTGATCGTGTAAGGAACATCACAATCCGAGAGGTATGTGAGGTCCAAGATGTGGTCAGATGGATACGACAGCGTCGACGATACTGGTACCAACATGTACAGAGAATGAATTCCACGAGAATTCCATACATAACTCTGCATGGGGTGCCGGATGGACGGCGTCCACCAGGGAGACCCCCGAAACGATGGAGAGATAGCTGGAGCTCAGCATCACAGGAGGACAATCCTGCAGTAACAGACTCTTGAGTCTATAGAAAGTTTAAGAAAAAGAAGAAGTTTATTTTTGTTCGAGAACACGTATTTGTTTTCTTTTCTGAGAAGTTTTGTTACTCATCACATAATAGTAGTAATAACCAAACCATAAAAAAATACAATAGTTAATTAATAAAAAGTCTACCTCACGCAGTAATAAAATGAAGTTTTCAGTTGACATCATAGTTCCGTGTTTTTTGAGGATCTACGTGTATAGTGACTTATATGTCGGTTGCCTTGCTTGTTTTCTTAAAAAAAACATGTTTATAATAGATATATTGATATAAAGAAGATATTTGATAACCTCAGTTTATCCGAACACTTAAACATCTGGAGATAGGGTGAGAAACTCGCACATCCGACAGAACTGCAATACAGATAGCATAGTGAAATGAACCAGGAAGAGCAGGCGATACTAGCCATGTGGAAAGAATTGGCAGTGACGGAATCATCGCAGGACACCGCATGCCAGGAAGGTCGCCTAAAATATGGAGAGAGAGCTCTTTCTCCCAGGAATGTTTTTCGCAACATAACAAATCTAAAATCAACCCCAAAAAGAAAAATATTAAACGTTTTCTCGATTTAAGATATATCCATTTCAAATCAGATTTTTCATTCGTTTTAATGCTTAGAAGAGCCATCGCATCGCGTTCCTCTCGGATATTATAGTACAAAAGTGCGATGAGCGTAACCTCGTCGCTAGTCGTTTTGATGATCTGCAAAAAATTAACACGTTATTTGGAAAATTGTACGCGATTTTTAATCATGTCTAACATCCCATAGATTTGCAATGGAAATAGAAAGCCCTTGGGATGAGAATCTTACTAAATGACATAATAAAAGTGTTTTTATTTATATAATTTGCATTCAATAAGATTTTTAAAGCATCAATTTAAATATTGCATCTTTCTTTTTTCAAGTAATGCATTGTGTGATTTACCTCATTTATGGTAGCATAACAGTTGAGACAAAATTCTCGTAAATGAAAAAAAACATCACCCCTCACACATTTTGCTTCGCCACCACTGATCCCTTGCAAACATAGCAGGTTTGTTCATCACTCGGGTACGCCGGTTCGAGCAGGATTCAACGGTGTGCAATGTTGTGACACTGGACTCTTCCACCGACGACTACCACTCACCAATCTCGACAGCCGCTGACAGTGACGGGCCAATACCGACCGATGGTGCCGCTATCTCGACTGTTCTCGCTCCATTTCCTTGACTGACAGACGACAAGCAAGTTCATTTCCATCAACCTCCTCGTTCCGGTCAGAAGCCGTTGGATGGGGCAAGGTTATCTATTTTTTGTCAAGTCTGCTTTGGTGGCCTGGTTGATACAATATTCTTGTTGGAATAGGTATCTTATGATTGATAATAAATGTATCTTCATTGAATTTCTATTATAAGTATTTGATATTCTTCCATCCTGTATTATCAAATGTCAAATAAAACAAAAAAAAACTAACTGAAAATAATTCAGACCATTTCATGAATACATTATTTTAGAGCATAGTTTCCTTGACGCAGTGTTGACTCCATTGTTGAAAATGCTCTAAGTCATAGTTTCCCAAACTTTTTCGCCTCGTAGACCACTTGGCGGTTTTCCGTAGACCCCCTGCCTGCCTAATATTGAATTTTCCTAAACTTATTAACTTCAAATGTGTTTTTGACAGCTTACACAGTGCTGTTCAGCTTGATAAGATTTTTTGTAGAGTGGACAATTGTAAAAAAAGATTAACATGTACAATTTTTATTCACACCTTTATTTGAAAAGACACAAAATGCAAGCCAATATTTGGCTTTGGACGAAACAAATCAAAACCTAGTAAAATTCTTACATAAAATGAATACACAAATAATACTGTTAATGAGAGGGGTGAACCTGATGCTCTGATAGGAATGATTCAATATTTGGCTTCAAATTAGTGAGGTATAGTCTTTACACGTTTAGTGATTTACATTCGATTTCTTTATTATAAGTATTTTCTGTGTCTAATATAAGTATTATGTACACACAATATGTGTTAGGTGTAATAAGACATTTACGGAACGTCTACATATTGATGATCTGCCTAAATGAGATCCACTCACGTGGACCCCCATTTACATCTCGTGCACCCCCATTTTCTTTTCTCGCTGACATAGACCCCCTGCAAGTCGAAATCGACCCTTGGGGGTCCATATAGACCACTTTGGGAGTCTTTACTTTCGTGTATCTTGTTATGGAAAATATTTATAGTTATGGAAGCGCCTGTAGAAAAAAATTGATACAGTTGTTTTCTGAAAACTTTTTTGTCCTTTTGGCGATCTTTTAAAATTAACTAAAGTAGAGGACGGTTTCGCACTCATGTCAAGATATTTGAACCCACCTAAACATGGGGAACGCATTAAATTGGTTAATGATGAAACTTAATATTTATTTGACACTTTCATGTAAACACATCTGTCGGATGTATTGCTTTAAAACATTTTTTTTTCAATCAATCAGCTGTTGTTTCATAATTAATTTTTTGTATTCATGACCGTGTTTTAATATTTTAATAGTGTATGTCATTATTTGAGAAAACCAACAAAAACTTAAAATAAATGGCAAATCTCCAAGGAAATAGAAATTAGAATGGGAAGTTTATGGGGGGGGGGGCTAAGGACGAGGAATATATGATAAGTTATAAGCCTTTAGTTTATTTTTATATATGGATAAGAATGAAAAATATCTGATCGAGTCAGGAAAATAGTTCCCAACTCGAGCCGAGTAAGCTGCAAAAAAATATATGTGCTGGATATACAAAGGATTTTGCGCTGTCACCAGATGAAGGGTTAGGATATACCCGGGAAGATTTTTTTTATCACGCAGATACTGCGGACAGCTTGGATTGTTCAACACCCCAAAAAAGGTTGACAGAACTAAGAAATGTAGTGGGTTGGTGGCCACCGTGATGAATGAAAGTGAAGCTTGAACTAGTTAGAAGAAAAATAAAATTAAGGTTAATGCTGTACATATATAGTACTTGCCCTAAAAAAGTATCAATGTTTAAAAGAAAGCGGAATGGCGACATCAGAATTGAATGCATAAATAAAATGTTTAAAATATAACCTAGATAAAAAAGAATAAATATTTGTTCTCTCTGCACACCCCATAAGGGGCACGACGTGATGATGTGTATGTATGTGGATAACTAAAGGGTTTGTTACAAATGTTGCCGCGATAAAAATAGTTGTATAGTATATTATCATGTGGCCGACGAATTCCACTGCTAATGACCTCTTGGCGCATGATGTAATCCTATTGACGTTTTCCAATATTGAACATCTTAAACTATAGTATGTGGCATGATAATTATAGAAAAAATCTATATTTATCATGCCACACTAATACGGAGAAAATTTAGGTTAACAGGGACCCGAAATATTAATGTAGGTGTTAAATTTTTTTCTTCTGCAAAGTATTTTCAGCTTAAATGAAAAAAAAATACCTTGATTTATAATTTTTTTTAATATCCACTTAACAGTCACAATTTACATCGTTTCACAAGTGCATATAAATACAAAATGATGCTAATACACCATTTTGTGGATATAGAGAACCACTTCACTATGCAAGATATTTAGCGAATTAATCCCATTCAATCACAAATTTCATATATTTTTCCAAAATATTAAAACTCAGTTCACCATTCATACTCTGCATTAACATTCTTACACACTTAAATTCCTAACTACCACATACACAATTCCAACCGCGTCGTAATCTCAACAACCACATCAATATCATGTCCAACACACGCTACACTTTAATTCCTAGCTATCACATACACAATTCCAACCGCGTCGTAATCTAAACAACCACATCAATATCATGTCCAACACACGCTACACTTAAATTCCTAGCTATCACATACACAATTCCAACCGCGTCGTAATCTCAACAACCACATCAATATCATGTCCAACACACGCTACACTTAAATTCCTAGCTATCACATACACAATTCCAACCGCGTCGTAATCTCAACAACCACATCAATATCATGTCCAACACACGCTACACTTAAATTCCTAGCTATCACATACACAATTCCAACAGCGTCGTAATCTCAACAACCACATCAATATCATGTCCAACACACGCTACACTTAAATTCCTAGCTATCACATACACAATTCCAACCGCGTCGTAATCTCAACAACCACATCAATATCATGTCCAACACACGCTACACTTAAATTCCTAGCTATCACATACACAATTCCAGCCGCGTCGTAATCTCAACAACCACATCAATATCATGTCCAACACACGCTAAACTTAAATTCCTAGCTATCACATACACAATTCCAACCGCGTCGTAATCTCAACAACCACATCAATATCATGTCCAACACACGCTACACTTAAATTCCTAGCTATCACATACACAATTCCAACAGCGTCGTAATCTCAACAACCACATCAATATCATGTCCAACACACGCTACACTTAAATTCCTAGCTATCACATACACAATTCCAACAGCGTCGTAATCTCAACAACCACATCAATATCATGTCCAACACACGCTACACTTTAATTCCTAGCTATCACATACACAATTCCAACAGCGTCGTAATCTCAACAACCACATCAATATCATGTCCAACACACGCTACAATTAAATTCCTAGCTATCACATACACAATTCCAACCGCGTCGTAATCTCAACAACCACATCAATATCATGTCCACCACACGCTACACTTAAATTCCTAGCTATCACATACACAATTCCAACAGCGTCGTAATCTCAACAACCACATCAATATCATGTCCAACACACGCTACACTTAAATTCCTAGCTATCACATACACAATTCCAACAGCGTCGTAATCTCAACAACCACATCAATATCATGTCCAACACACGCTACACTTAAATTCCTAGCTATCACATACACAATTCCAACCGCGTCGTAATCTCAACAACCACATCAATATCATGTCCAACACACGCTACACTTAAATTCCTAGCTATCACATACACAATTCCAACAGCGTCGTAATCTCAACAACCACATCAATATCATGTCCAACACACGCTACACTTAAATTCCTAGCTATCACATACACAATTCCAACCGCGTCGTAATCTCAACAACCACATCAATATCATGTCCAACACACGCTACACTTAAATTCCTAGCTATCACATACACAATTCCAACCGCGTCGTAATCTCAACAACCACATCAATATCATGTCCAACACACGCTACACTTAAATTCCTAGCTATCACATACACAATTCCAACCGCGTCGTAATCTCAACAACCACATCAATATCATGTCCAACACACGCTACACTTAAATTCCTAGCTATCACATACACAATTCCAACAGCGTCGTAATCTCAACAACCACATCAATATCATGTCCAACACACGCTACACTTAAATTCCTAGCTATCACATACACAATTCCAACCGCGTCGTAATCTCAACAACCACATCAATATCATGTCCAACACACGCTACACTTAAATTCCTAGCTATCACATACACAATTCCAACAGCGTCGTAATCTCAACAACCACATCAATATCATGTCCAACACACGCTACACTTAAATTCCTAGCTATCACATACACAATTCCAACCGCGTCGTAATCTCAACAACCACATCAATATCATGTCCAACACACGCTACACTTAAATTCCTAGCTATCACATACACAATTCCAGCCGCGTCGTAATCTCAACAACCACATCAATATCATGTCCAACACACGCTAAACTTAAATTCCTAGCTATCACATACACAATTCCAACCGCGTCGTAATCTCAACAACCACATCAATATCATGTCCAACACACGCTACACTTAAATTCCTAGCTATCACATACACAATTCCAACAGCGTCGTAATCTCAACAACCACATCAATATCATGTCCAACACACGCTACACTTAAATTCCTAGCTATCACATACACAATTCCAACAGCGTCGTAATCTCAACAACCACATCAATATCATGTCCAACACACGCTACACTTTAATTCCTAGCTATCACATACACAATTCCAACAGCGTCGTAATCTCAACAACCACATCAATATCATGTCCAACACACGCTACAATTAAATTCCTAGCTATCACATACACAATTCCAACCGCGTCGTAATCTCAACAACCACATCAATATCATGTCCACCACACGCTACACTTAAATTCCTAGCTATCACATACACAATTCCAACAGCGTCGTAATCTCAACAACCACATCAATATCATGTCCAACACACGCTACACTTAAATTCCTAGCTATCACATACACAATTCCAACAGCGTCGTAATCTCAACAACCACATCAATATCATGTCCAACACACGCTACACTTAAATTCCTAGCTATCACATACACAATTCCAACCGCGTCGTAATCTCAACAACCACATCAATATCATGTCCAACACACGCTACACTTAAATTCCTAGCTATCACATACACAATTCCAACAGCGTCGTAATCTCAACAACCACATCAATATCATGTCCAACACACGCTACACTTAAATTCCTAGCTATCACATACACAATTCCAACCGCGTCGTAATCTCAACAACCACATCAATATCATGTCCAACACACGCTACACTTAAATTCCTAGCTATCACATACACAATTCCAACCGCGTCGTAATCTCAACAACCACATCAATATCATGTCCAACACACGCTACACTTAAATTCCTAGCTATCACATACACAATTCCAACCGCGTCGTAATCTCAACAACCACATCAATATCATGTCCAACACACGCTACACTTAAATTCCTAGCTATCACATACACAATTCCAACAGCGTCGTAATCTCAACAACCACATCAATATCATGTCCAACACACGCTACACTTAAATTCCTAGCTATCACATACACAATTCCAACCGCGTCGTAATCTCAACAACCACATCAATATCATGTCCAACACACGCTACACTTAAATTCCTAGCTATCACATACACAATTCCAACCGCGTCGTAATCTCAACAACCACATCAATATCATGTCCAACACACGCTACACTTAAATTCCTAGCTATCACATACACAATTCCAACCGCGTCGTAATCTCAACAACCACATCAATATCATGTCCAACACACGCTACACTTAAATTCCTAGCTATCGCATACACAATTCCAACCGCGTCGTAATCTCAACAACCACATCAATATCATGTCCAACACACGCTACACTTAAATTCCTAACTATCGCATACACAATTCCAACAGCGTCGTAATCTCAACAACCACATCAATATCATGTCCAACACACGCTACACTTAAATTCCTAACTATCGCATACACAATTCCAACAGCGTCGTAATCTCAACAACCACATCAATATCATGTCCAACACACGCTACACTTAAATTCCTAGCTATCACATACACAATTCCAACAGCGTCGTAATCTCAGCAACCACATCAATATCATGTCCAACACACGCTACACTTAAATTCCTAACTATCGCATACACAATTCCAACAGCGTCGTAATCTCAACAACCACATCAATATCATGTCCAACACACGCTACACTTAAATTCCTAGCTATCACATACACAATTCCAACCGCGTCGTAATCTCAACAACCACATCAATATCATGTCCAACACACGCTACACTTAAATTCCTAACTATCGCATACACAATTCCAACAGCGTCGTAATCTCAACAACCACATCAATATCATGTCCAACACACGCTACACTTAAATTCCTAGCTATCACATACACAATTCCAACCGCGTCGTAATCTCAACAACCACATCAATATCATGTCCAACACACGCTACACTTAAATTCCTAGCTATCACAAACACAATTCCAACCGCGTCGTAATCTCAACAACCACATCAATATCATGTCCAACACACGCTACACTTAAATTCCTAACTATCGCATACACAATTCCAACAGCGTCGTAATCTCAACAACCACATCAATATCATGTCCAACACACGCTACACTTAAATTCCTAACTATCGCATACACAATTCCAACAGCGTCGTAATCTCAACAACCACATCAATATCATGTCCAACACACGCTACACTTAAATTCCTAGCTATCACATACACAATTCCAACAGCGTCGTAATCTCAGCAACCACATCAATATCATGTCCAACACACGCTACACTTAAATTCCTAACTATCGCATACACAATTCCAACAGCGTCGTAATCTCAACAACCACATCAATATCATGTCCAACACACGCTACACTTAAATTCCTAGCTATCACATACACAATTCCAACCGCGTCGTAATCTCAACAACCACATCAATATCATGTCCAACACACGCTACACTTAAATTCCTAGCTATCACATACACAATTCCAACCGCGTCGTAATCTCAACAACCACATCAATATCATGTCCAACACACGCTACACTTAAATTCCTAGCTATCACATACACAATTCCAACCGCGTCGTAATCTCAACAACCACATCAATATCATGTCCAACACACGCTACACTTAAATTCCTAGCTATCACATACACAATTCCAACCGCGTCGTAATCTCAACAACCACATCAATATCATGTCCAACACACGCTACACTTAAATTCCTAGCTATCACATACACAATTCCAACAGCGTCGTAATCTCAACAACCACATCAATATCATGTCCAACACACGCTACACTTAAATTCCTAGCTATCACATACACAATTCCAACCGCGTCGTAATCTCAACAACCACATCAATATCATGTCCAACACACGCTACACTTAAATTCCTAGCTATCACATACACAATTCCAACCGCGTCGTAATCTCAACAACCACATCAATATCATGTCCAACACACGCTACACTTAAATTCCTAGCTATCACATACACAATTCCAACCGCGTCGTAATCTCAACAACCACATCAATATCATGTCCAACACACGCTACACTTAAATTCCTAGCTATCACATACACAATTCCAACAGCGTCGTAATCTCAGCAACCACATCAATATCATGTCCAACACACGCTACACTTAAATTCCTAACTATCGCATACACAATTCCAACAGCGTCGTAATCTCAACAACCACATCAATATCATGTCCAACACACGCTACACTTAAATTCCTAACTATCGCATACACAATTCCAACAGCGTCGTAATCTCAACAACCACATCAATATCATGTCCAACACACGCTACACTTAAATTCCTAGCTATCACATACACAATTCCAACAGCGTCGTAATCTCAGCAACCACATCAATATCATGTCCAACACACGCTACACTTAAATTCCTAACTATCGCATACACAATTCCAACAGCGTCGTAATCTCAACAACCACATCAATATCATGTCCAACACACGCTACACTTAAATTCCTAGCTATCACATACACAATTCCAACCGCGTCGTAATCTCAACAACCACATCAATATCATGTCCAACACACGCTACACTTAAATTCCTAGCTATCGCATACACAATTCCAACCGCGTCGTAATCTCAACAACCACATCAATATCATGTCCAACACACGCTACACTTAAATTCCTAGCTATCACATACACAATTCCAACCGCGTCGTAATCTCAACAACCACATCAATATCATGTCCAACACACGCTACACTTAAATTCCTAGCTATCGCATACACAATTCCAACCGCGTCGTAATCTCAACAACCACATCAATATCATGTCCAACACACGCTACACTTAAATTCCTAGCTATCACATACACAATTCCAACCGCGTCGTAATCTCAACAACCACATCAATATCATGTCCAACACACGCTACACTTAAATTCCTAGCTATCACATACACAATTCCAACCGCGTCGTAATCTCAACAACCACATCAATATCATGTCCAACACACGCTACACTTAAATTCCTAGCTATCACATACACAATTCCAACCGCGTCGTAATCTCAACAACCACATCAATATCATGTCCAACACACGCTACACTTAAATTCCTAGCTATCACATACACAATTTCAACAGCGTCGTAATCTCAACAACCACATCAATATCATGTCCAACACACGCTACACTTAAATTCCTAGCTATCACATACACAATTCCAACCGCGTCGTAATCTCAACAACCACATCAATATCATGTCCAACACACGCTACACTTAAATTCCTAGCTATCACATACACAATTCCAACCGCGTCGTAATCTCAACAACCACATCAATATCATGTCCAACACACGCTACACTTAAATTCCTAGCTATCACATACACAATTCCAACCGCGTCGTAATCTCAACAACCACATCAATATCATGTCCAACACACGCTACACTTAAATTCCTAGCTATCACATACACAATTCCAACCGCGTCTTAATCTTTAAGATAAAGTTTTGTATCATTTGTCAATAATTTTAAGTACTTTATAACGTGTCACATGTTCATTTGTATATAAAGACACTGTTGTGTCGTTAATTAAATAAATAAATAAATATTATATAAATATAATATATTAAGAATTACAGTACTTATAATGAAGAATAAGAAGATTCCATATCATAATTTATCGATTGGACAGCAGGAACTTGCCGTAAATATTCATCTTGTGTTTTGCATATTTTCTCTTTACCTCTTCAAGCTGCTTTTCTCTCTCCGTGGTTGCAGTCCTAAGACTGGTTTGCAGCAATTTCAACTCTTCTCCTCCATTCCCCCCTGTCCTGTGCGGCTCTTTTTAAATCTGGATATGTTGAGCAGCGCACGTCCACCAACAGGTCCTCCAGGTACTCTCGGCGTGGGCGTCCCCTAGAGTTTGTCCCCTCGGTCATACCCTCCATTATGGCATGCAAGAGGCCCTCTTGTCGTATTATATGACCGATCCATCTTGCATGCCTTTCGGACAGGATCCTGAGCAGGTGCCTTCCTCCTTCGATTCGTTGGAGAACCTCTTCATTTGTGATGCGGTCTCTCCAGGAAATTCCTAATAGTCTTCTATAGGACCACATCTCAAAAGCCTCTAGTCTTCGTCTATCTCTTTCGGATAGGCACCATGTCTCGCAGCCGTACATCAAGATACTCCATACATAGGTCTTGATGAGGAGTATTCTCAGTTTTAGGTCTATATTATTTGATTCTATTATTTTCGACCTTTTATTAAATGCAAGTCTAGCCTGATGTATACGGCTGTCGACCTCGCTCTTGGACCGACCGTCCCATGTTATTTTGCTCCCGAGGTAGACAAACTCCTTGGTGTTCTTTAGTGGTTTACCCGACATCACTATTCTCATCTGGTGTTGCGCTCGGCCTACAGTCAGCAGCTTTGTTTTGTCTTTATTTATCTTCATACTATAGTTATTTTGAAGAATGCTTTCCATAGTTGTTAAGGCCTCTTGTAGTTCCTCTTCACTTTCAGCAACCATAGCAATATCGTCAGCGAACCTTATCATATCCACCTTTTGCCTGTGTATCTTTACACCTTCTCTGTGACTCATTCTCTCTCTCAAGTCGTCAATCGCGCTCTGTATATAGGCGTTAAAAAGAACAGGTGACAGAGAGCATCCCTGCCTTACCCCTTGTCTTATATTGGCTTCCTTTGTGTCCTCGTCACATCTGATTATAGCGGTCTCATTCTTGTATAGCTGCTTTTAACAATATATAATCTCAATATTTTTTTTTAGAAAATGTTGATCTTTTGTCATCGGGATCATTTTCAATGAAAAAGCCTCGACTTAATCAGTGTTAATTCTCGAGAAATCTTTGTTGTCTTCCCTGTCGCTTAAGAGTGGATCTTAGTACATGCCGCCCAAATCATTTAAAGTACAATTTTAAAATATTCCGTATATCGATTTTTTTTTCAAAAAGCGAATTTGTTGATTGTTTTTTCCAATTCCGTTATAACGATTAATTCCATCAAAAGAGGTTCATTAACCCTTCAGCCACGTATGACCTGCACCGCACGCGCATCAAAATCAAAACCCCATAGGGACGTATGACGTGCACCGCACGCGCACCAAAAATTCCACACTAGGATGGACGAAAACAGTGCCCTGTTTTATCATCTATTTATATGAGCAATAGTTTAACGATTTCGTTAAAAACGATCTCCATAAAAAAATTAAACGTCCCTAGGACTGAAAAAATGTTTTAGGCATACGGGCCTGAAGGGTTAAAGCGAGGTATTGGTTTATGTAAGAACTTTGAAGTTTCATGGAGCGATTGTCATGGCTTGGATAGTCTTCTCTTCTCCAACTTTCTGTAGACTCAAGAGTCTGTTATTACAGGATTATCCTCTTGTGATGCTGATCTCCAGCTATCTCTCCATCGTTTCGGGGGTATCCCTGGTGGATGCCGTCCATCCGGTACCCATGCAAAACTATGTATGGGATTCTTGTGGAATTCATTCTCCGTACATGTTGGTACCAGTATCGTCGACGCTGTCATCCCCATCTGACCACATCTTGGACCTCACAGACCTCTCGGATTGTGGTGTTCCTTATACGATCACGCAAAGTCTTCCCAGCAATATCACGTCGAGTTCTCATTTATGTTGTCCTTAGCATACTTTTTGCTTGGATAGTATTCGCAAAAAATATTTCCCATATTTTTTTCTTTATAAAACTAGACGATAACTCAACTCGGGGACAAGGACGTCTAGTAGTCTACTCCCGTGAAATAATATAGTTTATGAGTCACATACCTGCCAAACCCCACCTTTTCATCCATCAAAATGCCGAATTCAAGATCAGACGGCGTCTGGCCCGGTTTATAGTGTAATGTCGTATCCCATGCTAAATTCAGGCGCGTCGGCCGCCGGTCCCACGTAACACACTCAATTACTTAGTTTTATTATCAATTCTATTATACTAAGTGGTTTGTTTTATATTATGATTTGTCTGATTTAGAAAAATGTGTTTTGGTTTATTTATTTATTTAACACTTTTATTGCAAATACAATCTGGCGGGCTTATTGCCAGGCGGCAATCTCTTCCAACCAATCAGACAAAAGTAAATGAAGCAAGTTACGTGGTCGCATAAATCATTCAAATGATTATCCATCCCCACGAAATCCATAAACATACACATGAGCACATGCCCACGAACCCCACAAAGACGGACGATCACCCGAACATTCTTTTTCATATAAAGTGAGATATCATCAATCAAAAGGAAAGGAAGGGATGGTGGAAAGGAAAGGAAAAGAAAAATCAGCAATGAAACACGTTATTTTACTGACTAGAAATTAAGAGTTTTTTCAGTCACTGCTTAAAGCATGCCAAGGACGGAGCGAGTCTTATATTGGTTTGTAACTGATTCCAGAGTCTCACTGCATGGATAGTAAAGGACGACTTAAAGAAAGAGGAGCGGTGAAACGGAAAGGCCAATAAACAATCTCTGTTTGAACGTAGCGCTAATCCATGATTGGAAAGACGCTGAAAATTTTCAGCGAGATAAGAGGGGGCGGCGGGACAGTTAAGCATATTATACAATAGAGACAGTATGTGAATTTGGCGTCTATTTCTAACATTCAACCAGTTCAATGCCTTCTGGTATGAAGTTGTATGATCGTACTTACGTAGGTTGAAAATGAACCTTAGACACACATTTTGAAGACGCCGTATCATACGATTGATAAGTTTTATAAAATAATAATCTTAAAGATCGATCACGTAGAAAGAATGGTGCCATTTATTTATTAATGACGACCTTCGTATCTTGTCATTTATTTATTAATGACGACGTTGGTAAGATGCTTGACTTCCACCCGGGAATGTACATTTCCCTTTGGTACCAAAAAAAACGGATCCCAGTCTAGTAAAAGAGTTCATCAAGTACAAAAGGGTGTGGGCTGAAAACATCTGATGTGTTCGAGGCCGGGCTCATCTTATATTGATGGGGTGTACCTCGGCCGGGGGGATGTTAGGAGATGAGCCCAGGCCTTTTGATAGCTCTGTCTTAAGTGTATTTTCTGCAGTTTACCTTGAGATATATGATATGTGCGATTTCGGAATGTATTTATATCATATATGATATGTGCATACTATATTCTCTCTCTTCCTTAGCATTATTATTCCCACATGGTGGTGGGGTCTGCCCTTCCAATAATTCGCCGCCACTTCGCCCGATCCTATGCTTCTTCCGGAGTGACATCGGCGTCCCTCATGTCCCGCCCAACCACCTCGCGCCACCCGCGCCCTGGTCTTCGTCGGGACCTCTTACCAGGAACATTAAGTGTCTGCGCCCTGTTTCCTATATACTCTGGCATATTTCCTGTTTCCTATTTCCTATATACATGTGCATACTATGTTCTTCTTCTTCTTAAACTTTCTATAGACTCAAGAGTCTGTTACTGCAGGATTGTCATCCTGTGATGCTGAGCTCCAGCTATCTCTACATCGTTTCGGGGGTCTCCCTGATGGACGCCGTCCATCCGGCACCCCATGCAGAGCTATGTATGGAATTCTTGTGGAATTCATTCTCTGTACATGTTGGTACCAGAATCGTCGACGCTGTCGTCCCCATCTGACCACATCTTGGACCTCACAGATCTCTTGGATTGTGGCGTTCCTTACACGATCACGCAAAGACTTCCCAGCAATAGCGCGCAGAGTTCTCATTTCCGTTGTCCTTAGCATACTTTTTGTCCTGACAGTGTCCGCCCTCGCTTCGATGCCATATGTGAGGATA
This sequence comes from Odontocerum albicorne, assembly GCA_949825065.1. Lineage (NCBI taxonomy): Eukaryota > Metazoa > Arthropoda > Insecta > Trichoptera > Odontoceridae > Odontocerum > Odontocerum albicorne. The sequence continues at coordinate 53,905,921 of OX463839.1, read as the reverse complement.
GGTCGCACACAGGTCTTATAAATGCGTAACTTGCTATCCGTTCGCATATCTTTATTCCTCCATATGACATCTCTAAGGCAGCCTGCCACAACTGCAGCTTTATCTACCTGGGGCCTTACTTATCTGCATACTATGTTGATATCAATAAATCTATATTTATTTATTCAATATTCGCATGCGTCCAGAACGTGTGCAAGTGTTGTTTCTCCACGTGCGATATTGCACAAAAATATATGATAATTTTTTAGTTTTTTTTTATTCGAAAACAAAACCTACCAGGCAGGCAGGTAGATAAAGCTGTCAATGTATATTTTGCTGTCACAGTAAATGAAAATAAAATACAGGAGGCCTCAGGTCTGGTTTTAAGGTTCGTCTTACAGTAATAATTACTCGCCCTAAAGTTTTGCAAGTGTTTTAACCTTTCGACGTGAGATATTACCAACACGTACAATGACGAACATCGAGTTATGTGCTTCCTTCAGTGGCTTTAAACCCGAGGGATCTATTACTGTCTAACGACATAACTCTTCAATATTTCCGAATCATAAATTTGGTATTACAGTGGAACCTCTCATAACGAGCACCTCACATAACGAGTAATTCGCATAACGAGCTAAACAGATTGTGAAAAAAATGCTCCCTTAACGAGCGACGTTTCGCATAACGAGTGACGCAGAAAGGGGAAGTCCCATCTTCACGTCACTCACTTGTGAGTCGGGACTTCCGCGCCAGTGCGTCAGTCTCTGGTTAACACTCGTTCCGCTAGCACGTTAGTGTCACATGTGATCACACATTTTTCCAAACTTGTGTTCAGACATTATTTGTATTTTTTTTGTGCAAACTTTAATAACCCTTGCAAAAATGTCCCTGAAGAAAAAGCCACAAGAAGACAGCCATAAGAGAATAAAAGTAACTGTAGAAATGAAACGTAAAATCATTGAAAAGCGAGAACGAGGTGTGAGCGTTGCTGATCTAGCGCGCACATACAATCGGTCTACATCAACGATTTGCACTATCCTCAAGAACAAGGACAAAATTAAGAAGATATATGCTTCAAAGGGAGTGTCAAGAATGTTTACGAAACGGTTACCTATTCTTGATGATGTTGAAAGGTTGCTTCTCATATCGGTAAACGAAAAGCAATTGCAAGGCGATACTATTAACGAAAACATCATTTGTGAGAAGGCGAAAGTTATTTTCAACGACCTCGTTTAGAAGACGCCAGGATCATCAACTGCCGAAAAAAAAGTACAATTTAAGGGAAGTCATGGATGGTTCGAGAAATTTAAGAGAACAGCGTTGACAGCTCTAGAGAGCTTTCTAGTAAAAAAGAATTAATTATTTGTCATAAATAATAAACTAGTTATTTCGATTTTTTTATTGTTTTATGCAAATCGAAATCGCATTCCGGGTTGTTACGCTCCTTAACAATTTATAAGTATGTAATTTTATTTGAATAAACGTTAAAAATAAAAAAAATGAGTTTTTTTTCGGCATGGAACGCATTATCGTACTTTACATTGATTTATATGAGAAAAATTGTTTCGCTTAACGAGTGTTTCACATAACGAGCAAGATTCTGGAACGAATTATTCTCGTTATGAGAGGTTCCACTGTATTTCTTTTATCATCGAGTGCTGATAAAAATGGCGATGTTCTTTTTAGGAACTTGAATTAATTTTGTACAATTCCGTGTTCATGTCGAAGAATCGCTCAGAAAACTTAAATTCTGCGAATGAAACTTCCGGCCGTTTTGCTTTTCGAACACAATTAATTAATACTACAATATGAAATCTTATATTTTCAAGTGATATTTGATTTATGGATTGAATTAACCCAGTGGGTTTCAAACTTTTCGTTTTGTGGCGTCTTGGAATGGGTGAGCTATTGTTAACCTCACAGTTTCTCAAATCTTGGAATTGAACAAGACATACGTACTAGTAGCTACCCTTGTTTCGTGTTCCACGTTCAGATTTGTACAATTATTTTACAGCTTCCACCCAAAACGTAAGTCGTCGCAAATGAAATCGGGATTCGCTGAGTTTTAGCACTATGTTCATCCTTTACTAGCAGTGGGAAGGCCGAAACTCCGATGGCTGGATGGAGTCTGGATGCAAACAACATCGGTATCCGGAACTGGCGTAACGCTGCACAGGACCGCCAGTCATGGGGGCGAGCTTTGCGGGAGGCCAAGACCCGACCTGGGTTGTAGAGCCATGGATGGAATGGTTCATCCTTTACTGATATTCAAAACTGAACCAGTTTCATATCGAATTCTGTTTTGAATAGATTCGCAAGGCAGCTCAATCAGACTCTTCTTTTTTACCGAAGAAAAGTCAGCTAGAATTATCAAACTGTTCGAATATTCCAGGGCACTGAGGCACACACTTTTAAAACCTCTGAATTATTGAAGTTTAAAAGGATTTAAACAAGGCGGATTTTCGGCAGAGGGAAAGAGGAATTTTTGGAAGTCACCACATATTTATATGAGTGAATTATATGTGAGGATATTGAGCATGCCTTTAAGAATTATTTGGGCTTGATATTGAGTTTGTAGTGTGGATAGAATTGCATACGAAGATGTGAACAAAAAATGATGACCTGAATAAAAAGATGGCCATAGAAAGTGTGGCAGGTAGAATAGACAGATGCGGAACCCCAGCAAGATGGAGTGATCAGGTGAAGGAGTCTGTACACTGCCATGCAAATGACAAGTGACCGAGAGGAGTGAAGACATTTTATTGCAACCTATACCGCTAACATCATATACCTAGTCTTGCCATAAATTCTGTTACAAAGTGTTTGAATTGTTATAAAAAAACAGTACATCTTACAAATGATTTATTATATTGTTAGACTTACACACATATCATCTTACATATATGAAAACATACATCTTTTTCAAAATGACCTCCTCTTGCGTTCACACAGGCCTTTAAACGTGATGGTCAATCGTCAACGGCAGTACGCACGATGTCCATTGGAAAATTGGCCACTGCTTTTTTCAATGATTGTTTCAGACTCTCCAAATTTGGATTTCGTCTGCTACAGGGCATGTTCTCCAACACTAACCATAATTCGTAGTCCAGTGGATTTAAATCTGGGCTTCGAAAAGGCCGATCTTCAGCTCTAATAAACTCTAGTGTATGAATTTCTAGCCATTGCTGGGTGGACTTTGCCTTGTGGGCTGGAGCAGAATCTTGTTGAAAGATCCAATGACCTGAATGAAACATGGTCTCATAAGAGGCTTGACGACCTTCTCCAACGTGTCATTTTGGTATGAATTTGCACTTGTCTTCACACCCTGAGCACAAAAATGTAGCTCAGTAACCCCTTCGTATGAGACCCCCCACCAAACCATCACAGATCCTGGATGATGACCTCCCCCCATATTTGGGTCCCCCCATATGCCCCCATATTTGGGTCCGATTTGATAATACGAGACATACTCCGTGTCGAAATACCCATCTCCCTGGAAATGATTTTTTGTTTGCAGAGTGAATTTCTACAGATTCTATTACGGCTTTGATTACTGCTGGAGTTCTTACGATTCGTGGTCGACCACTTCTTTGCCGATCTTCAATACTTTGAGTATCATTGAATCGATTAATAGTACGATATACAAACTGACGATTGATACCCAAAGATTTTAAAGTATTAAAAATGTCTCCCGGCTTCTTTCCAACTTCACGTAACGCAATTGCCGCGATACGGTTTTCTTTACCGCCCTACTCCATGTTTATTGGTCAACGTTCAGTGACTAACTGATTATAGCAATACCACAAGGGATGGAGAATTACCTAAATAAAGGTTTTAGGTTTCTACCTGTTATTGTTTAGATTTTATGAGTGTTTGAATTTGTGTAACAGTATTTATGGCAGCACTATGTAGATCACGACTCTGAAGGATGAGGAACGACAGATAATGTAAGGAGTGAATGCTTCGACTGAGTGTTGATGAAACAAATGAAATGGTTATTAAGGAATATGATAAGTTCGTCACAGGTCTTGCCTAATGAAGTGGTTCTCTCTATCCACAAAATGGTAGGTTAGGATTTTAAAATGTACTTGTTCTCTTCAGTTCGTATCTCCATCAAAGGTAAATGTTTCATGTGTTGTGGATAATAAACAAATCTGATCAAATATTTTTGTATATGCATATATGAACGAATATTTTTAATTGATATTGTATTTATAGTTAATGCATTAACATCGTTTAAAGACACTGTAATTGGTTTTTATTAAACACTGTTTATTCCACTTTCGGAATAAACAGTGTTTGATAAAACAAGTGTCTAAAGTGGAATAAACAGTATTTGACAAAACAAATTACAAAATTTGAATTTATATTTCTAATAATCTGAATAAGTGTGTTATGTATTTTAGCATATATTCATTGGCGAGACTTACTAAAATCTGTTTGTAATAATTTTCTTTGAAACATCGTAATGCTAAGTAATTAAAAGGACGTTTGGATCAAACGGTAATAAAATCGTTGCAGAAACACAACAAACCACAACGGAATGTGTAGTCTGGGTTGCCGAATCCAATTCTCAGTATGAATTCCGTATTTTATTTATGCTCTACAACATCAACCCTCTAAATAACAAATGAATTCACTATTTTCGAGTTGGGTACCAATCGAATATTTAATATGACGGTATATTCCGTTTTTCATATTATATACCTCTTTCCGTTTACAGTATGAAATTTAAAATATAAAATTCTTTTTTTTTTTATTGTAAGCTATGTACTCGTATATGGCACAAACGAATTACTGTTATTTGGTAGTAAAATAGAAACGTAAAAATGACTGGAACCTAAATTATAATTAAAATAATCGATTCGCAAACTTTTCTGTAAGTGTTAAGAAAGTTTTTTTTTGTTTAAGATCTTTATGTATTTGGGAAATGCCATCGTTAATCCTCAGGGGTTTAAAGTTTTAATTAGAGAGTATAAAGAAGTGAGGAAAATTAACAATCATATATTTTAAAGCATTCTTTCAAAACAACGTTGAATATTGCAAATCATTAATGGTGGTTGTATCTCGACTGGGAGGGTGTTGTGTGATGAGCTCGGACCTTTTTGATAGATTTTCTTTTAAATTTATTTTCTCTTCCGTTGCCTTGAAATATATGTATAATTTTAGGATTTAACATATATGTACAAACTATGTTGCTATGAATCTGTTGTTTTAATCGCTTTCAGTATCATCACTGTTGCGCACTAAAATGCAGTACAAATTATGATGACCAGACCTTTAAAAAAAAGTTGCTCTCTTGTTTTCACTTAAGGCTTGTTGAAACACCTTTCTGATTGATTGGAAGATATTGCTATATGGTAATAAACCCGTCAAGTTGTACTATGTGCAATTTTATTTTATTTTTTATTTATTATTACACATGACAAGAAATATACACAATTTGCGAAAAAACAACGGGTAATTTAATTTGGGCATACATTATTTTAATGGATCTGGGTTTGTCGCCTTTCATTTGTCGTGTCACCAGTAAACTTGGCTTTTGCCTGTATCTCACTGAGGATATTTAGAATGAAAAAATAAATCGATACTTCTTTCCGATTTTTGATTACAAAAAAATTAAACCCCGTTGCACGTTCTCATCAACCTGACAAACAGTGACACTCAATTACAACTGGAAACATTATGCGGAATCAAACTCTTCACACATCATCACTCCAGAAAGACCAAACTTGTTCATCCCATAATATGCCGCACACAATCATAAGAATAAAAACAAAAACAAAAGTAAAACAATAAAAGTGTAATGTAATTATCATTATACCCCCAAATAATGAGCGGATAAATGTACCATGTTATTCTAGAGCAGGCGTCTCCAAACTACGGCCCGCGGGCCAACACCGGCCAGCGAGCACCACCAATCTGGCCCGTCATACTTTATTTTGATTACATTGTAAAATTTAGGCTAGGTCTTGGCCCTTGGGACTTAGTTGAGGAGTCAGTATGGCCGTTAGGCTAAACAGTTTGGAGATCCCTGTTCTAGAGGAATAACACAGCGTAAGTATGGCTTGCACCGCTGATCCGCACAGAAGTGCTGCTCGATACAGCGCTGCCTGGCACTTGAAATATTTTATCGTCTCCAATATTTCATAATAAGAATTAATGTTAACCCTTACCACTCCTTTGTCGAATGCCAGCCGACATCGCTATATGTACGCTACAACTCAGTTGTCGGCTGGCGGCCGACAAGTTAAGACTTGCGCGCGCGGTGTATTTTCGCGCGCAAAACTTGACACGTGTCGTTGTTTCTTGTGATTATTCGTTAAAAAAACATTTAATTTCACGTTTTAATAAGGTTTTGACTGTTTTCCGTTTTTATTTTACTATAAAATAATCCTTGCAAATTCACATAACCTAAAATGGCGGGAACTTTGCGTGATACGTCATCTTAATACCAAGTGTTTTCGGAAGATGAATCTTATGAAAGTGACTGTGAGTACGAGTCTGTTGCCAGTGATTTTGAAGATCCTGATGATGATAGTGTTAACAGCACAGAAAATAATGATGATAGTACAACAAATGTCGAAAGTCGAAAGGAAACAGTGTGGTTTTGTGAGACCTGTTCCAGAAAACCTGGTCTCCATCCTGGAGATTGTTTTAAAAAGTACCATACTATGCAAAGCTATAAGTAGTCTATAATGTTTTTTGTAAATTGTTTTTTATTTGAAGAATAAATCATTACAAATGAATTTTGAACGATTTTTTTTGTAACTACCTATCAATAAATTAATATTTTGACATTATTTAAATTAGAGTTGGCTGACAAACAGTATCAAAAAATAATGGAGTGGTAAGGGTTAATAAGTTTTATCCATGCGACAATTAAGCAGCATTAAAAACGGCACTCTGAGGGTTAAAGTAGTGGCACCATATTGACATTTTTATAAGTATATTTTATAACAACACTGACGTCAATAATCAACAGGACACACCTTCTCTGGCCTCACGACAAGTGTCGGATGAGATCTGATGTTTACACAGACATACATACACTCGCGGATAACTCCGGATACTTGTATGTCATAGATATTAAATTCCAAGTGTATCTATCTTCAATAAATCTTATGGTCTTCTCCTACAAAAGTAATAAAAAATATATACTGAAAATCGTGACTCCCACGATAGTTCTTCATGACTGCTCTCCGTCCATCTCAGCACTCCGTGGTTCAAAGAGCAGTAGTTAATGGCAGTCCTGTTACGTCTCTCACTTGGTAAGTCCACCGCATTGGGACTCTTCCTCTTGTGCGTCGTCCTTCCGCGCTATCAGCGACCACAAGCCTCTCCAAACTGTCCTTGGCCACGACCAATTTGTCCGAAGAGTTGGAGGACTCTATAACACTTTATGAAAACCCAGATGATTCTGCACATTCTCTTTCCACTCTCTCCGAAGCCTTAACTTTTGAAGGTCCTTCAGCACATTTTCAGCAAACGGTGTGACATTTAGTTAATGATTTTAGTTTCAGCGTGTCATTAGTTAGTTAATCTTTGAAACAATCAGATATGTTATGTTTGATTCTAAAGATTGAAGTCTAGTGTATTAACTAGGTGTGAAAAATGTAAAAAAAAAACATATGTGTTGACTTTATTATCTGTTGGATCTTGGCACAGCTTCTTGAAATGCCAATACAAACTCTTGTTTTGTGTCATTACATTTTTATCTGTTCGTTTTTTAGCATTCCACAACATTTACCCACATTATCGGAGAGGAAGTAAGTAATCTTGAGACTGTTTGAACGCGTAAAAAGATTGAGTTGTGAAAATCTGTTCGGTATATTTGTTTGAAAATAATGCATATTGATGAAAAATGGAGACACAGTTGTTGAATAAATGGAGATGGTTAATAGTTGTTTACTTCAATAGAAAGACGTTTAGATATGACCTATTTTTCTATTCCAAAAGGAACATGGCGTGCGTATTATATTGATGATATGTGTTTTTTTTTTTTTTTTTTTTTTTTTTTTTTTTTATCCACTTTGCACGGATTTCTCCTGTTACACAAAGAGGGTTTGCTTCTAGCGTTAGCTTATTCGTTAGGAATAATATCAGCCAGGATTCTTCTCATACTGCTAGACGGTACCGAGAATATATCAACCGTGTCATTCAGTTGGTTCAATATCTCTATACCACGGGTGACTGAGTGTTTAGCCATGATATTCGTCCTGTAAGTTGGTATGTAGAACAGAGGGTGATTCCTTGCACGGATATATTTATTGGGTACATATAAACTTAGTGCTTCTAGAATCGCGGGACAGTTAAAGGAACCTTGGAAAACCTTTATTAGGAATATCGCAATGGATTCTTGCCTTCTTGTTTCAAGGCTTCTATAGTTACACACCGTGAGAAGTTCGGCATGGTGAGCATATTTTGGGTAATCGCCCTTTGTTCTGTACCATAGATATCTGAGGAATTTTTTTGGTATTTGTTCTATATTGTTTTTGTATTTGAGCTGGTGAGGAGCCCAAACCGTAGATGCATATTCTAATTTGGTTCTAATTAGATAATTATATAAGTTTCGGAGGATATCGGTGCTGTTAAATTCTCTTGATATTCTCATTACAAAACCGAGTAGTTTGTAACAGTCCGATATCAAACGTGAGACATGGTTAACGAACGTGAGTCCGACATCGAAGGTTACGCCCAAATCCTTGAATTCAGAAACTCTGTTTAGTGCCACTCCCTGTATAGTATACTGATGGTGGATTGGTGAAAACGATCGACTATAAGATACACAGACACATTTATTAATGTTGAACAGACGATGATTTTGCTCACTCCAGGAGACTAGGGAGTCTAGGTCCTGTTGTAACTGTGCACAGTCCTGAGGTGAATTGATCTTTTTGAATATTTTCAAGTCGTCAGCGAACAATAAACATGTCGAGTGACTTATGGAATTTTGAATGTCGTCTATTAATATGAGGAATAGTAGGGGACCTAAATTGGATCCTTGTGGTATACCAGATCTTGCGATAAATTCCACAGAAGACTTGTTACGGATTGTTACGTATTGAGATCTTTCTTTTAGGTAAGATGCAAATAATCCAATTAGATTATCGCTGAAGCCAAGTTTGTGCATTTTCTTAAGTAATATATCGTGATCAACTTTGTCGAAAGCTTTCTGAAAGTCTGTATATATTACGTTGTTAGTTGTTAAACGTTTTATCGCAGAAGATTGTTTACTGTTTTTTTATGATTTTCGCAGATTTAAAACCAAATCATCCATTATTCGTAATACGTAGCAATCACTTTCATCTCGTGTATTTTTATTTGATCTAATCTTCACTAGAATGAAGTTGGAAACTATAGCTTCCTTCTTCTTCTTCCCAGTGTCATGTCAGGTCCCCCCAACGTTGAATATCACCTGAGAGTAGACATTATTGTCCCCGACAGCCCGAAAAAGATCTCCAACGCCCCTTATGCCAGTCGAATCACGTATATTGCGGAGCCAGGAGATTTGCCTCCTGCTAACACCTCTTCGGTTTCTATTTTACCTTGGATGATCAGGTGCAGTAATTTGTACTTTGCTGCTCTAAGTACATGATCCAAGTAGGACACCTTTCGGATTTTAATATTAGTCAGCAACTCTGTATCAACTTTGGCTCTTTGAAGAACCCTTGTGTTGCTGACCAAATCCGTCCAGGGTATCCGTAGCATTCTCCGGTGCACCCACATTTCGAATGCTTCCAGTTGGTTCATACTACCAACTTTGAGGGTTCATAATTCCACTCCATATAATAGCACATACTCAATGCCTTTAATTTAAAAGTTATCTTCGAGAACGTTTTTGTATATTTGGACCATAAATCTGACGCCACAATATCTCGTTGATTTTTATTATTTTCGTTGCCTTTGATTCTTTCAAACTTTAAGAGATATGTTGAAGTGTCGATGTACATTTATTTATTTTTTGTATTGGAATGGATTAATTATATATAATAGTACGTATTAATTTTTTGTTGTTTTTTTTCTTTTTTGGATTACCTGAGCCTTGACCTGTCTTAAGTTTGTATTTTATGTGTGGTAGGGGGTATGCGTTCTGTATTTTGATATTTTTTCTATATGATCCATGTAAATGTTTATAATCTATATGAAAAGTTCTATTTGTTTTTATTCATGCGCACTCAAAATTATAATTTGAGTATCACTCTTGTAACCTTTTTAAATGGTCAGTAAAAAATTGCATTGTAATGAAAGGAAATCATCACATTACACCAAGAACGCGTGCTTAAATCAGTAACGATTTGTAAACACAAAAAAAGCACTTATAAATCCACAGAAATCAAGGAAAAAGGAACTGAACTACACATGAAATCTTTTTCCATTGTTTAATTTTGATCCAATTTGAGTGTTCGTCTTGTATTAACTTGATCTGATCTGTACCCTTTGTAGAGTAAATTGCTCACTAAGCGAGGCGGGGCTTAGATACATTGATTTTATCATTAGTATTTTTTGTCCATTGTCTCGACATAGCAAAATGTATTTTATTTCTCATTCATAAAGAAATATCAATAAAACTCGGTGATAAATCTTCGTTCAACGAATCGCTTTGTTTGTAGTTTATTATTCTGTCAACACATTGACGTCTCTCTTGCGCCGTATCTCAGTTAGTCATCCAGCCGCCTGTGCAAATTTCCTAAGTAAACTGCTGCCCCGGAGACTGGTTAGGTTAACATGCATAATAGCTCGGTATTGATTCAAACCAGTTCGACCATTTGACAGATTGAATGGCCTATTGGAAGGTTTAATAAACTAATCAAAGGAAATCAGTGGGATGGTTTAATACACCACTTTATTTTGTTCGTTTATTATTATTATTATTATTATTATTACACATGACAAGAAATATACACAATTTGAGAAAAACAACAGATAATTTGATTTGGACATACAATTTTAATGGATCTGGGTTTGTTGCCTTTCATTTGTTTATTTAATTTAAAAAATAATTATATACTTATTTTAACTTATAATAATTATGTTGTTTATAGTTAAGGCATTAACATTGTGGAGGTTTAAAGACATTGTAATTTATTTTTATCAAACACTGTTTATTTCACTTTTTTATGGCGGTATAACCCTACCGGTTTCAAGACTCTCAGTCTTGTTTGCGCTCCCCTGAAGATGAGGTGAAAGCCTTGAAACCGGTAGGGTTATACCGTCATAAAAAAGTGGAATAAATAGTGTTTGATAAAAATAAATTACAATAATTAATGTATCGTACGTATGCGTCACGCAAAACATATATCTTATTTGTTTTCTTGTACCTTTACATGTATAAATTCCTGCTAAGATTTTGTAAAATATTTGTATGTGAATTTTTATATGTATTTTTATGTTTGCTGAGGTCCGTGCTGTGTCACGACCGTAACGGAAATGTTTCTTATGCGCGGTCATCGCAAGACAGTATCAAAAGTCGGCCGGCCCGTGCATACGAAAACTTGTCAAAAAAGTTATATTTCGCAAGTCGTGGCGGCATGCACGGGCAGAAACAGGCGCTTGCGATGAGCGATTTGAGCCCAGACCTTTCTGGGAGATAGCTTCTGTCTTTAATGTATTCTCTGCAATTTATGTGTTCTTGAAGTATATTTAATTTTTTTATGTACGAGTACATGCCATACTATGTCGCTATCAATAAACCTATATTTATTTATTATTTATTTAACGGATGGGAGCCCTTTGATTTTCTGCAATTATTTCGATTTTTTTTGTGCTTTAACAAATATAAATTTCAGAAATTGTAAATATTTCCACGTGTTTTTCTTTTTAACTACTTTTTTCAACATTTGACTTAGATACGCCAAAAATCTTTGGCGGCGTAACGTCCGAGTCTCATATCAAAAGCTGTGTCGCGCCAGGTTACGTAGAAAGGTCGGACACACTTACGCACTACGGCGCCGACCATTGGCTATGTTATAATAAAAATGAATTAATGACATGTAAATCACTGTATTGTAATATATTCTCACCCGAAGAGCGCTGTGTTTTTTTTTTAATTTTATAAAAAAAACAGCACATGGGCGCTACTAAATGGATTTAGGTGTAATTATGTCGGAGTAAATTTAAAACATGTCAATCGTGAATTACAAGTGTAGTATTCACTCGACTCTTAGCATCAGTAATGCTGCTTCAGATGTTTGGTTGGATTTCCAGATTAAGATGAGATAATAATGGACATAGGGGGATGAAGTCCAACGAGGCCAAAAATCAAATGCAAGGCCGTGCGCTTACACTTAAATCTTGTTCCCCCAATGTTCTATTGGCTTTTCCTTTTAGTAATTGTTTATATTCAAGTCCCATAATGGGATGTCTCCATTGTATCTTTCGAATCTGTGTCTGAGGGATGTTGTTTCGGAGAAGGTTGATTTCTACTTCATCAAATAAATTGATTGTGCTAAATCGATCCAATAGGGCGAGGTATTATTATAGAGATTTTGCCGTCGCTGGTCCTGTAGCGTGTAATAATCTAAATCTCAGTGTAAGAGATATGGGTGGCATGTTCAGCTTTAGTATAACTTGAAAACAACCTTTTTTAGGAGATCTTATCAAAATGTATGAAGACTACACACCTAAAGCCAAAAGAATTACTATCACATATCGGAAGATCTATTCAAATATTTATTTGTAGTTCGTATTTCCATTGTAAGTTTTCTGGGGTTTTCTTACCAAATATGTTTTTCTGAACATATGCAGATGTGAGGAAGTACCTCTAATGGCCGCAGCCACTATCTTCCTATCCCACTCGACATATGTATTTATATTTATTTAGTAATATTTTTAATCCGTCAATAATAACGGATTCAAGTCCCGAAATAGAGCGCCCTTGAGGAGAGTTTGGTCTTTAAACGGTTTGGGCACATGGAACTAATGAATGAAGACTAATAAAAGAATATACAGTACAACTGTGAGTGAAAGACGTGGTAGAGAAAGACTAAGGAAAGTATGGTTAGATCAAGTGTATATTTTGAATGAAGAAAATATAAAGTTATAAGAAAACGTAGGAACTTTATAAAAAGTGTATAGATATAGAAGAGGCGAAAGATGTGTGTCGCGATGGGAAGTCTGGCGCTCTCTCCTTTCTATCTACTTCGATAGGGAGACGGTGTAATGGTATGTATGTAACAATTTTAATACATTGATGGTACATATATAACTTTTAGAAGGGTTCAAGATTTTTTTCTATCTTCCGTTTAGAAAGTTTTCGAAGTTACAACTACCATAAAACCAACAGTTATATACTATGTATAAAGAAAGAGAGAGACAGAAAGGAAAATTCATTATATACGATTAGTAACTATAGAACAAAGAACGTTTCTGAGTAGTAAACCTACTGTCTATTCAGTGTACGGGGAAGAGTAGTTCAAACATAACTAATAAGGCTCTCCATTTTGGAGAATGTTTAATTAATGAATGGATCCAAGATACTTGAAGTTTTATATTGCCATTAAAACCAGAAAGGTTGTGGTTTCTTAAGAATTGAGAATTGACGAGTTTCGAGAAAGTCATTGAAATCACGACATAAACCGCTAGTTTCGTGTTACGCGATATCGCCAATTGCATTAAAATGCATCGCTCGGATTCCAGATACAAAGTGCACAATAGTTCACTAACCACAAATTGTCGGTGTTCGTTAAAAATAACATAAGCACAACTGAATTACGTCAATGGAAAAGTGCGATACGTATTGGCTTTCATTCATCGTTCAGATAATTGTTTACATATTATGAAAATTGTTTATATATTAAATTCTCAACCCAATGAATTTATACTAGTGAATATAGGGAGTATTTATCATCATCGCTATCACAGTGGGCATGTGGAACGAATAATTTATACTAGTGAATATAGGGAGTATTTATCATCATCGCTATCACAGTGGGCATGTGGAACGAATAATTTATACTAGTGAATATAGGGAGTATTTATCATCATCGCTATCACAGTGGGCATGTGGAACGAATAATTTATACTAGTGAATATAGGGAGTATTTATCATCATCGCTATCACAGTGGGCATGTGGAACGAATAATTTATACTAGTGAATATAGGGAGTATTTATCATCATCGCTATCACAGTGGGCATGTGGAACGAATAATGAAAGACTAACAAAACAAATCGTCACCGATATTGCAGGAACACGTAACACGATTTTTTGGTATACTTCCTTGATCAAAACGTTTTAGGACCGGCCACCGTGTCAGTCACCCGATTGGAATTCTTTTTTGTTAGCAATACAAAATGCGTTGCATTCGATGGGGAATATTTTGTAAGGGACCATATCGATTTTGATAAATAAACTTGTATTTTCGATTTTATGAATAAAGTCCTAAAATTTTTTGATCAAGGTGTAAGTAACTTTCTCTATTTTTGTCATGTCTTTTTTATTTATTTATTTATTTTTATTTATTTATTTTTATTTATTTATTTATTTTTTCAAAACAGGCTTAGCCCAATTACATTGAAAAATACAAGACATTGAAAAAGAAGAAAAATTACAGGGAAATTTTTTTTTTTTTTTAAATTATATAAAGTAAAAAATAATGCATATGTATACAAACGAGTATTTACACACAAACGTATGTTACATATATATTCAGTCACTTAAGTATGTTGATGAGTGCTTTCTAACGCGCTTAATCTAAGAAGAAAATTTACTTTTGCTTTTGGTAATGTGATATGAAATATGTCAATATCCGAAGCAGTCCCGTTAAGAAGAGTTAAGGCCCTTCCAACAGGCATAGCGGCTGGAAGACCCGTTCTTGCGTATGTTATTGAGAACAGTTCCTGCCGGCGCAGTCTAGTGTAATTGTTAGGAACATTTAACGCTAATCTTTGTAGTAATGCTGGACAGCTCACAACTCCTCGAACGAGTTTGACAACGTATACCAAGAGACGCAGATCTCTTCTTACGCTCAAGGAGTTATACCCGAGCATGCCCAGCAGAAACTGCGTAGGATATAGCCACGGATAGACACCAAACTCACTCATGTAGAGATATCGTAGATATTTTTTTTTGTACTTTCTCCACCATGAGCGAGTTCTGCGCCCCCACCGGGCTCCAAATGCAAGCATTGCTTTCTAGTTTGCTACGGATCAATGAATTAAACAACGTTTTGAGCACCAATTGGTTTTCAAACGACTTAGAGATTCTCATAACAAATCCTAGAGTTTTATAAGCTGAGTTGCACATAACTTCTATGTGAGGACCAAACGCGAGATTGCTGTGGAACAAGACACCCAGATCTTTAATATTATCTGTGCGGGGAATAGGTATAGATTCTAGTGTATATCTATGGAATTTCAAGACGTGTGAGCGATGATACGACATAATTTTGCACTTTGATGCGTTGAAATATAATTTATTATTGTGGCTCCACTCACAAACGTTGTTGAGATCTGCCTGTAGGTCTAAGCAGTCGGCATAAGAACGAATTTTTTGAAAGATTTTGAGGTCATCAGCAAATAGAAGAAACGTGGATTTTTTTATAACTCTACCTATATCATTAATAAAAATAAGAAATAAGGTAGGTCCAAGATTAGACCCCTGCGGAACACCTGAGTAGGCAGTGAAGTAATCGGAGTTGTAGATTCCATGTGAAACAAATTGTTTTCTATCTGTAAGATAATCTGACAGTAGCCTTAGTAAGTTACCTGGGATCCCAAGTTCACTCATTTTTTCTAATATTTTTTTGTGATTGACGCGATCAAAAGCTTTTGCAAAGTCATGATACGAACAATCAATCTGATTGCCACTATCTACAGCCCTTGAAACATAGTCGGTGAAGACCATCAGATTGGATTCAGTAGATCTGCCTCTTCTGAAGCCATGCTGCTCATCAATTATGTATGGGTCCACTAACGACCTTAGTGTGCGATCCATAAACATTTCTAGGAGCTTAGCTATTGAAGAAAGTATGGCGATAGGTCTGTAGTTGGTTATATCGTCCTTAGAACCATTTTTAAATATGGGAATAACTCGAGTCTTTTTCCATTCACTTGGAAAAGTATGGACTCGGAAGACAAGATTAAATATGTAAGCAAGAGGTGCAGAAAGCAATTCACTACAGCCCTTAAGAAAAAATGTAGGTACTCCGTCCGGCCCGACTGCTTTCGTGTTTTTCATCAACTTTATTTGTTTGAGTATATCAAATGTAGTGATGCTTAGCTTAAATCCCGAGGAAGTATGGTGTTCATCAAAAACAAATGCCTCGGAGTCCCTACAATAAACTGTTGAAAAATAATTTGCGAATGCAGAAGATATTTCGGGACCAGTTATTTGATTCCCATCCCAATTCATAACATTAAGCACTGGAGTCTTGTATCATTGACACATTTTTCCACCAACACATATATTTATTTTCTACGCGGAACGCATTCATTCGTAACTGCAATACCAAGTGACGTTTTTATTTTAGTATATTTTTGCAGAAAAATAGTTTTTTTGTCTCCCCTAGTAAAATTTGGGCAATCTTAGATACGTGTTCCCGCAGTATCGGCGACGATATATGGTATATGTATAATGCAAATGTGAGTAGAGAAGGTTTGTGAAGGGAACACAAAGAGAAGTACGGTTGGATCAAGTGAACGATATTCTTAAAGAAGGAAGAGTAGAAAGTTAGGAAAATTGTAGAAGTTATATGAGACGGTGTATGGTTATTGAGGAGGCCAAGGCTGTGTGTAGAGATATGATAGTCTGACGCTCTTCTCTGCCTGCCCCGTCAGGGAAATGACGTGATATGTATGTATGCACCGTCATATCGTGCCCCTATCGGGGTAGACAGAGAGAACAGACCACTTCATTCTATATTTCGCTTCTGCTATGTCTATTATACACCTCGTTATTTATAATCTTCACTCATTCAGAATTTTGATACCCTTATGATAAAAAAAAACAATGGATCATCTCTAGACTACCCTTGTGATAAAAAAAACAATGGATCAGCTATCATACAGCATCCTCACGTGCATCATACGTGTCCCTTATATATAGGATATACATAATTGAGGTTTGAGAATTAAAAATGTGTCCTACGGAGGTTCGTTTATATCATATTGTACACATAATAAATAAAACGTGCCTCAGTTGCAAATCAACATTCGACGAATTCTCGGAATCGCTAGCGATTTTGCACAATTTATTGTTCCAGTGGTCATTCGCCTGTCAATCATGTTATTGACACTAGATTTAATGTGTTTACACCATTCCACTTATCCTACACACCTAACATTTATTTCCTTAATTATTTTCAAATTTCCGTAAGACTTTTTGATAAAGGAACCATAACTTTTTTTTTGTTGTGCTTTTCTTCCAACAAGCTAGAAGGATGTTTGAAAATCTGAATGTAAAACAGGATTCGGAGTATTGGATAATTTTTTTGTTGTGCTTTTCTTCCAACAAGCTAGAAGGATGTTTGAAAATCTGAATGTGAAACAGGATTCGGAGTATTGGATAATTTTTTTGTTGTGCTTTTCTTCCAACAAGCTAGAAGGATGTTTGAAAATCTGAATGTAAAACAGGATTCGGAATATTGGATAATTTTTTTGTTGTGCTTTTCTTCCAACAAGCTAGAAGGATGTTTGAAAATCTGAATGTGAAACAGGATTCGGAGTATTGGATAATTTTTTTGTTGTCCTTTTCTTCCAACAAGCTAGAAGGATGTTTGAAAATCTGAATGTGAAACAGGATTCGGAGTATTGGATAATTTTTTTGTTAGGTGACTTTATCCAATCTCGAAACCTCCGAGTATAGGAACAAGCGATTTACCACATGGCCACGGAAGTCGTCGAACGTTTTAAGTTAGCCGAAGTAACAGACTTTGGTATCTCGATCGGATTTTAGAAGTTTTGGCCTAATATCGTGTTATATAATATATCATAATATAAATAGGCCAAAACCCGTACGATGGTTGTCGTCAAAGAAAGAATACGAGAATTGAATTTTGAATACAAGAGAGCGAGAGAGGAATACTTGGATTCTCTCCGAAAGTAATTCGAAATTTGGAACTCGGTGGATCCGTGATAACTGAATGAATTTTAAATACCTAGCTAACAATTTTTGTACCGGTGTAAAAGGGGACGATGTATAAATGATATATATAAACAAATTCTATATTTATGAATATATATTTTCATAAATGTAGAATTTGTTTTACTTCCGTGAATATTTCACGGGTTGCAACTAGTCATATATAAATTTACTCGTATTCAAGGAAAGAGGTTTTATCAACAGTTTTGGTTTTAACAGAATAGGAGGGAACACGTGTCGCAGTGAGTAAGTCTAATAACAAAGACATTTATTATATCTTATTCTACTCGTAAAGCTCTGTTTTTTAATCGTGATACGAAAATATTTACCATATATAAGGATATCCAACAAGACACAATCAATTGCCTAGTTTGTTGTATTCGGAACATGTAACTCCATATTTACAATACTGTGTTTAATTGTTTTCTCTTGAGTATGTGTAACTGTACCTTGTATTATAAGAAAATCGTTTATGTTTAAGTACTTTAAAAAATGTTTTTTTTTATTCATTAGTGATGACAAGAATTCTAATGTGGATATTATGATATTTTAACCTTTTGTAAAAACAGCATTTTTAGTATTGATTACTATTTTTGATCCACTATAAATTTTATTTATTTATTTATTTTTTCAAAACAGGCTTAGCCCAATTACTTTGAAAATACAAAACATCAAAAGAGAAGAAAACTTACAAAGAGGAAAAAAAAATTAAAAAATTATATAAAATAAAAAATAATGCATATGCATACAAACGAGTATATACACACAAACATATTACACACATATATTCACAGTAATTTAGGTATGTTGATGAGTGCCTTCTAACGCGCTCAATCTAAGAAGAAAATTTACTTTTGCTTTTGGTAATGTGATATGAAATATGTCAATATCCGAAGCAGTCCCGTTCAGAAGAGTTAAGGCCCTTCCAACAGGCATAGCGGCTGGAAGACCCGTTCTTGCGTATGTTATTGAGAACAGTTCTTGCCGGCGCAGTCTAGTGTAATTGTTAGGAACATTTAACGCTAATCTTTGTAGTAATGCTGGACAGCTCACAACTCCTCGAACGAGTTTGACAACGTATACCAGGAGACGCACATCTCTTCTTACGCTCAAGGAGTTATACCCGAGCATGCCCAGCAGGAACTGAGTAGGATATAGCCATTGATGGATAGACACCGAAAATGGCGATTGTGGGACTTAATTTGAGTTAAAAAGTGTCGAATCTCATAAAAGGGGCATGCATAAAGGAAAGGAATGGAAAGTAGATAAGGGTAACAATCAAAGAAAAAATATGATAAATGGGCATTCTGAATAATATAAGTTTTTTCAATTCTCTTTAAA
This sequence comes from Odontocerum albicorne, assembly GCA_949825065.1. Lineage (NCBI taxonomy): Eukaryota > Metazoa > Arthropoda > Insecta > Trichoptera > Odontoceridae > Odontocerum > Odontocerum albicorne. The sequence continues at coordinate 53,886,520 of OX463839.1, read as the reverse complement.
AATCGTTAAAGGCCTAATAGTTCTTAGGAGTTCATTCCACAGTCGTGCCGATTGGACCGTAAAGATAATGTGTAAAATGAGGTGTGATGTCTTGCAATGCAAATATATTTTAGTTTTCCTTGAATTTTTCAATGAATTCATATGACTTTTTCGCGGACGATTACTTATTTCCAGCGAATAACATATTTTCTTTTTTCTTCCAGGTAAGCCACTTCCAATTCAATAATCATTAAAGCGACAATGATGGGAAAAATTGGACACATGAATCACCAATGGATTCATCTCGCACACTTCGGATGGGTGAAGTTATTTTATTTATCTAAATAATATATTTCTTTTTTCTAATATGTAACATTTAAAGTGTTCGAATCTGACTTTTTATTTTCGCCAAAATAAAAAATCAGATCATACCTTTTTTTTGCTAAGAACATAAATCAAATCCATTCTGTACACAAAATGTACTTCTAATCCCAAGGGTTTTTTGCCAAGATCAGAGTCAAATCATACATAAAATAAATGTGTTTACCTGTTCTGAACTCAAATTGTGCCACTTCTATTACAAAGTTTTTTTGCTGAGATCAAAATCAAATATCTCTCCTCTCCCTGGTTCCATCCAAACTCATTGTCTGCGAAGACTGTTGGGGTCAGCTCTCCTCGTCCTCAGGTTGTATGCTCTTCTGTCCCGGACTACGTCCCCCAGGTCGTGCCTCTGCATCAGGTTATCTTTTTGCACCACCCATGAATTCTTTGGTCTTCCTCTGGTTGTAATTCGAGGAAGATCCATGGATATGGCCTGGTTCACAATGTGATCGGGTGCTCTGCGTCCAACGTGCCCATACCATCTCAACCGCATCTCCTCCATCTTGATGTTGATGTCTGTAACACCCAGGCTTCCACGAATGCGTTAGCTTCTTATTTTGTCTCTTAGGGACACTCCTGCTGACCATTTTAGCATGCGCATTTCAGCAGTTTCTAGTTGCCTAGAGTAAGAGGTATACATTGTCCAGCATTCGGAGCCATAGAGGAGTGCGGTTCTGACAATCGTTTGGTATACATTTCCTTTTAACTTTACTGGCATTTTCGGATCACATACTATAGAACTCCCGTCATTGATCTAAACTTCATCCATCCCACACTAATTCTATGTGTTACATCTGCTGCACATCCTCCATCGCTATGGATTGATTGCTGAGATCAAAATCAAATGAAACAAAAGAAATTAGATCATGCATAAAAAAAAGTTTTAACATTCTATGAACCCAATATTTACTACAATTCTATATCCAAGATTTGTTTGCCACGTTAAAAAATTAGATCATATATTAAAAGAACTCATTACATCAATCACTAACGATTTTGTTTATTCAATTTGTTTAATCCTAAACTGCTTTATTTTTTTTTTGTTTTTTCGTCTAAACATTTCGATTGAAGTATTTTGCTCCACTAAAGTGGATCACAAAACTGGGTAATTGTGAATAAATACAATTTATTCGTATTAAAGTGACATGACCGACCTCCTCTAGCATTAGAAGAAATCAGAACTAACTATGACACGGGCAATTTATGTTCTGGCAAAATTTGAATACGTGTACTCTCAATGCGCGACGGTATGCGCAAGTGCTTACTTATTTTACGTACAATAAATTTATTTATAGTGGCAACATTTACATTTGATATATTGCGCTCTAGATTTTTCCAATCGAGTTCTTCAACCGGGTTTCTCGAGTGTTTTTCTTGGAATCTTGACACATGCAGTTACAATGTTGGGGGTGGAAACGCAGAGCGCTCACCTGTTTATTTAGAACTGATTTATTCATTGTTTCAAGAAATAAATTGGAATTGAAAATGTGCATCGAGTTCTTCAATGGGCTGGGGAAATATGATAGGTACTTGGTTTGAGAGAAAATATAACCTTAATGTCGCTTTGTTTGTGAATTTTAAAAAAAGGCGGCTTATAAACATAACTAACTCAGGTGGAATATTTGAATGCAGGATGAAAACCTGTTACGATTTTTTATTTATTATTTTATTTTACATTTGATACACGGTTAATGTAACTGCAATTAAGAACGTAAATGAGTTTGTCTATCTTGGAAGCAAGATCACATGGGATGGCCGTACAAAAAGAGAGGTTGATAGTCGCACCACCAAGCAAAACTCGCCTTTAATAAGAAATCAAAGATTTTTTAATCCAACAACATGGACCTAAAACTCCGCAAGCAATTGGTCAAAACATATGTGTGGTGTAATTTGATGTATGGTTGCGAGACATGGTGCATAGGCGAAAGAGATCGAAAAAGATTGGAGGCCTTCGAGATGTGGACCTATAGACCAATCTTAAGGATTTCCTGGAAGGACCACATTACAAATGACGAGGTTCTCAGCAGGATCAAAGAAACCAGTCATCTGTCAAATACCATATCGGAAAGGCGTGCAGAATGGATGGGGCATATGCTGCGACATGAAAATCTCCTGGAAGAAATGATTGAGGGATCGATTGGCAGAGGGCCCCCTCGCCGAGAGTATCTGGAGCAAATATGTCACGATATGGACTGCACCTCCTATACAGAGCTCAAGAGGATCGCTGATGATTGAGCGGAGTGGAGGAGGAGATGCAGGGTTTTGCTGCCAACCAATCCCCAGGATTGAAACTGAATAAGAAGACATGGTTAATCCACTTATGTAAAACGTAACGCTAAGTATAATATCAAGTTCTAAAATTATAACTATAGAAACGATGATTACGAATATAATGAAGGCTATATCAAAACCTTAGAAAATGATTTATTTATTTTATTTATTTATTTATTTATTTTTTCAAAACAGGCTTAGCCCAATTACTTTGAAAATACCAAACATCAAAAAAGAAGAAAAATTACATAGAGGAAAAAAAATAAGTTAAAAAATTATATAAAATAAAAAATAATGCATATGCATACAAACGAGTATATACACACAAACATTTTACACACATATATTCACAGTCATTTAGGTATGTTGATGAGTGCCTTCTAACGCGCTCAATCTAAGAAAAAAATTTACTTTTGCTTTTGGTAATGTGATATGAAATATGTCAATATCCGAAGCAGTCCCGTTCAGAAGAGTTAAGGCCCTTCCAACAGGCATAGCGGCTGGAAGACCCGTTCTTGCGTATGTTATTGAGAACATGATAGTTCACAGCAGCTTCAACTCGGGACTTGAAACCACTATTATCAAGAGTTTATAAATATTATGAGTTGAGTGTAAGGATATGAAGGCTTTAAGGGTGAGATAAGGCACTTCTCCGCATCTATTTATGATAAAAAAACATATTTAGTTAGAAAACTTACCTAGGGAAGATGAACTACAAAGAAAGCTGCGTAAATATTGTGATATGTGAGTTACGCATTCTACTTTTGGTGGAGTGTATCGTATGTGTGAAGTATTCATATATGATAAAATCATATATTTTTATGAGATCTCCCAAAAAGGGTTGTCTTAATACAGATGGCAATTTCTTCCAACAAAGCAGACAAAACCTGGAAATAAAGTATCTTGCATGAATGGTCGCTAGAAATATAATAATTGTTTATTTTTACAAAATTCATGTGCAATTACGTAATAAAAATTAAAGTGAAATATCAATCGTAAAAAAAAGAAAGGATGGTGGAGAGGAGAAGAAATTCGAGAATGCAGCATATATGTATGTACATGTGCCGTACCATGATCTATGAATAAGGTTTAATGATTTTTGTGGGAATATGAAAGTTGAAAATGGCAACAAAAAAAAATAAAGAAATAACCACAAATGTTGACGAATTCGCGGAATTCTAATGAGCTCTGTGAAAGTTGGTATTTCGGGTCATAAATTATCCTCGCTCACTGTCTGCCACTCTTGGACAGCTCTGAAAATGGTTGATAACTAGACACAACCTATGTTATGTTATATAACTAACATGGCAGCTCTTAACGAAAGTTAATCGTGAGGTTGAATATTTTTACAAGAATTCTTATTGAGGTATTATTGTCTACTGCTGAAGGTTGGCCACCATAATGACTGACTGCAGCCTGGAAGAACTCGGTTGATCTACACACAAAAATTCACGCAGTCTATTAAGCCTAGAGATACGGCTCTATTCTTTATAATTTATTGTTCTTAATAAGTTGTGTTATATTGTGTATTAAGCTTCCGAGGCCACCATGGTCTTAAAAAGTCATATTTCAGATTTTTCTAACACACAAATAAAATGTAAATAAAAAAAGCAAACGGTTTATCTGATTACTTTAACAAAAGAAAGTGTTCAATGTTCGTTCCCTTCTCATTTTCATATGACAAGTCTGACCCCCCTGATATTGGCGATAACTCTTGAGAATTTCTATATTAGACGCCACAAAACAGTTCCTGAGCTCTGTCGATACCCATTCCATCACGAATACCGTTAAACAAAGACAAGCGCTTTCTAGTCTTGAGAAAATATTTCTGTATTCGATGCCACAAAACAGTTCCTGAGCTCTGTCGATACCCATTCCATCACGAATGCCGTTAAACAAAGACAAGCGCTTTCTAGTCTTGAGAAAATACAATATTTATGTATTCGACGCCACAAAACAGTTCCTGAGCTTTTTTTTTATCCACTTTGCACGGATTTCTCCTATTACACAAAGAGGGTCTGCTTCTAGCGATAGCTTATTCGTTAGGAATAATATCAGCCAGGATTCTTCTCATACTGCTAGACGGTACCGAGAATATATCAACCGTGTCATTCAGTTGGTTCAATATCTCCATACCACGCGTGACTGAGCGTTTAGCCATGATATTCGTCCTGTAAGTTGTATGTAGAACAGAGGGTGATTCCTTGCACGGCTATATTTATTGGGTACATATAAACTTAGTGCTTCTAGAATCGCGGGGCAGTTAAAGGAACCTTGGAAAACCTCTGTCGATACCCATTCCATCACGAATGCCGTTAAACAAAGACAAGCGCTTTCTAGTCTTGAGATAATATTTCTGTGTTCGACGCCACAAAAGAGTTCCTGAGCTCTGTCGATACCCATTCCATCACGAATGCCGCTAAACAAAGAAAAGCCCTTTCTAGCCTTAAAAAGTCTTGAGAAAATATTTCTGTGTTTCACGACACAAAACAGTTCCTCAACTTTTTCGATACCCATTCCATCACGAATGCCGCTAAACAAAGACAAGCGTTTTCTACCGATTCCCCGTCGACCTTTGGTACACTAATACCAATTTTATCAAGTGGTATTTCACTCCTCTATTATGACCCAGATAGACAATCTTTCGGCATTTTATGGTGTTAAAGAGCTTCCGTTAAACGTTTGCTTGGTGTACATACAGTACCTGGGTATTTTGCTTACTATGATACCATGAATTTTAGAGCATTCGTCGATGAATCCACATAAGAAATGCTTTCAGCTTATTAAGCATTCAGGTCTTAATAGTCCATTTCTCAACTCCGTAGAAGATACCATGTGTAATATTTAATCGTGCGTTGCTGAAGTTCAACATTTTCTTGACATTCCCCAAATTACTGATATAAAAAAACTTTTATCAGACTGCTAATAACTTCTCTTTTTTTGGATCGCCCAAAATGGAATGAATTTTGGAGTATTTGTAGTTTTTCCGCAATTTTCCTCGTTTGAAACGGAAATTACTTAGCATTTGATTGATTATTAAGCAGTGCTATTAATTATGCATTATGCAGTGTTTTTACAGGAATATCGTACGTTTTATTATTCATATTTTAACGTAACAAAATATTTGATATTATCTAAAGGCGTAGTATACACATATTTTATGTTGAAGTTTTGAACAGAGCGAACAGCTATAACATCGAGATTGTGATGTCGCATACGTTTGTCTGGACATATATAGTCCGCACGACTGACTCTGGACTCGTTAGAAATATCATCATCAGAGAGACATTGTAGAAAGAAGACGAGCTGTTAGTATTGAAACTCTACCCGAAATGCAACAAGATATGTCGATCACAATTTGACCAACATAGTCATCCGCGATAGCACCAACGACATGTACCCTATTCCCCCATTTACTGTGCCTTCTTCTTTTGAATTGTTTCGTATTAAACGTTAGTTGTATACATCACAACCTGGATGGGTTATTGCCATGTGGCCATCTCTTCTAAGCAACCCGTATCAAGAGCCAAGTGAAATTAGTAATCTGAAGGTAAAGAGATAGTAATCTGAAGGTGCTAGGTCAGGGGAATGCGCGGGATGGTTCAGGACATCCCATTTAAACGAGGCGAGCAGTTCCTTCGTGGCGTTGGCCGTGTGTGGTCTGGCATTGACGTGCAGCAGGCAGACTCCCTTTGTCAGCATGCCTCTCCTCTTGTTCTGAATCGCCCTCCGCATTTTTTTTAGGGTCTCACAGTATCTTGCAGAGTTGATGGTCTCCCCTTGAGGCATATTTTCAATTAAAATTATGCCTTGACAGTCCCAAAACATGGATGCCATGATTTTCTTGGCTGAAATTGTGGTTTTGAACTTTTTGGCGGAGGGTGAAGAGGTGTGACGCCACTGTTGAGACTGCCTTTTGGTTTCAGGCGTGTAGTGTGCAACCCAAGTTTCATCTCCAGTAACTATGGAGCGGAGAAATTCATCTCCATGGAGTTTGCAGCGCCTCAAAAACTCTTGCCCGGCATTATTTATTTCGCACTTGGCGGGAGATTGGATTGACATTTTTCACGAAACGTGTTGTCGCGTCGACACTTCTCAACGTACTGACCTCGAACCGGTCTCGTTGCGGAGGGGAAGGGTCAGGCTACACGGAAGTGTAGCCAACATGTCGAAAATAAAATCCATCCGGTCGTGAGAGCCTCAGTACACTTACTTTCTGGATACGCCTAGTATATATGTTTTAATGCCCCGTTGACTTTGTTTCCTTTTGCTACACGCCGTTCGATATACCTCTTAACTCTTCCGTCATCTAAGAAAATACTACGAAGTAGCAGAATTCCTCAACCTGCTCCAATCTTTCATCATTCATCCATATGTCGCATTTACTTTTGCTTTCACACTCTTCTATCACCATTACATTGGATTTTGCAATATTCATTATCAGATCTTTCTCTTCCCATCTCTCATACAATCTAGAAACACGTGTAGTGGGAATTAATATTATTAGCGGAATAATAAAGTAATTTATTGTTAAATATTTTTATAGGGAGTTCCAACAAGTTAAAGTCGAAACCTTGGATAAAATTGGTGAAAGATTTATTTTGATGACCTCCGTGGCCTGGTGGTAAGACGCTTGTCTGCCGATCCGGAGGTTGCGGGTTCGATATCCGCTGGAATCCAGATTTTTTTAAATGGAATTCCAGTCTGGTTTTCACTTAGGGCCCATTAAAACATATTTCTGGTTGGTTGGAAGAGATTGCCACATGGCAATGAACACGCCAGGTGAAATAAAAAAAAAATCTGGTTCTACGTCATTTCCCATCGACTCGAGGCAAACGGCTCGATGGTTTGTGTGTATGTATTTATGTATAATTTTTTTCTGTATCTTTAATTTTTTTAATCTATTATTGGGGCCTTATCGTGAAAATGTTGCAATAAAATCAACTGATAAAAGGAAGCAACATTGCAAAGAAATATTGGAAATAAAGATATTACGAGAATTCATAAAATATTTATAAAGGTTGAAGTAGAAACAGTTTTCTAACTAGTTTCATTTTCATCATGTATAAGACACGAGCGCGTTTGATAGCGTGGCGATAGCGATGATTTCGTATATTTACCGTTTTGGAATCCGAGACAATAGAAAACACAGAATCCAAATATTTTATTTTGCATGTGAAACGAATGCTGGCGACGCAGACTGGTGCCAATTTATTTTTATTATTATTGCAGTTATGTTTAACTCGCTTAATTTGATAGTTTATTAAAAAAAACTAATGTTTTTGCACTTCATTTTACTCTTTGATGTTACTTTTTTCTTTTTTTTTTGACTTGAGTTTTCTGCACGAAAACCATAATCAAGTATATGTATGTGTACTATTCTCATACTTATGAACTCGTTATTTATCATTTTACTTATTTGAAATATGCCCCAATTTTCACGTACACATTGTATCACCGCGCAATACGCTGACGACACAGCCTTTCTCTCTTCATCGAAATATGAGTCCGTATCCCACAACAGACTGCAAGACTTCATTCCCATTCTGGAGCACTGGTGCACCAAATGGAAGATCAAAATAAATCCCACCAAAAGCACAGCAGTCCGCTTCTCACGCAGATACATCAAACCCATCAGAACTCTTAAACTCTTCGGCCAGAGCGTCCCATGGTCAAAACACGTAAAATACCTAGGCCTCACATTAGACAGTAGACTCTCGTGGCATAAACACGCCCTCAATATCAAATCAAAAGCTCACGGAACACTCAAATCATTATTTCCCTTGATCAGTAAATACAGCAAACTTAGCACGCGCACTAAACTCCACCTATATAAAGCGATCGTCAGACCGCAACTGACATACGCCCTTCCGGTCTGGGGCCACGCGAAGAAAACAACGCTACATCACATTCAGATCATTCAAAACAAAGCCCTCCGCATAATTTTAAAAGCACCCTACATCGTCCGTAATTCAAGACTCCACGCAGATACCAAACTACATACTATCCCCGAACATATGCGCGCTCTGGCCGAAAGGTTCTACAGCTCTATATCCCGTCATCCCAACCCAGTCATAAAAGCCTTAGATAACTACAACGCGAACACCAGTTACAGACACACTCGTCCGAAATCAATATTGCGAAACATCCCCCCGACCCCCCCCTCTTTAACTCTAATCATCCCCCCAAATGACCCCCCGATTATCACTCTGAACACCCCATCATCGATAATTCCTCCGGCAGACAGTTTACCCCCATAGGCAACCGCATTTCTCACCTTCAATAAACATTTTTTACACCTTAATATATTTATAAAAGTCACACACATTTCCCCACTCATTTACTTATCTACGTATACTATATTCATTCTTATAATTTATTCACAATTCATTTTTTCATTTTTTTTTTTTTTTTTTTTTTTTTTTTTTTTTTTTTTTTTTCACCCATTCAATATAAAACAGTGTGTGACGACACAAATTTATGTATATTTGTATTTAATATTATGTATATATCATCATATTTATATATGTATTTAATCGTTTATAATTTCTCATAATCATTCATAAAATCAAAACAATTACCACAAACCTATCCTTTCCCGATTCCCAAAAAGATCCAAAAATTTCCAATAAATATCTTAACAGTCAGAACTTATCCGATGAAGGAGTAAGGTGTCCTACCATCGGACCGAAACTCCGAACAAGCTATCCATCACTTGTTCTTGAAATTTGTTTCATTCTGAATATTTCCATCAATAACTATTTTTTTAATATTGCGTTCCTTCTTTCTTCGAGGAACTTTTCACCTTATAGATCGATTGTTAATTTTTTGAAGCTTAATCAGTTGAAACTTTGATTTATCAAGAATTGTTATTTTTTTTAAATTGGTTTTATTATATTGTCACATATAGTTGAATAAAGACTCTAATTTGGTTGCACAAATCATCTCAGTTTGGGTGGATTGCATATTTAAAAAAAAAATCAGAAGGAAAGAATATTTTATTTATTTTTTAATGAATTCTGCTTTAATTTTAAACTAAAATCAATCCGGAGGTTGCGGGTTCTATCCCCGCTGGAACCCAGATTTTTTTTTAAAATAGGATTCCAGAATAAAATAGGCCTATAAAAAAATATTTCTGGTTGGTTGGAAGAGATTTCCCCATGGCAATAAACTCGCCAGGTAAAAAAAAAAAAGTTTTCGTAGTCGTTAATTTTTCCGTTGAAGAGAACGTATTCGCAAATACACGTCATGAAATATATTCCTTGAAAATCTGTCAATTTTGTTAAATAATAAATGGCTGGATAGTTAAATATTAATTATCACTAGTTGCAACCCGTGAAATATTCACGGAAGTAAAACAAATTAAACATTTTTGAAATACCGAATGGAGCAAGATCAGCTTAAAGTTTTTTGGGTTCGTTAATGTTTAAAGTTTAAAATAAAAAAAGGTACATCTTGATTGATGAATTATTTAATTCTCAAAAATCTCTTTATACGAGTACACGATGTTTTGTGTATAAACATTACTGTTGTTCAATTTAAATCGTTGATAAAGTTTTCCTTGACGACTTGTTTAAGATATATTGACTTTAATGTTTTCGCGTTTCCGACATCGTGAAAAAGCCACATATAATTAATTGTCTGCATTCAAAAAAAGAGCATAAGATAAATAAACACAAGTAATTATAAGGTTTAATATAATAGGAAATAAATAAATTATTTAATGAATAACAATTCAAAATAAATTGGCATCGTCCCCTTTTACACCGGTTCAAAAATCACGGACCCACCGAGATTCAAATTTCCAAGTATTCCTCTCTCGCTCTCTTGTATTCAAAATTCAATTCTCGTATTCTTTCTTTGACGACAACCGTTGTACGGGCTTTGGCCTATTTATATTATGATTTATTTGAAACTTAAATCTTTTTCAACAAATTTCCATGATAATTTTTCTTATTTTTTTTATTGTACCTGTACTTATCACCTTAAATATTGATTTTCCTTTAAGTGGTCTTCTATCTTTCGAAAAATGCGATACTACTGTATTTTTAAAGCCTTCTTTTCTTCGATAGTCAATTTATATTCAAAACTAGGTGTCTTAATTTATGGCAACTAAGGGAAAGAAAAAAATCCTTTCTGTGGGCTCGTGGGACATAGTGAATATGCTCCATATATTTTCATGTAGCCTTTTCTGGTAGTCTAATAGGCAGGTATTCGCAATTAAAACTCCCGAATGGGCCATCCTTAGGATTTTTGCTAGGTCTCGGGGGCGTTGAGTTAACCCCCCATCGCCCTTAAATAAACAATTGCAAAAGTCATAGATCGTTTCAGAGCTGTTTCAGCCACGGTATCGATTCGTATCGAAGGATATAAAGTGCCCTGACTACGAACGTACCTTAATAGAAGCTTTTATAGCACCGCCGTTTTTTTCACTACCTATATGCTGATCAAAATAGAAATAAATTGTATGAAAAATACTACTGTACATAAAATTAAAAGTTAAGAACGCTGAAAACACTTCAGTACTAAAATACAAAACATTTTAAAATAAAAAAATCATCGGGGTAAGAAAGTATTAAATGGGAATTCAACGAGCCAACGACATGTCAGTGATTATAAGCATTTAACACATTAATAACCATCCCTGGTACACTTATGGTAATACTTCTAATTTTATGTATTTATCCTTATTTCTTTCCTTCTCCCTGACTCCATCCCAACTCACTGTCTGCGACGACTGTTGGGGTCAGCTCTCCTCGTCCTCAGGTTGTATGCTCTTCTGTCCCGGACTACGTCCCCCAGGCCGTGCCTCTGCATCAGGTTATCTTTTTGCACCACCCATGAATTCTTTGCTCTTCCTCTGGTTGTTATTCGAGGAAGATCCATGGACATTGCCTGGTTACCCACAATGTGATCGGGTGCTCTGCGTCCAACGTGTCCATACCATCTCAATCGCCTCTCCTCCATCTTTCTGTTGATGTCTGTAACACCTAGGCTTCCACGAATGCGTGAGCTTTTTATTTTGTCTCTTAGGGACACACCAGCTGACCATCTTAGCATGCGCATTTCAGCAGTTTCTAGTTGCCTAGAGTAAGAGTTATACATAGTCCAGCATTCGGAGCCATAGAGGAGTGCGGGTCTGACAATCGTTTGGTATACTTTTCCTTTTAACTTTACTGGCATTTTCGGATCATATAGAACTCCCGTCATTAATTTTATGTATTTATCCGTAAATTTTATGTATTTATCCGTTAATCATATATTAATTAAGCGTCTTTCCAATCATGGATTAGCGCTACGCTCAAACAGAGATTTTCTATTGGCCTTAACAGTTCACCACTCCTCTTTTTTTACGTCGTCCTTTACTGTCCATGCAGTGAGACTCTGGAATCAGTTACAAACCAATATAAGACTCGCTCCGTCCTTGGCATGCTTTAAAAAGCGACTGAAAAAACTCTTAATTTCTAGTCAGTGAAATAACGTGTTTCATTCCTGATTTTTCTTTTTCTTTTCTCTCCACAATCTCTTCCTTTCTTTTTGATTGATGATATCTCACTTTAGATGAAATATAATGTTCGGGTGATTGTCCGTCTTTGTGGGATTCGTGGGTATATGCTCATGTATGTGTTTATGGAGGGATGGGTCATTTGAATGATTTATGCGACCACGTAACTTGCTTCATTTACTTTTGTCTGGTTGGTTGGAAGCGATTGCCGCCTGGCAATAAGCCCGCCAGATTATATTTGCAATAAAAGTGTTAAATAAATAAATATAAAATAAATAATTTACTCTTAAATTATTCTTTCTATATTCATTTTAACCTTACATCTGTAATTTAAAGTACTCGTAATTAAAATATATCTTCTTATTCTTACACATATTTTCAGGATTTACAGAATTCAGTTCACTCATTCAATACATTTTTAACTATCTTACAATAGTCAGTGAAAACGTTTAATCACGAAACATAAAAACATGTTGTCGTCCGCAAAGGCGGCGATTAAGCGTTTCGCCGGATCCAAGCGGCCGTGTTCCGGATTAACGCCGTGACGCTGCCCCGTCACGTGAGGCGCCTTGACGCAAAATAGACGGTGCCCTCACAAGACGCTTTATTCTCAAACTTTTATTTTAATGTACTTTCTTTGCTCAATTAACAAAAAGGTGACTTATTATTCGACGCTATTTCGTGGCACTGTGCAATCCATGGACTTACATAAAAATCAGTTTCGTTAATCGCCGTCTGAAAGCTTTTATTCTTTCGTCTAAGCTCAGATATACTGGAAGACTATTTATTATATTTGTAGTGAGATACGTTATACAGTGCAAATGTGAGTGGCAGGCGTGGTAGAGGAAAACCAAGGAAAGTATGGTTGGATCAAGTTAATGATATTTTGAAAGAAAGAAAAGTTTGAAATAAAATTAATCGGAGGAGTGGAGTACAATAAGGTGTATGGGTAAGGAATAGTCGAAATATGTGTGTAGAGATATTAAGTCTAAGGCTATAACCTCTACCCCCAACAGAGAAGTGGCGTGACGGTATGTATGTGTGTAAGAGACATTTGGGGCTAGACGTGAAGATCAAAATTTGAGAAAAATTAAATTTGTCAATTTTTTTGGAATAAATTATATATTTTCTACATTTTATTGTTTCGACGTTAAGAATATAAAATATCTAAGTCATTAACACATCGATCAATAAGTTCCGGGACTAACCAACGGATGGTGTCTCTAGTAACAAATCCATGCTATTCTCAGTGAATATCAACTTTTAGAAGTTACGTGTCAAACTTTCATGACATTCCGACATTGTGTCATTGAGTTACAGTGGTTTTAGTGATGCTATAATATTTTTGCTATTTTCAAAACAATGGAAAAACCCGAATTTCGTGTGTTAATAAAACATTGCTTTTTAATGGGAAAAAATACCGTTCAAACTCAGCGATGGCTTGAAAAGGGTTATCCGGGCTCAGCTCCGTCGAAAACAACCATTTGTCGGTGGTATGCTGCTTTCAAACGGGGTCGTACAGACACAAATGATGCTAAACGCTCTGGTCGTCCAAATGAGGCTGTTGCACCAGAAAACATAAAAAAATCCTCAAAACCGTGATAGAAAATCGCAAAGTAAAGTTGCGTGAGATAGCTGACATCCTGAATATATCATTTGGTAGTGTTGACACTAAGTGATTGCCGAAACTAACGCCTATTTTGAAACCAAAGATGAATCGTTCTACACGGCTGGCATAGAAAAGTTAGGAAAGCGTTGGAATGAATGAACTTGAAGGAGACTATGTTGATGAATAAAGAAGAATTTGGGCAAAGAAATGTTTTAGTAGTTAGTCGCAGGACTTATTGATCTATGTGTTACATCAATCTAATGAAATTGCAAGGTTTAAAAAAATATGTTGTTTACGGCTTAATGTTCATGATTTTTTTGTAAATAATAATGAAGGCTCGACAAATAAATGATTTTTTTCTGAACACGCATATTTACCATATATTTATTTGTTTTTCATAGTAATTTTAATTAATACGACTGTATAGTGTCATTCAATTAAAGTAATCTGCCTCAACAACCCTTTATAATTATGGTATATCTAACTCGACTGAGTTAAATGTCGGGTAATTTCAATGGGTAAAAATTCCACCATGAATTAAGTATATTTGTAGTGTTAAATATAGTACATGGAGCTCCTCTGTAAACTGCAATATTAAGCAACTAATCAGTAATCCTTACCCCATAAGACTACCATTACAACCAAAATAGCTAGTCTTTGTAGACTGTCGGTTTGACAAACAATAAATATACAACAAGCTGTCAATGATTGACATTATATGACGAGACTAAGCTATTCGCTGATATTGGTGCTGCCCTTAGACGTTTGGTTAACCGACACCTTACGGGCTAGTATATAAATAATCTAATCGTTCTATATAGGATCGCATCTAATCGATCTATTTAGCATATTTTCGCCATTAATGCCTTATTTACTCACTCTATGTCGGCTGCTAACTAATTAATATACTCGTATATCTTAAGGCTGGTGTGTTAAGTAAAACGAAGATCACTCTGAGATTGTTTGAGCAAGTGGAACGAATGAACGAATAAAGACTTACAAAATAAATATGCACTGCAAATGTGAGTGAAAAGCGTGGTAGAGGAAGGCCAAGGAATGTATGGTCGGATGAAGTCAGTGATATTTTGATGGAAGGAAATTTTATAAGCAAGGGAATATTAGAAGTTGTATGGAATTTCATGCTACATGTTCATATGCGACAAAGTACCCAATCTAATGACTGCAGCTGCTATATTAATTTCCTTGCATTCACATTCTTTATGTAATATCTCTAATCTTTGAATAATTGAAGGCTCGATTCTTGAGTTAGAACGCCTCTAAAAATCACTATGTAAATTGTCCTTACGTTGTTATTATTACACTTTATATCTTCTACAAAACGTCCTTTTAACAAAACATATTAAGATGTGTTTTATCAAGCTTAGCATTTTGAGAATCACTGATTTCATATATCTCACCTCCACAGAGTTTGACCCCCGGAACCTTTTGACCTTCGACTAACGGAAGTAGGTTAATTTGAACTCTGTGAGACGATTTAACCTTATTAAGACTACGCAGACCAGTAGATATCGAAAAATTGCGATTATGTTTTTTTTTTTTCATTTTTATATCGTTATGGTATCGCGATATATGATGGATGATATGCGTTGTGAGATTCGCAGTATTAGCAAATATAATTGTTCCTCCGAAGATACACGTTTTAAGAGGAATACAGAACTAATATTTTATTAGGTGTTCCATTAATTCAGCCGTTGATAAAACTACTTGCTTAATATTTCACATACTTTGGTCACATCAAACACGTTCTTTAATTACATGTCAAAATATATGTTCAATTCGTATGTTCATGCTATAAAAATGTGTGCATTGTAAAGTATAATGGGGTTACAATGTATGACATAATACGGAATAAAGTAATTAGGGATGAATGTGTAAAATTATTATGGATGAATCTCTTATCTTGCCCAAATTTTTCAACGTCTTTCCGATCATGGACTAGCGCTATACTAAAAAAGATATTGTTTATTGACCTTTCCAGTTAACCGCTGATCTTTTTTTAAGTCGTCCTTTACTCTTCATACAGTCAGACTCTGGAATCAGTTACAAACCAATGTTAGACTCGCTCCGCCCTTGGCATGCGTTAAGAAGCAACTGAAAATACTCTAAATTTCTAGTCAGTAATATAACGTGTTTCATTCATGATTTTTTTCCTTTCCTCTCCACCATCCCTTCTTTTTCCTTTGATTGATGATATCTCACTTTATATGAAAAGGAATGTTCGGGTGATTGTCCGTCTTTGTGGGGTTTTTGGGCATATTCTCACGTATGTGTTCACGGAGTTCGTGGGGATGGATAGTCATTTGAATGTTTATGCGATACATGGTCACTTATGCGACACTTGCTTCATTTACTTTTGTCTAGTTGGTAGGAAGATATTGCTGCGTGGTTATAAGCCCGTCAGATTGTATTTGCAATAAAAGTGTTTAATAAATAAATGTGAACTTAAGACTGATGTGTTGAGTAAGATGAAGAACAGCACTGTGCGTGGTCAGCACTGTGAGTGGACTCAGCACTGAGAGAACAGCACTGTGAGTGGACTCGTCTAAATAAATTCATTTTCTTATCATACGGTTGTGGTTGTTCGGTTTTGGAAGTACGGTGAAGAAGAGCACGCTGAGATGGTTTAGGCATGTGGAACGAATGAATGAAGAAAGGCTAATTAAATAAATATGTAGTACAAATGTTAGTGGAAAACGTGAGAGTAAGACCAAGGAACGTAGGTTGGATCAAGTGGATGATTTTTAAAAGAAGGAAATGTAAAAGTTGTATGGATGTAAAGGTGGCTAAGGACGTGTGTCGAGATAAGAAAGTCTCGCACTCTATCGTCTGTGCCTACCCTGACAGAAACACGGCGTGATGGTATGTATATATGTATGAGCAACGTGTTAATGTAAAATAAATAAAAAAAGGAGAAAATATTTTCTCCGTATTCTTTTACTGTTTTTGGAATAATTAAGGTGGCCCAAACTGTCAAAAATTGATAAAAAAATCTGAAAGCTTCCTTGCATTGAAGAATCTATGATAACCTCTCGCATTAGTGGGTCTCCTCGAGGTTAAATTGGAATAATTAAATACATTTTTATGTATGTACGACCTTACTTTTTATTGATTGATTTTTTTGCGTGAACTTAAGTATGTTTTTTACATTTTAAATATTTGTGTAAGTATATTGATTATGTCGCTTTTTCTCTCGTTGACACGTTCACTTTCCAAGCAAGACGCTATTAATGTCAATGTCACACCAATGAACTACCAATTCTGTTTTCTGTGTTGTTCGGTCTTTTCTTGCGTAAATGGTCAAGTGGTGAAAGCTTTCGAGTTTTCCAAGTTTTTTTTTTATATTGAATTCATAGCTTTGACCATTTGACGTCATTAAACAAATGTGTAGTTACTTTTACGTATTGCGTACGTAATCTCGTTCAGAAAAATATCTCAATATCTCAGAAATGTATCTTTCATAAAAATCAAGAACAGTAGCTGTTGTTATTGAAACTTTGTTAAGGGTTATTTTAACTACAATATTTCTCCTGAAGTATTTGGTTAAAATTATCACGTATTTTTCTTCTTTTTTTAGTTTTTTTTTAATAATGACGACCTGTTCGTATGATACCCTTCAACTTATCAAACATGCTGGAGATAATGGCCGGGATACAATATTGTTTTTGGTCCCATTTATCGAACCTTCGTGTATTGAACCACTATATGTTGGCACATAATTCGTTTATAATCGCATGGTTTAGAAATAGTACCGCACGTTAATAGGCAACAATATTCGCACACTTCTAGCAAGCTTGAGTGTTACCTGACAAAGAAGTCGACTAGACTCGGCCCCTTTTTTATTTATTTTTGTGTACCATTTGAAATCGAACCCGAAACTCCCGAGTGGAAGTCGAACGTCCTACCAACTAGGCCACGGAGGTCTAGTCTCATATCTGTAGCCAGAGCGATAGAGGATACAGTCGAATTGAATAATTTAATATATTTTTACAGTGCTGGACGATGAAGCTTGATAGCAACCATCAAGCGTCATCGGATTTTAGTACATTTTATTCACCGTAAGATTATTGCCATGTGGGAATTTCTTTCAACCATTCAGGCATATGTTAAAAGACACGTGGAATGTGGTGGCTGGGGTCATTAGATTGGACATGTAATACACTGTCGCACCATTTTTAATCATCATCAGAAATTAATCCCGAATTCCACGGGCGGATTCAAGGACTTCCTACTTTTAAGCCACGGATGTCGTCGTATAAAATTATGAAAATCAACAAATAAGAGGTATTCCTTGGACCGTATGCTGTTGTTTCTGGAGGAAATTGCCTTGTTACACCACGATAAGTGTTCCCAGCCTTGATGAAGATGACCATCTCAAGTGGACGCCTCCGGAAATAATAATTACTCGCCGTTACAAACGTCAGAAATAGTTTAACGTAACATAGATATGCTGAAAAGGTCCAACCCACATTCTGTCTTATTTCAGATATGTCTGAAAGATTGCGTATATATGCATAAAAAGACTGATGACCTCCGTGGCCTAATAAATAAGACGTTTGTCTTCTACCCTGTGGTTTCGGGTTCCATTCCCAATGCTACCAAAATATAGAGGTTCCCAGTTTGGTTAACGATTTGTCTGGTAACAAAACTCGCTCGCGCTAGACGAGTACAAGTGCTGTTGCCTATCCGCGTGTTGTAGTATTACAAGCACGTACGATAGCTAACTTTGAGCTACGTGCCTACCCCCAGTGGCTTTAAACCCGAAGGCTCGATTATTAGGGCCGATGACGATATAATCTCCCAACCATTCCCTTGAACATATATTATCACCAATATGGATATATTTATTCAAGGGTAATACGAACAAACAAATGAAAAAGTGTGTACGGGTTTTATAAAATGGTATACGTAAGATGTAATTTAACTGTGAAATACACAATTGCTCGGCTTGATTTATTTCATATAAAAGAATTAAGTATTCACACCTAAAGTTGAATGTGTTACTATCACAAATCGTAAGTTCTACAAAGGTTTCTTCTCTTGATAAGTTTTTGCAGTTTTCTTACCATATATATTTTTCTAAACGTATTCAGATGCAGGCAAGTATCCAATCTAATGACCCCAGCCACCACATTCCAATCCTTTCATTATTTTTTGTAATAATTTCAATAAGCGCGCCTTTAAGGATTTTGCTTTCTCAACAGCGCTGTATAAGTTATGTTTTTTTTTAATTATAATTATCGACTTATTTCTATCCACCACTAGATTATTATTGCCTTATAGGAATCAACCAACCAGAAATCGAACCCTTCACCAATCGAGCTTCTACCAAGTGGGTCACTTAGGTCGGTTTAACAATAGCGTTCGCTTAAGCCTTCATGATTTGTCCGCTTTGAATTTATATCCATGGTAAAATTACTTTTATTACTGGTCAATTGATATAGTTTATATTTTAAAAATTGAAACCACTTAGTATATTATAAATACTGTATATTTTGTGGCGAAAATCTAATATAATTTATAGTTAAAATACTTTTGCTTTTTTTCCACTAAATCCAAAGTTGCAAAAGAAGTCATGTCCTTGTCAATGCATCTCTTATGCAAATTTGTTTTATTTGTGAACTTTGACTGAAATAACAACCATTGTAACCACCGAGTGATTCTAATTGCTTACTTCAATACATAACATTTATTCTCCGACCTTCACACCCAGTTGAAATGTCCTGAGAAAAAATTTCTCACTCGTTTATGAAAGCATATTGCGCACAAAGGCATGCAGGACACATCCGCCTCCTATGTAAATGAATTTAAATAATATTGACTGCTCGTTTACCCCCAATTGTCTTGCATCGCCACGCATCTTGGAGATAAGTTTTAAAAATAAATCATGGAATGCTTGAAGGTCTCACCGGTACTGCTTTCGGTAGTTAGTCAACAATCTCCTTATTAAACATTTGCTCAGCTTTTCTCCATACATCTCTCAACAAAAATATCGAGTTATGATATTTCGTTTAACGTAATGTACGAGTATAATACAGGTCATATTCCATCGTCATGAAATTCATGGGGCCATAAACATTGTTTATGGTGTTGTATTAACAAACTTAGCTTTAAAGAGCATCACCACTCGCACACGGAATGAACTTGTCGAATGAATTTTCTGATATCGATATATTCCACATATCTTTATGCTATATTTAGACTTTATAATTTGATGTAATTGAGTTAAAACTGAGTCAAATGTAAAATAAAATAAAAATAGAAAAAAAATATAGTATTGAAAAACTGTTTTAATACCGTAAATTATTTTCCGAGACATCAGCACTACAAGATATATAAGCCCGAAACATTTTCAGTCTATTCCAAAAAGGAAACCTTCGTATCAGTTGGTTTAATTCCACTTTGAACATCTGCTATAATGCATTTTTACTGCACGTATCCAAATATAGCAAAAATGCTGTACAATTTGGAGGTAAAATTTCAACTTGAACGTGTTCTAGCTCAGATGTTAAATTATGTGCTGAACAATTATCAATAATTGCAATTAGATTTTTTCTATCTTTTCATTTGAACATCCAAATTCATTTGTCAGCCGTTCAACATTACTACTGTCATACAAGCCCGTTGGTTTGGATTCCCTCCGCTGCGTTTTCGAACGAAAAATATTCGTTTTACTGAGATTTTCATTTCGTTAAAACGGGATTTGTTCAACACATTGTTTTACATGCGTTCGTTCGATTCAACAAAAAATATTAATTATTCTGAAAATTCGTTACTACGGTTTTCATTATGATAAGATTTGACCTTTATATCGTCATCTTTTGACCCTTATTCTACGAAGATCTTAATTGTAGTGTGTGTTCTCTCAAACTTTTCGATCCTGACTTCTGTCTGAAACACCTTTCTCGGCGGGTTTTCGCCCAATACTAGGAATACCAACAATTACGTGACCTTTCCACAGGATAGCGTCGTCACTAGCAGTTCTTTAGCCTCCTCCAAGAACTTTCCTTCTACATAAAAGGAAAAATAAGTAAATAAAAAACTTATTTTATATTTTTGTGTTCACAACTGGTTTATTTTAGGTTCACAACCAGTTTCGAAAACCACCGTGATGGGGAGAGATGTGATACAATGGTGAATGGGGTGGGGAAAAAATGTGAAAGTAAATGTGAATCTTTAAGGCAGGGGGGGATTTTAAATTGGAAACATATTAAGTTGAGAGCTACATTTTTTTCCCCGCCCCATTCATCATTGTATCACATCTCTCCCCACTTCTCTTCCCTTACCTCATCTCTCTTATATTATATTATTTACACTTGTACAGAATATATTTTAACAATTTAGTTTCTCTTCACCTGACAATGAAGACAGTGAACACAAAAATATAAAATAAGTTTTTTATTTACTTATTTTTCCTTTTATGTAAAAAATTGCACCACAATGTTAAATTATATTATTTTCGAAGATTCAAGAAAAAACTTTCCTTCTATCCTATGCCAGGCCTTTGGTAGACTGCCCCGACTATGCTTACATTCTCAGTAACACTGTCCATGTCATTACCATCCAACATATCTAAGGTCTTCAGATCTATTGTCCGAAATACTACTGGTCACCTCTTATAAAAAATATACATTTATCGAAATCTATCAACTGTTTATAAAGAATTGTTGAAAGTAAACAAATGTCTCGTATTTCATGGAGACTAGCGAACGTTACCATTGTTCACCAGAACTGAACGTCGACCTAGTCACCAGGAATGGACTTTGGATTTGTTGGATATTTATTTCCTACTATAGCATAAACTTAAAAACACTGAAGAGCTGACTGGGAGTATTTTCAAGGTGATGAACAAGATGACGTTTTCTTCCATGGTGGCAGGCTTTTCGCAAATTGCCACACTATGCATAGCCCAGAGCCGAAGAGAATAGAGTCAGATATGAGTTTTCAATAACAATATTGAACCACGAACCTTAATCATAAGCAAAACGACAAGAAATACACAGCTAGTCATTTTACGTTATATAATATCACTTCAAGTTGTTTTTGCACTACATAGTCGCGCGGTAACGCGTTGGACTTCCGTTTAGAACAAAGATTCCCAAAGTGGTCTATATGGACCCCCAAAGGTCGATTTCGACTTGCAGGGGGTCTATGTCAGCGAGAAAAGAAATTGGGGATGCACGAGATGTAAATGGGGGTCGTCGTGAGCGGATCCCATTTAATCAGATCATCATCAATATTTAGGCGTTCCGTAAATGTCTTATTACACCTAACACAGATTGTGTGTACATAATACTTATATTAGACATAGAAAATACTTATAATAATGAAATCGAATGCAAATCACTGAACGTGGAGATTTAAGACTATACCTCACTAATTTGAAGCCAAATATTGATCCATTGCTATCAGAGCATCAGGTTCATCCCTCTCATTAACAGTGTTATTTGTGTATTAATTGTATGTAAGAATTTTACTAGGTTTTGATTTGTTTCGTTCCAAAGTCAAATGTTTACTTGCATGTTGTGTCTTTTCAATAAAGGTATGAATAAAAATTGTACATGTTAATATTTTTTTACAATTGTCCACTCTACAAAAAATCTTATCTAGGTGAACAGCACTGTGTCAGCTGTCAAAAACACATTTGAAGTTAATAAGTTTAGGAAAATTCAATATTAGACAGGCAGGGGGTCTACGGAAAACAAAAAAATCGGCAAGTGGTCTACAGGGTGAAGAAGTTTGGGAAACTATGGATTAGAAGGTCTCTGGTTCGTGCCCCGCGTGCCTGTGCTATTCCGTTCGATTGACTTGCATTTTTTTTCGCCTAGTATTTGGATATGTAAGGATATCTATGAATTCGATCATTTAAATATATTATTTAATAAATATATCTAGAAATTTTCTAGAAAACAAATTTAATTCTGAATAAAATCATCTCGGATTAAACTTTCTTCTATCCATGAACTCCTCTGAAATTATTTTTCTTGTTTTGTATCTTCATGGGAACAGACTGGTGCTGGCCTCCTTGCTGCTGTGTCGCATGTGGCATCCAGTATGCACATATGTACGAGTACAATTGCAATAGGAATATTTAACACAGAATGGGCATTTATGATAATTGCATTCACTAATAGACATGTGAATCGTTAAAATAATTATCCAGTTAATAAAGTGCTGCATTCACTTTTATCCACATAAATATAACTGTTTTTGTGCCAAACTTTTTATTGTTCAATTTGTTGAATATCGACAGAAAATCGAGGAAATTTTGCATTAAACTAATATTGAATTTCCTTGTGCTTCGAAGGATATTGACACATTATTAGAACTAGTGTAAATAATGACAAACATGAGTTTTTTTATCCATAAATATTATGATGAGCTTTATGCTTATTGCTATCAACAACCAAGGTAAAGCTACTGTTATATTATAATTACGGTTTATTTTTTTCTGTGATAAGGAGAAAATATTATTATGAAATAATTTTCGGTAAAATTCGAATCCTTGAGTGTGGATTTACAGTAAGAATGAACGATTTTACATACTCTAGATCCTGATTTCCTTCCAAAATGTTCGCTCAAATCTCGACATGACGAAAAGACTTTTTATTTGACTTCTCAATTAGTATAGGATGCATGCTGTCTCCACTTCTTTACTTCATCGAACAATTCACATCAGCCGGTCTGGAAAGTTGGTTCGTTATGACCTCCATCATACATACACACATACCATCGTAGGCAGAGAGGACAGTACGCCAGATTGTCCAATCTCGACACACGTCCTTAGGTATCTTCCACATTCATCAACCTCTACGAGTTCTCTGACTTTCTACATTTATTTCTTTCAGAAAATCATTCACTGGGTCCAACCATATTTTCCTTGGTCTTCCTCTTACACGCCTTCTACTCACATTTGCAATATATACATATATTTTGTTAGTCTTTCTTCATTCATTCGTTACACATACCGAAACCATCTCAGCGTGCTCTTCTTCATCATACTCAACACATCAACTTTAAATTTATATTTACCCCTTTAATCACTTCATCCCGTATTCTGTCATACATTGTCACTCCATTTATTCTTCGTCTCAGCACGCATTTCTGCAGCGTTTATACGGCTCCTCTCAGCCTTTTTTTTAGATTGACGTTTCACTCCCGTACAACGAAGTTTGCACCAAAATGCTATTGTGGACTGTCGCGTCTTAGCTGAACAATGCAAGTTGAATAGATTTTCCCCAATTTTTTTCTTCCTAAAGCTCTCCCCAGCTTTACTAAGCATCTGCCCGTCCTTAAGCACATATATTTCACAAAACAAAGAAACACATAAATGACAGCAATAAGAATAAAATTCACATATAATCAGAAGACAAGTTAAACCCTATCATGGTCGAAGAGGTGTTGCCAGGAGGCAAATCTCCTGGATCCGCAATATACGTGATTAAACTGGCATAAGGGGCGTTGCGTTGGAGATCTTTTTCGGGCTGCCGGGGACAAAGATATTTACTCTCAAGTGATATTCAACGTTGGGGGGACCTGGCATGACACTGAGAAGAAGAGCTTAGAAAGGATCATTCCCTGTTGTTTAGACACTCAAATCATGAAAAACGTAATGCTTTTCAATTTCATAATTTATATAACGTCTTCATTTTCTAATTGATGAAATTTCAAGTTGCAATTTCGGTATGTAAATACGCCCATGTTTGTACTCTGCCGTGCCACTGAACTGTGAGATAAAAACTTTCTTAGCATTTTAATGACCACAGTTCAATATTCTCTCCTTCGCGCTACTCATTTCATTGCCTGCGATATCGTATCGGGAGCGCTATACAATATAATATAAACTATTTATAAATACACAACTCAAACACAATGGACACACCCAGGTTGGCCTGTCTTGATAAATCAACGGGTCACGACTGAAGTGGCATAAGTCGATTTATTTCTTAATTGGGAAATGTATTGAGCCTTCTGTTGTTACTTATAACCTGGTAGCGACTTAGGCGATAAGAAAAGGTATATAAATACAGTTAATGCGACACATATCATTAACTAACGGGCGGAAGTCCAATAAATTGACATTCGAAGTATATTTCAACGTGTTCCACCCATGTAGAAATGAGATTTCCTTGTGATTTGTTATTAAATATTTTCGTACCATTCAATGTAGAACACTGGAAAATTTATTCTGTATGTCCAAAATTCAACAAAAAACACTTTACAGTATAAACATATCTAATTAAGCTTTGTTTTTATATTTCTTCTTTTTTATATATACATATTTATGAAACTGTTAAAAACCTAAGAGTGCTAATAGATAACACTCTCATGGCGAGATCAAATAAATAAGGTAAGCCGAAGGATCTTCTTCAGCCTTCATTCCCTTAAAGTTTTGCGAAGATTCCTACCTACTAAAACCAAAATTTTACTCGTACAATCTCTGCTCTTTCCGATTCTGGACTATGCGGACGTCTGTTACTTGGATGTTACAGAGGAACCGCTGGATAAATTACACCGTCTTCAAAATGTTTGTCTAAGATTTATTTTCAACCTACGAAAGTGCGATCATATAACTTCATACCAGAAGGCGTTGAACTGGTTGAATGTTAGAAATAGACGCCAATTTCACATACTGTATCTATTGTATAATATCCTTAACTGTCCCGCCACCCCCTCTTATCTCGCCGAAATTTTTCAGCGTCTTTCCAATCATGGATTAGCGCTACGCTCAAACAGAGATTGTCTATTGGCCTTTCCAGTTCACCGCTCCTCTTTTGTTTACGTCGTCCTTTACTGTCCATGCAGTGAGACTCTGGAATCAGTTACAAACCAATATAAGACTCGCTCCGTCCTTGGCATGCTTTAAGAAGGGACTGAAAAAACCCTTAATTTCTAGTCAGTAAAATAACGTGTTTCATTCCTGATTTTTCTTTTCCTTTCCTCTTCATCACTTCCTTTCCTTTTGATTGATGATATCTCACTTTACATGAAAAATAATGTTCGGGTGATTGTCCGTTTTTATGGGGTTCGTGGGCATAAGCTCACGTATGTGTTTATGGATTTCGTCGGGATGGATAGTCATTTGAATGATTTATGCGACCATGTAACTTGCTTCATTTACTTTTGTCTGGTTTGTTGGAAGAGATTGCCGCCTGGCAATAAGCCCGCCAGATTGTATTTGCAATAAAAGTGTCAAATAAATAAATACAATAAATATTTATCTGTTTTACGAGGGGAGGTCAATACATTTGTGGAATGAAGGGGAAAACACGTTATGTTTCCTTTTTAATATATTCACCATTAACGCTTTATACATTTTTCAGATCTTTTAATAAGCTTATTTATACCCACGAAACAAAAAAAATTTGCTTATGCCCTCAAAATAAGCCGAAATTGCACTTTTAACTTCTTCATCGTCCGTAAATTTCTTCCATCGAAGTTCTCTTCGGAGCCAGGTCTGGCCTGTAGGGAGGGTGATTTAATGTTTGAAAAGCAGTTGTGAAGAGCAGCCAATGCAGAATTCCTTTTGTATACGGGTGCATTGTCACGCAAAAGTAGCACCCGTTTTGTCCATTTTCCTCTCCTTTTCTCCTTCGCAGCTTCTTTTAACTGCATCAGCAGATCAGAGTAGTAGTCTCCAGTTATTTTGATGCCTTTATCTTTGTAATCTACCAGCAGTGTGTCTTCCGCATCTCAAAAAATTGTTGCCTTAATTTTTCCAGCCGATCGCGACACTTGGAACTTCTTAGGGGGCTCTGTGCCCTTTTTATGCCATTGCGTGGACTCCTCCTTCAACTCAGACTCATAATGATGGACCTAAGTTTTATCTCCTGTAACAATTCGGCTCAAAATCACATCTTTGTTGTTTCTGCAGAGGTCCAAAAACTGTCGTGAACATTTGACGTGTTGTTGTTTTTCAAGTGGCGTGAGCATTCTGAGTGCCCACCTTGCACTGACTTGACATCCCTAGATGCTGATGGAGGACATTCAAAATGGTTGTACGAGTAGATGATACTCCAACCATCTCTGCAAGCTGTTATTTTTTTAGGCGGCTATCTTCCAGCACAAGCTTTTCTACTTTTTTGACGATGTTTGAAGAAGTGGCCTCAACATACCGTCCTGGTCGGAGGTCGACTTCAATCGATTCTCTCCCTTGCTTAAAAATACTATGCCACTTGTAAACCATCGTTTTTCCAACCCAACAGTCCCCGTAAACCTCGAACGTCTCTTACAAAATGATTTGAGGTTTTTTCCCTTGTTTTGTTAGAAAATTTATGACGGCGCGATACTCATTTTTTTTCTTTACTTTGGAGTTTATTGACGTTTGACATACTCTCTCAACGATATCTTAAACAATACTGTCAAAATTAGACTAAAGTGGGGTAAATATACTAATAATGAGTCATATTATCGGAACATGCACATGCGCACTACCGCCCCCTCCCTTAACCCTTGCATTCCACGAATTAATTGACCTCCCTTGTACATGTACAAAGTGGTCGCATAATTCCGCGATACAAATTTATACCTTGTAATTTATTTTTATCAAACACTGTTTATTCCACTTTTTTTTAAAAAGTGGAATAAACAGTGTTTGATAAAAATAAATTACAATATCTTTAAACCTCCACAACGTTAATGCCTTAACTATAAACAACATACAAATTTATATCATTGATACGAATTGCATGAGCGTAATAATGTTTATCTTTTAGAATATTTGAGTTTCGCTGACAAATTGTCACCTATGATTTTACTACGATTTCTCCAGGTTTATGGTCACATTTCTCGCATTGGATATGTCACTAAGAAGGCTTTGTGGTTACTGGAAGTGTGGGAAGACGGCGCGCAGGGAGTTATATCCGATGTTTTGGAGCTGATAAGTAAGGGACGCAACAAGACTAACCTTAACTCCTGATCTGCGGAGTCAAGAACGTCAAAGGCCATCAAAGGAGCAGCACTCTGCTCAGAAATTTAAAATAAGGCAGGGAAACAATATTTTGCAGCAAACCAAACAAGAGAAACACAGTTTGTGCCAATTGCTAGGCTACATAGAATCAAAACTGAATACATTTCGCTTAAAAAATAAAGGAACTAAAAAGAAAACAGTGACGACACCAATTACTTGAAAAGTGGAGGATATCTAGAAATCGTATGTGGAAACGCACTACAGCATTAAATAGATTTATAATGTTTATTGAATCTTCGAAAAGACTATAGTTTCACTTTGTGGTGCCATTTTTACATAAAAAGGAAAAAAATAAGTAAATAAAAAACTTATTTTATATTTTGTGTTCACCACAGGTTTAATTTAGGTTCACAACTAGTTTCGAAGACCACCGTCTTCTTCGTCAGGTGATTAAAAACTTATATTCATCTGACGGTGATCTTCGAAACTAGTTGTGAACCTAAATTAAACCTGTGGTGAACACAAAATATAAAATAAGTTTTTTTATTTTTTATTTACTTCTTTTTTTCCTTTTTAGATTTATAATGATTTTTAAGGCGCTGTTTCGAACAACCTAATGAGAGTGTTAATCTTGCAATGAGTGATAGCTGATTTGAAAATCTTATTTTATAATAGAAAAAAAACAACTTTTAAAAGTTCAAGCTTAATTTGAACAAAACATTGAAAAAAAATATTGACGATTAATGATGAAACAGCCCGTCCTTAGGCTTTAATAGTGTGATTTAGTGCACTTCGAGTCAGTCACGGTTAATTCCGAGAGATAACAGTTGTAAACAAAACTAAAACGACAGCGTGTATTGTAATTGCGTCGTAAATGGGCAACCTCGTGTATTTGACAAATACTCGTAGCTGATAGGCTCTGCTTTATCTAAGCTGATAAATGTTTCAAACATTACTTTTGAGGTCGTTTAAGTTGACATAGCACAAAAATTTTGGGGAAAGGACCATGACGAAAAGTATTGGGTGTTAACATAAGTTGTGTCCATTTTTTTTTCAGATTAAAAGAACAAGAGGACACAAAAAAAATTACAACAAATTAGTCAATAATGTATTCTCCTTCATTATTGTACAACAAATGAGTTAATAATGTATTCTTCTTCATTATTTACAACTTCTTGCCAATGTTCTACAAGTTTTTCAATGCCTGTGCAATAAAAACCATCCGGACTTGACTGGAGGAATTCGTCCAACCATGTCCGCAATTTGACGTCATTCTTGAAGGAAAAACCATCGGCGAGCTGTCATTTCATTCATAGCATCTTCACTGTGTACACTTCGAAAATATCGCGAGCAGCTTTGTCAGTTTTATTCCTTCCATTGAACGCGAACAGAGAGGTGTCGAAAATGCTCACTTTCGTCTACTTGACATTCCATTTTGAAGGCTTGTAATCATATAAAATAATACGAGTATATGTAACGTAAAAGCAAACACAATATCTTGTAGAGCAGTAAATTTTCTTTCGAATTACGTATATCCTTCACCATTTTGTTTTACTTTTGGTGCTCATTTTTAAATTTGAAAAAAAAAACGGACACAAATTATGTTAACACCTAATAGAGAAAAAAAACTGGGCAGGGACCACAGTGGACCCAAATAATACATATTTTAATGCGTTTCCTTGTTTGTTTGTTCTGATACTTAGCATTAAAAATGAAACATGTGTATTACACGTGTTTTCATCGCTGTACTCTGTTTAGCAATACTCGTTTGTTATTAGTTTTTCAATATATGCAAATTAACCCCTTGCTGCGTATTTTACACACACGAGTATGTTTGAATAAGGATAATTTTGGATTGAAAATAAAGTGGATGTGTACTCGTATATATGCTAAAAGAAACCAACTCGGTTTGATTTATTTAAAATTTCGAATACACATATCTAAATGACGTATGTGTAAAAAAATATAAAGGCAGTGTAATGGGTATTTCATTATTAAATTATTTATTGAAAAAATGTTCATATAAACTATAAACCAATACAAACTTAAGTGATGTTTCCTAAATTATCTTATAACATTAAAAAAAACGTTGGTGGGTTCTTTCTGCTACTGTAGTCCAATGCATAATAATGTTAAAAATATACTACTCGTATTATCTTAATATTATTACGGATTCAGCAAATAATTTTGACAATTATTTGTTGACTAAAAAGTACTGAAAACATTCTAATGTTAATTTATTAACTAACACTTGTATGGTATATTTACGTATTTTTGCTTAACTTGTATTTTTTTTAATATTGTAAGGTAAATTGTATCGTTGATGAACGTAAATAAATATACGTGGAAAAAAATTTGGAAAGGTCCATGCTTTTTTATTGGAAAGCCAAAATTATTATACGAGTATAACAGTTTGTTATCGACATCGGTGCAGTTGAAAATTTAATATGTATTAAATTTTATAATACCCGTTTATATATTTTTTATTCGTGTCATGTTCGACTAATTCGTTGGTCTAATTGGTAGAACGCTTGACTTCCAATTCAAAGGGTCCGGTCTCGATATTCGAGAGAATCAATAAAAAAGGTTTCGATATAGTTTTTCAAATAAATCGGTTTAATTATATTTCTAGTTGTTCGGGAGATATCGGCAGATGGCAATAAAGCCTGCCAAGTTAGACGAAAGTGTAATACAATAGATGTTGTTATTGTTATAAATTTTATTTGGTTTAATATTTAAAATAATAGGTTATTTTAATTTCGAATTATGTGTATGAATTATATCATAGTATGGCAGTACAAACACTTAGTTGACGATTATTTTTATCAAATACGAAATTACAGAATCTTGATATTTACATTCTAAGAACTTCATTATTTTAACCCTTCCTTCCCTGTGATGTGTAACTAGTACACATTGCTTCTAAAAACTTTAATATCTCTATAAATATAATAAATACTGGGTTCAGATTTTAGGTATTCCTCCGTAATACATTTACGCATTGAATGAAAAAATAACATTGATAATAATTATCACTTATCGGCCACATCAGAGATGCTTTGTGAAAATCGGAAATAAATTCACCAATACAATCAAACGTGTGCCAGTGTGTGACGTAGGTATATTCATTCTAAAAAACCGCTATGGGTGAGGAAGCGACGCTATTCAAGTCTCACTCTCACTCTACTTCGGTGTATGAGAACGCAAAAAATATAATCTCAATTCGCTCGCTTCTCTTGCTTTAGTAGCTTTCGGGCAGCCGTTTGAGGTGGTCGCATCGCCCGTTTTGTGAACGTCGGCCGATGTTTTTTTCTTTCATGTTTTCAGCAATTAAATTTCAATTATTATCACTTTTGACTTCAAATTTAATTAATTTAAGCGATTGGCTATGAATATTCTTATTTTTTTTCGATTTTAAATCGCTCATTTTTACATGCGTATTGAATTCACAGCACCGGAACGCGCGGATTTTTTTAGCGCAGGATGAGAAAGGTTAATGACGCAGAAAAAGTTCTTTGAATTTTTAAGAGTCAGACTCCTTTTTGAAGAGTCAGATTTCCCCGTAAAATCTTATTTGTAAAACTCATTTTTATATGCAGCAACGATGTGTTTTTTTTAATAGTTAAAAACTCTATTATTTTACTAAAGTTATACGAGAGCATGGAAGCTAGTTGATTCGAGCGAAGACAGTTTGGTCTTCGGGTCACTATTTTCAACATGTTCGCATTACCAATCTACATATATTGAAATGTTCTTAATTAATTTATGTTTTTTCCGGTAATATGCCTCATCGATAAAACGAGAATTTTATTTCAAGTTGTTGAAAAAGGAATGATTATAATAAAAAAACTTTAAATGTGAAGTATTCCCCTTAGAAATTTAATGGAAAAAGTGCTCTTAACATAGGCGACTATTGTGGCATGAGTTTCGAACCAATCTTCAAATTAATTAAGAATTTTATTTAAAGTTGTTGAAAAAAGGAATGATTACAGTAGAAAAACTTTAAATGTGAAGTATTCCTCTTAGAAATTTAATGGAAAAGTGCTCTTAACGTAGGCGACTATTGTCGCATGAGTTTCAAACCAATCTTCAAATTAATTATTATTTTATTTAAGTTGTTGAAAAAGGAATTATTATAATAGAAAAACTTTAAATGTGAAGTATTCCCCTTAGAAATTTAATGGAAAAAGTGCTCTTAACGTAGGCGACTATTGTGGCATGAGTTTCGAACCAATCTTCAAATTAATACGTACGCGCTCTGTCAAATATTTCAATTGAATGAAAATTAATATCCGGCCTATCAATTCATTCTCATTATAGATAAACCGAGATTATTTGCATGAAATTAATGAATGTTATTTGCAATACTCGGATAAAAGCAACCGAACACAGCACAGCACAGCACCATATTAGACTGTGGAATGTAGTTGGGGCATACACATAGACATACAGCAACACGGGGTACAGCTTCATTCATAATTCTGCGACTTGTCTATGACTCATACCTGAAGGCGTACAACATAAGGAGACATGCAAAAAGGATCCACACAACGAACCGAACACATTTTTGATTTATTTTAAACATCAAATATTCATTACTTATGTGTGCCAATTTTCAAGCTAGTAATCTGCAATATTTATTTACATGACAAGTAATTACATGTATACATGGTACTCGTATATGAAAAACAAGATAATCAAAAACCCTCAGTTTATATGGATATGTTGCCTTTCATTTGTCTTGTCCCCAGTAAACTACAATATTTATTTACATGACAAGTAATTATATGTATACATGGTACTCGTATATGAAAAACAAGATAAACAAAAACCCTCAGTTCATATGGATATGTTGCCTTTCATTTGTCTTGTCCCCAGTAAACTACAATATTTATTTATTAGGTGTACAAATAAGTTTCCGCCGTTTTTTATAAAAAATTGGGCATTTATTGTGAAAGAACGGAACCTCATGTTTTATTCGAAGTATTGCCCATCGCTTGCCACTACCTTTTCCCATCTTTCTGGCAGCATACGGATACAGCGTCGGAAGAATGCTTCATCTTTTGAGGCTATCCACGAATCGACCCAATTTTTGGTATCTTCATATGATGTGAAGTGCTGCTCAGACAGGTCATGCGTCATCGATCGAAACAAGTGAAAATCAGAAGGAGCAATGTCTGGTGAATACAGCGGGTGGGGTAAAACTTCCCAATCGATTGTTTCCAAAAAGGTTTTGACCGGCGCCGCAACATGTGGACGAGCATTATCATGCAGGAGAATAATTTTGTCGTGTCTGGAGTAGCAGTGGGCGCGCTTTTCCT
This sequence comes from Odontocerum albicorne, assembly GCA_949825065.1. Taxonomy (NCBI): domain Eukaryota; kingdom Metazoa; phylum Arthropoda; class Insecta; order Trichoptera; family Odontoceridae; genus Odontocerum; species Odontocerum albicorne. Next base: position 53,853,527 of record OX463839.1, on the reverse strand, counting down.
CGAGTGCTCGACTCAATCTCATCAATTGTGCTCGGTAGACAGCCCCAGCAATGGTTTCGTTCGGTTTGAGCAACTCATAATACACGACACCAAGCTGATCCCACCAAATACACAACAAGAGTTTTTTTCCATGAATATTTGGCTTAGCTGTAGATGTTGAAGCATGGCCAGGGGTTCCCCATGATTTCTTCCTTTTTGGATTATCATAGTGGATCCATTTTTCATCACCAGTGACTATACGGTGCAGAAAACCCTTTCGTTTATGCCTGGCAAGCAGCATTTCACATGTGGAAAATTGGCATTCAAAGTTTCTCCATGTCAGTTCATATGGAACCCAATTTCCTTGTTTTTGAATCATTCCCAATGATTTCAACCTATGTGAAATTGCTTGTTGAGTCACTCCTAATGTAAGTGCAAGTTCTTCTTGCGTTTGGCACGAATCTTGATTCAATAATACTTCCAATTCCGCGTCTTCGTACACTTTCGGCCTTCCGCTACGTTCTTTGTCTTCGATGTCAAATTCACCGTTCTTAAACTTTTGAAACCACTCACGACAACTTCTCTCACTTAAGGCAGCCTCACCATATGCTTCTACAAGCAATCGATGCGCCTCAGCTGCAGATTTCTTCAAATTGAAGAAGTAAATCAAAAGTTCCCGCAAATGACGCTTATTCGGCTCAAAACTTGACATTTTCGAACACAAAAAAATATGTTATACTGATAAAAATTCACTAATATTTCAAGGTCATGTTGTTGACAGATGTCCAACCTTACGATAATGACATTTTACATCTGACAATTTTAACCATAACTTACTGGTGGCGCCAACTTTTGTCAAACGGCGGTGACTTATTTGTACACCCAATACATGACAAGTAATTATATGTATACATGGTACTGTATATGAAAAACAAGATAAACAAAAACCCTCAGTTCATATGGATATGTTGCCTTTCATTTGTCTTGTCCCCAGTAAACTACAATATTTATTTACATGACAAGTAATTATATGTATATATCGTACTCGTATATGAAAAACAAGATAAACAAAAACCCTCAGTTCATATGGATATGTCTCAAAGAAGGTGATGTGAATTAGATATTTTATTCATATACAGATCATAATATGTATAATACATTTAAACAAAGAGATGTGCATCATTGTAAGTCACCCCTTATAATATTTTTTACTTCCTCCCCTATCCCATACAAATGTTAAACCCTGTCATAGATGCCCATATGCGAAAGTTAGTTGGTTGGAAGAACATAGATGGATATATTTTATCTTGAACGAAGATAAGAAGTATGTGAGACGGAAAAACATGTTTGATGAAAAACATGTATAATGAAAATGTGTGCATAAAAAGGCGCGAAGATCTGTCATCTTTGCCTACCCCAAAAGGCACATTTTGCTTCTTCTTTTTCTCCCTGGCTCCATCCCAACTCACTGTCTGCGAAGACTGTTGGGGTCAGCTCTCCTCGTCCTCAGGTTGTATGCTCTTCTGTCCCGGACTACGTCCCCCAGGCCGTACCTCTGCATCAGGTTATCTTTTTGCACCACCCATGAATTCTTTATGCTATGGTATATATGATAAATGTGCTAAGCGTCACAAAATGTATATTAATCTGCTCAAACCAAAGACTAAAACGGATTTAACCCACCGATCATCTTGGAACCTGGATCTTGTAGCAAACGCGACATGGAGTTTCACGTGTCAAGACAGTGGTTGCTGAAAATCCATACACACAGGCGTCAACCATCTATTCATAGGGTGACGACTGACAATCATCTTCGATTGTGTGGAATTTAAAGCAACTACGATTCAGAATAAATGCCACATATACCATAGATAATCCACAAATTAAATGCGACAGCAGTTGATGAAGCAGCGCAGCCGCTACATCAGACCGCACCGCTTGTTGATTTGATTGATTTATGGATGGAACAGGCGAACGCTTTCAAACGGCGAGACGTTTTATGACACTTAATTATTTTAGCTATTTTGCTTTACTGTGTCGAGCACAATGCTTTAACCCACAATTTTGTGAATATTGTAGAAGCACTTTATTAGACGACGCCGGAGACAAAATTGTATAATTGCTTGTCATAAATATATAAGAATATATTTTTCCTTAATACTAAAACACTCAGCTGAAATATTCGCAGTCTGCATTCACATACTTAAATCCCAAATTATCATATACATTATAATGGACACAGAGTTCATATTCACTTTGTAAACAACTTTGTGGTATATTTCTGTTAGCAAATTAAGTGTAGGATTTCGATTTTCAACGTTTTGGGCGGCGTCTAACTAAACTTATATGACATAATATTGCACACAATTGTAAATAATACATTCACAAACATGAATATTTTTTTATAAATCTTAGATTTGATTCAGGCCTGAAGAGGTTAAATCTAATAAGTTGCTTATTAAAGTTATGACTCACGATCACATGATCTACATTGGTGTTAATCATTCTCTCACATGCATATGTGGAGACCTCCAAAAGCTCCTTATTCCCTGTCAGATAGCAGTCTTGTTATATATTTTTATATTTGAAAGTGGGACATTAGAAAAATCGAATTTCTCTCAGAAATGTGTTATAAATCGGCGTAACAAACTGCATGGTCCTCTTCCCAAATGATGTATGAATACTTAGGCCTCGGCCACACAGGTACGAGCTTCGCTTGATGCTTAGAGCTACGCTTGCGAGTTAGGCGACATATCCTAGCGAACCAACGCACCGCATACTATCGCAATGGCCATACTGCACGCTTCGCGCCACGTTACAGGACCATTAGTCACCGAGTGAATCTCCTAGCGAACAGACGTGTTGGTTAATTTTATTGTGTCACCGTGATTTTACAAGATGGCGGAAGTTTTAATAACAGCTGTGTATTATAAAAGGGAGCCTTTGTGGAACCCATCGAGCAAATTATACAGAAATGTACCTGTAAATAAAATCACTTTGGAATGAAGTTGCACAGGAAGTAAATAAAGATGGTAAGTTGTTATGAAATTGGTTAGTTTTGAGAGTGGCATCGTTTGTTGACTCAACCGCTCCCATACGTCAAATGAATTTGTGCGAAGCACTTTAGTGTGGCCAAGCATGAAGTCACCTAGTATATGAGTCACGTAAAATCTAGCTTAGCACCTAACGAAGCATTTTGGTGTGGCCTCGGCCTTAGAGTCGGAACAAGATTCAGCACGTTGCCTTTTCTACGACTGCTTTGTTACGTATTTATTTGGATTGTATTATATATCATCGTGCAAAGCGGCAGACCCGTAAAATAGAAAATACTGCGAGGTAAAACATAACAAACAATGGAGAATAGAGAAATGTCTTTAGGGTTCCATTAATAATAATAAAAAGGAAGATCAGACTCCTCAAGCAGTTCTTGGAGTACACATACCGAACGTTAGCCTCCATGTTTGTTACAATCGTGTTAAATCTGTTAAATGCTGGACAGGGTATTATATCTAAACAATGCAACAATCATCACGTTATTCTATGAAAATAATGCAACAGCCACCTAGCCAAATACTGCAACAACCACCACTTTAATTTTCTTACATGGTTCTATTAAGCTGCCGAACCTTAATTCCAAATAATTAAGAGTTGGTCGAGTATTGAAAACTTCATTGTACGGTGTACAATATGCCAGGTCAATTGCCAACTGGCAATCTCTTCCAACTAAAAAACGTAATAATTTAAAGTTTTGAGTTAAATGTGAGGATTCATATTATTATTTATGTAGAGAAAAAAACTGCAATCTCAAAATAACTATAAAAAAAAATTACGTAAATATAAAAAAATACAAAGCGAACAAGGTCATTGATAGCTAGGAGAGGGAAGAGAGATTGAAAAAAAATATGATGGTAGATTTGGTAAAACACGCTATGTCATTGAAGGGATATGTATTTTTTAATTCGCTCTTTGAAGCACGTCAAAGATGATGTGAATTTTACATTAACCGGTAGCTGGTTCCAAAGTATGAACAGTAAAAAAAAGGACGTGAAAAAGAAAGATTATTTCCTCAATCCTTAACGTAAATTCACCCTTCCTCGTGCATCTCTTCACGCACAATATAGAGTTGGCGACACGCCTGTCTCGCAACCTGGCGGTTGCGCCTTCAATTTCATTTAATACCCAACCTCACTCAAATATGTTGGATGTTGACCATATAAGTGTGGGATGGATGAAATTCAGATCGGTAACAGGAGTCTTGTGTGACCCAAAAATGCCTATAAAACTGAAAGGAAAGGTATACCAGACTGTCGTTAGACCCGCAATTATGTATGGCTCAGAATGCTGGACTATGTACAGCTCCTACTCTAGACAACTTGAAACAGCAGAAATGCGAATGCTTAGGTTATCGGCAGGAGTATCACTAAAATATAGAATTAAGAGCTCACGCATTCGTGGTAGCCTGGGGGTCACTGACATAAACAGTAAGCTGGAAGAGTGACAGCTGAGATGGTACGTGCACATAAGACGGAGACCACCAGAACATACTGTAAATCAGGCAATGTCTGTGGATCTCCCTCGACAGCCGTCCAGAGGAAGACCAAAGAACTCCCGGATGAATCAATGCTCCAAAATCCTGCAGAGAAACGGCCTAGATGAAAGCGACACCCAGAACCGAAGAATATACAGCCTAAGAACGAGAAGAGCCGACCCCAACAGCCTACCTAGGCAATGAGTTAGGACAGTGCCAGGAAGAAGAAAAAAGGAAAAAGAAGACCCAACCTCCCTCCAGGGATCTTTAAAATATTGGATTGTAAAGAGCTACAATCGTGTTAACTTGTCCGCCAGGTTGTAATGTGTACAACGAAAGTTTAATACAAAAAATGTTCTATGTTTTGTGTTATTACTGGTCTATAGCATATCGATGTAGAAATGGGAATACATATTCGACGTCATTAAACAAGTGTGTTAACTTATCCGCCAGGTTGTAGTGTATACAACGAAAGTTTAATACAAAAAAATGTTCTATGTTTCGTGTTATTACTGGTCTATAACGCATCGAGGTAGGAATGGGAATACATTTCGACGTCATTAAACAAGTGTGTTAACTTATCCGCCAGGTTGTAGTGTATGCAACGAAAGTTTAATACAAAAAATGTTCTATGTTTCGTGTTATTACTGGTCTATAGCATATCGAGGTAGGAATGGGAATACATATTCGACGTCATTAAACAAGTATGTTAACTTATCCGCCAGGTTGTAGTGTATACAACGAAAGTTTAATACAAAAAATGTTCTATATTTCGTGTTATTACTGGTCTATAGCATATTGAGGTAGGAATGGGAATACATATTCGACGTCATTAAACAAGTATGTTAACTTATCCGCCAGGTTGTAGTGTATACAACGAAAGTTTAATACAAAAAATGTTCTATATTTCGTGTTATTACTGGTCTATAGCATATTGAGGTAGGAATGGGAATACATATTCGACGTCATTAAACAAGTATGTTAACTTATCCGCCAGGTTGTAGTGTATACAACGAAAGTTTAATACAAAAAATGTTCTATATTTCGTGTTATTACTGGTCTATAGCATATTGAGGTAGGAATGGGAATACATATTCGACGTCATTAAACAAGTATGTTAACTTATCCGCCAGGTTGTAGTGTATACAACGAAAGTTTAATACAAAAAATGTTCTATGTTTCGTGTTATTACTGGTCTATAGCATATCGAGGTAGGAACGGGAATAAATATTCGACGTCATTGAACAAGTGTACGCCCGGCACCTTTTTATTATACAGCGCGAGTGCGCAAAAGCTGATGATTTCAATTTAAAACGATGTATCATTTCCATCGATTGAGTCACAATCACACGGCATCCATTCATTGCGCGGCGGAATATTAAGGCATGCGGCCTGTCCTGTACTCGTGCATTGTTACCTTTTCAATGGCAGATCGCCCGAAGGACGACATACAGTATTCCATCCTGTTACATTGATGATTGCCGGTTAACGCACCAAGTATAAGATTTAAGTCTGTGTATACGTAAGTGAATTCCTCACACTGGCCACTAGTTTTAAATTGATTTTTGTTAATTTAATTTTATTACAGTATATTTTAATAATAATAATAAAAGGACAAAATATAAAAACGTTGCCTTATAGCAAAAATCATCAACTTGATTTAGTTATCCTAAGGGCCCTTTGGCGATTTTTCGGGAACGTAACAGTTGTCAAAATCGCCATGAAAACATCAACAATTCTCTTCTAAAGGGTATGTTTGCAAATAATTCTTTGTAAACCAGTTTTGTATGATAGAAATAACGATATAAAAAGAATACATCTTTGTCATCCATATTTATATTTGATTTTAGAATTAACCACAGACAATTAAAACTGAAAAGCTTAAAACATAATATTGAAGATTATTAGGGAATAATGTGAACTTAAGGTTGATGTGTTGAGTAACACGAAGATGAGGACACTGATACGGTTTGGGCGTGTAATACGAATGAATGAAGAAAGACTAACCGAACAAATATATAGTGCTAATGTTAGTTGATTGTGTGGTAGAGAAAGACCAAGGAAAGAATTATTGGTTCGAATGATAATTTGAAATAAGCAAACGTAAAAAATCAAAGAAATCGCAGAAGTTGTACATGAAGGTGTATGAATGTAAAAGAGACTAAGAGGGATGTGTGTCGCGATAGAAAACTTTGGCGCTTTGTCTTTTGTGACTATTCCAACAGGGAAATAGCGTGATGGTGTGTATGTATTGTAAAGATGATTTGATAAATGTCGTAAATTGAACACAATGATCAACACAAACCTATTGTGTAACTTAAGAGGACAATAAAGTCTTAAATGGACCATAAATCCCATTAACCCGAGTTTGCCCCTTGTCTACAGCTTCAGCTGTGATAGTAATGGGGCGACACGTTTTATCAAAGAACGTAAATGGTGTTGAATTTAGTCGATGACATAATCTCTGAATAATTATATTTGATGTGGACACATACATAAGCTAAGCATTTCAACTAATATTTTAAACCTTAAATTTGTTTTGATTTTTCTTAATTAACTTCCATTCGTCCATTTTTTATGGTGCCTATTCCATTTCCAACGTTGGTATCTAACTAACATCGTAATTTTATGGAGGAAGAAGGTCCAAGCAGTCGATCCCAAATGGATGGGATAAGGCGAAGGAAAATATGAAGATGCTTTCAAGATACAAAACTCCTCGACTCAATCTAACATAATGTTTGGGTTTTGACTTTTGTTTTTTTCACTGTGCAATTAATGGATATCCTGGATTAAAGGCAAAATCTAGACATACCACGAGCCAGATGATCGGATGTTATTGCAGCGGTGGGCAAGAAGACGATAGATAGGCTTGTGAGACAATGGATAGAGGCAATAGATAAATGAAAGATCATGAAAGAATACTATGGTATATCCACTTTTGGACGGAGAGAAATTGAGAATATTGATCACGATACTATAAATATTGTTTCCATTGTCATCTAAAATGCGTTCTTACTTTGAGGTATAGGTTTACCTTTAGTGAGTTGACAGTACCTACATATGGTATATCGCACGATCAAGAACACTCGTGTTCCATTAATGATGTATATTTCGTAATTTCCTTCGTTGACATTGGCTTTCCTTGCTTTTTTCCAGCTTTTGAAATGTCTCCGTATGTTGTGTGACAGACGTACATTGTTTTCTCTCTGGCAGCTCTCTCCCATTAATCATCTAAGCATCCCGCTTGGTGCACCGAGATTTCCATTAGTTGAACCAGTTGAATGTCACTATTGCACTAATAATTTCTTATTACATATTTACAGGGGCGAAATGTGAAGTTGTCCTTGTAAATAGAAATTGTTTTTTTTTTTTTAATAATTATGTAAGAAAACTAGTATCTCGCCGAAAATTTTCAGCGTCTTTCCGATCATGAACTAGCGCTATACTTATGATAAACAGAGATTGTTTATTGACCTTCTCAGTTCACCACTTTTCTTTTTTTACGTCGTCCTTTAGTGGCATGCTTTAATGAGCGACTGAAAAAAACGCGTAATTTATAGTCAGTGATATAACGTGTTTCATTCCTGATTTGTATTTCCTCTCCACCATCTCTTCATTTTCCTTTGATTGATGATATCTCACTTAATATGGAAAGGAATTGTTCGTTTTTGTGAGGTGTATGAACATATGCTCTCGTATCATATATGTTCATGGATTTCGTGAGGGTGGGTAGTCATTCGAATGTTTTTGCGACCATGTAACATGCTTAATTTACTTTTGCCTGATTGTTTGAAAGAACTTGCTGCCTGGCAATAAGCCTGCCTAATTGTTTTTTGCAATAAAGGGGTAAATAAATAATAAATGAATAAAACAAACTAATTACCTCCTTGGCCTAGTGGTGTATCACTTCCGCCCGAGGGCTTTAATTCGATTTCCGTTGATGAACTTATTCAAGTATCCAAACTTACTTCATATTTTGGTTATCTGATTAGTCCCTTGGTGTAATAGCGTGTTGATGTATAAGTTGGGTCATGAAAGACTGAATGAAGGATGTAAAAAATTAATAAGTTAAAAAAAAAAGTTTTTTATTGTAATTTTTGTTGTTACAAAATATATTTCATAGATTTTTTAGTTATAAAAAGTAACAAATGTCCCCGTGTTTTTTCGCTGGCAAATTCGGTCTCTTTCGAATACCACCTCTTTCTGGAAGATCGACTACTGATCCCTTATACTCAAACCTGATGATTATGACACTATGTTAGGGGAGTTTTCTAACATTAAAATGGCGACAGTATTTTCTTTTTGTCAAAATATTCGATCGTTCACTTGTAATGTATCATTACAAATCAATGATTTTGATCTGCTGGTGAACATGGATGATTGCGATTTAATATATTCCCAATTATGCTTATAATCAAGAATAGATAAAAATCGTTAATTTTTCAAACTGCTCAGTCCTTTTTGGACACATATACCATCACGCCATCTCTTTCAGGGTACACAGAGAGGAACGAGCTCCAGACTTTCCTATCACAACACACATAGCTTTTACATGCAATACCACCAATACAATACAGCTCCTACAATTGTTTTCTGACTTTTACATTTCCTTCTTTTTAAATATCATACACGTGATCCAACCATACTTTCCATGGTCTTCCTCTACCACGCCTTCTAATCACATTTTCACTGTATGATATGTATTTTTTTGTTATTCTACATACATTCGTTCCACTTGCCCAAACCATCTCAAAGTGCTCTTCATTATTTATTATGTCATACATATCACCTCATGTATTTTTCATGCATTTCTACATAATTTATTCGGATTTTTCATTATTGTTCCACGTCCACGTTTCACTCCCGTATATCAAAGTTGGTTCTATAATACTGGTGTGGGCTATCATCTTGGCAGATCTTGAAACTGTTCGGTTTGCATATACGAGTATATGTTTTAGTGTCAGTCTCATCTTCATCCTCAGTGAGATACAGGCAAAAGCCTAGTTTACTGGGGATACGACAAATGAAAGGCGACAAACCCAGATCCATTAAAATAATGTATGTCTAAATTAAATTACCTGTTTTTTTTTCGCAAATTATGTATATTTCTTGTCATGTGTAATAATAAATAAATAAAAATAAAAAAAGTCTGTCTTTTTTTGGACCACCAGTATAACCTATAACAGTCAAAAGATCATAAAGGAGATCAACTCACAAAACTCGACCTTTTTACAACATAAATATAGATTGACCTATACCAAAATAGACTTGTGTATAGCAAAATTCTGTTTTCGGAAACTTTTTTTTAACTAACAATTACTTTTTTTTAACAAATATCAAACATTAACCTACTTTTCCGGTCCATTTCGGTACTGCCAACAATATATATGATGTCGATAATATTGTACCATGATCTACATTAATAATTGTACGGACTCGTTTGGTTAGTTATCTTTGTGTAACAGCAGTTAGATAAAGCTTCAGAAAATCTATTGAGTGGTGTGAAACAGGTATTTACACTTATTTCTCGCCACTTGAGCGTCTATCAAGAGCGCTATTAAATCAATCACGCACTGCAAATATGTTAATTGTTTACATAATGGTTCACTTTATAGTTCAATAGCGATAACATGTTCAAGATGAGGGTTCATATTGGTCGAATGCCCATTAACCGCGACGAGTGCAATAGAAGGCACAATACAAAGTGGGCGATCAGGGTTCTTGACATTGGTATCCCTGAAAATTACTATTTATATCAATTTGTGATATGCATATTCTGTTGCATAAAGAGCAAAAAGCTTAAGTATTGCAGCGTGTCTGCGTTTTCTTCTTCTATTGAGTCCCTAATAATTAGCATAAGTTCTACGTTATTTGGTTATTTCTGTTGCTGTACAGCACCGGTACAAAGACTGTAAAGTACGTGGATGGCTGTCGCTCGATACTCGAAGATTCCGGTTAACTTTTAAAGTTATTTGACTTAATCGATGAATTTATTTAGTTATTTGGCTGTCATGAAAATATTTTTAATACATTATTAAAACTTGTCGTACTATTTGAGATCTGTGTCGCATTTTAAAGTTCTGCGTTCAATTACTTTTCAAAACCTTATTTTTCTCTATATATTAGGTGTCCACATAAGTTGTGTCCGTTTTCTTTCAAATTAATAATGAGCACCAAAAGTAAAACAAAATGGTAAAGATTATACGTCGTTCGAAAGATAATTTTCTGCTCTACAAGATATTGTATTTGCTTTTACGTTACATATATTATTTTATTTGATTACAAGCCTTCAAAATGGAATGTCAAGTAGACGAAAGTGAACATTTTCGACAATTCCTTCTGTTAGCGTTCAATTGTCGAACGTTGATTTTTGTTGTTTTCACTCAAAACACGTGCCGAATTTCTGGACTTTTCCCATTGATTTAAGATGGCGGTATACAGTCATGTGACTACAATTCATCTGCTCAGCCAATTCTACAGTGGTTTGAAGGTGATCTGCATGAATAATATGGTTTAAGCGGTCCTCATCGAAGTCCACTGATCGTCCGGAACGCTCCATGTCTTTCAGGTCGAAATTACCGTCTTTGAAACGCAAAAACCACCGACGAGCTGTCCTTTTATTCATAGCATCTTCACCGTATACTTCGCAAATATCGCGAGCAGCTTTGGCAGCTTTATTCCCTCGATTGAACGCGAACAGAAGGAGGTGTCGAAAATGCTCACTTTCGTCTACTTGACATTCCATTTTGAAGGATTGTAATCAAATAAAATAATATATGTAACGTAAAAGCAAACGCAATATCTTGTA